>JAUOZQ010000012.1:1200000-1657209 GCA_030710315.1 Anomotaenia brevis
AGAGGGAGCACGTTTCTCGGTGCGGATGAGGTCGGTCTGCTGCGGAGGGTAGTGGCGCTTGAAGACAACGCTCCGCCCCTCCACCTCGAGGCCCCAGAGCTCGCAAAAGTCGCTCGCCTCACTCACCGACTCGAAGCCCAGCTGCTGTACCAGCCGCGACAGCGGATACTGCGAGGGCGAACATAACGCAACAAATACGACAGTAAATGAGTGAGGAAATGTGGACTCTTCGGCGGTTTAGCGGCACTATTCACGCCAGAACTTGGGGCTGAGTCACCATAACCGGCATTCAGCACATCCGGCACAGTAATTCATGATTGCAGCGGCCACCAGTCGTCATAGTTAACACGAGGCAGGACGATTAGCTTGTAGGGTATTAAATAATCGACTAGTCGGCGATCTCCCAACTCTACACTACGAAATCACTGGGTCATCACTTACCGAGCTGATACATTCCACTCCAGGATTAAACTGTCTACGATCTTCTTCACCCGAGTCCTAAATAGGCCAATATATGATTTTCTCCCTTAAGATTTGGCTGAGTATACTTCTGTGAAGCAATTTCATTTCTCTAAAGGAGGTTCAAAACATTAATTAATTCATTTCAATCAGTGTGACCTTTGACGAAAGAATACCTCAATTTTAGCGATTCGCAACACACAGGACCTAAAAGTCGATTAGTTCGTCGACCCCTACGGTATCGAGAACTACCTTCACGAAACTACGAGAGAGTGGGAGAGGTAGGAATTACTCAATAAAAACACACTTGCGACGGTTGTAGGAGGGTTTGAGCACACGTTTATAGCATGGAAACATCTAGCATTTATAGCCGAGGAGGCAGAATCAGGAAGGCTGATCAAAAAGGAACACTCGAGAAAATGGCGCGTTAGCCTATGCTCGATTTGCGAGCACTGACACTGGCTGACACTAAGTGTGAGCCAGCCTGAAGCGATAATGCTTGGGTCATTCTTGAGGCACCAACAGCATCACTACAAGGCAGTAACCTAGGAAAATCTAATCCGTATAAAATATACTCAACGTCGCTCAACACAACTCGCCGCCAGTTTCCAGAATGTTCCCGTCCGATCAGTGCCGTGAGTAAAGTTCACCTCTACCATAACGTACATTTCACATTCCGATACAGGTGGAGCTATGCACTCACTGCACGACTACTCAATGTGTAAATGGAGTGCGCTTACGAGGACTTCGTGCTTGGAGCCGCCGCAGAGGGCCGTGGAGAGGGCACAGAGGGCGTGGGCGCGCATCTGACCGAAGTAGCGGTGGAGGATGCAGGCGGGCAGGAGAGCGCAGGCACGCACCATCCGGAAGAAGCGCACGAAATTGTGCTCCGCCACCGCCCTGTATACCTCCACCGCAAAACGCACCTCCGCCGACTTGCGCAGCTCGTCCGGAAACTTCTGCACGTCGCTGAAGATAGACAAACAGTCGTGCTGCACAACAGGTATCACTAGACGGATTTTTATAGACAAGCAGCCCGGATCTTAAGCAAAGCAACAGCTAGGCGTTGCATAGGTTAGTGTACAATAAACGACTACGCCTGATAGAATTGGCTATCACGATCGAGCTCTGGGGTTTTGACTCCCAACTCAAAATGAGAAGGTGAGCTCCAAAGCTGAAGAGTAAGCAGGTTACCCAAATCTTCATTTGTTTCGAGGTAGTCAGAGTTACAACTTTTAAAGGCAATTGCAGGCTTCCATGTAAAGGAGCGTTTACGTACTTCAATTCTGGGGCAACGTGACCCCGCATCCAAGTCACTGTGGTCTACGACGTCGGAGTCCCTCAAGATTCCGGTAGTTGCAAATTATGCTGGTGCCAACATCCATGATTAAGCTTCCGACTACTTAGCAAAATCCAAGTTTACTTAGATTAATAAGCTGACTGGACCGTTGTAGTTATTGAAAAATAGCGAATGTGGAAAAATAACTCTCCCCAGATTCAAACCAGCTTGCTCCAGGTTCCGGGTTGAGCCAGATTGAGGCTTAAATGGAAGCTGCTAGTGTCGGTTACTCTATACACAAGTCTTTGACAATAGTGGGGGTTCCTTGACTACGAAAATTCTTTTGAATTTATTGAACTCTGTAACTACCGACATTTTCTTTTCCTGATAAGACTGCCAAATTCCTCTCGGACAATGGGATTTCTGGATGAAAAAGAACTATCAAGCAGCCTGTGATTGCGACTTCATTATAGTTTCATACAAGCACCTGAAAGTGCAAGAAGAAAGTGGCAACTTACTCAAGCACCGACGCGTCATTCAACTTCATCAGGATCATGTAGGCCCTGAATTCTGGTTCGCAGGGGCACTGGGAGGCCGCAGCTTGACTCTGGAGGTCACCGTAGAGCTCCTTCAGAGTCTGTAGGCACTTGGTGAGGTGCTCCGAGTTGATTTTGGGGTCGAAGGCTTCCACGGGCTGGTCGACAAGTCTCGCCGCGCAGAAGATGTGGAACCGGGTGATCTTCTCCACGATCGCGGCCACGGAGGGCGAGCATAGGCGCTGCTGGGTGATCTCTCGACGGATGGCCCGTGTGCGAGACCAGAGGAACTCGTACCTGACAATCGAAATGAATTCAACTAACAATTCACCACCTTTTGCACAGACACCTAATTCATCTACACCACAAGGACCGTGATCAGGATTCACCTTGAAGTTAATTTTTTCCTAATGGCTCATACACCCGACAGGTAAACACTGTGCTTTGTTAAGGAATTTGACTTTGCAACTCCCTCCGAATACCATGAACAAGGAAGTATCAAAGATCTCAAACAACATGGAACCATTTGAACTTCCTTCCTAACATTGAATTGAACAGTATCAGTAAAGGAATATTATGCTTATTGACCAATATTATAGGTTACTCATAGGAATTCTATCAACTATTTCATCGGAACTGTTAACGTAACGAAAGCGATGGGAGGATCCAACTTAAAGATAAGTTACTTTTGAGAGAACAATGGGGTTTCTTGGCACTTAATAGGCAGGCGTTCCTAGAAAATTGACTTCAGAACACTATGACTAAGGTCGTAACAAGGCTTTCATCGATAGCTTCTTCTGATTACGATCACAAACGGCCAATTTTGCTTTCGTTTATGCCCCAGGACCTGCTTTTTCAATTAAACGCAGAATTTACACCTCAATGGAAACCCAGAAACACGATATAACAATCTACCGAAGACGACTAGAGTTAATTTTTTTCCTGTGGATCCCCATACATACAACAGATAAACGCGTTCCTTTGTGTTGAGGAAACTGACTTCACAACTCCAAGAACAATGACGTACCAAGGCTTCCACAGATTTCCACCCCTCCCCTCATCCGATTCAGGTCGGTCAGCAACACTGGCAAGGAGGTAATTCATAGTCCGCTCGAGCACCTCTGCAGGTCTGAGGTCGCGAGGGAGGGACTCTGCCTGATCGGCGGCCGATCGCGCGTAGTCCTTCACCGCCCGAGTGTGGTCCATCCGTCCAGGGGCACCCTCAAGGAGCTCGAAGATCGACACTTGGTGACGAACCTCCCGCGTGTATCTACAATGCGGACGGAACCAACAGACCGGTGAAGGTCTTCACATGGAATCTTGGATCAGGCAAACTCATCAACACACACAGTTACTCAAGTCTACTCTATTTCTTTCCCAAATGTTTGCGTATTCGTTTAGAGAAGCTTCGACAGCTCCCGTATAACTACACACTTTGACCGGTGAAACAGCATTGGAAACAGCCCTCACTGAACTGAAAGAGTTCCACTACTGAGAAACTGTTAACTTCCGCAAAAGCACTTGAGCTTCCAAACCACTTTAAAGCCAGACACTTATAAATAACAGCATATACAAAAGGACCGATTCCTATTCTACTGGCTCCAGTTAAAAGGTCACAAGCTGAAGTAAGCACCACAAAACCCTTTTGTTAGATTTCAGGAACTTACACTTTTGGGGATTACACTTGTTTTCAAACAACCCCAGTGCCGCGCACCAAAAATTAACAATGAAAAACAGCAAAAATGAAGTACTATTTTGCGCTCCCTACGCAACAAGCCATTGGATTCCCCATATTATCCAAAATTCGACTCACCTCTCGGTTTCAGGACACATGTCGGGGCAAGTTCCTACAGTAACCGACTTGTTCTCAGACGAAAGACCATTTGTAAATTGTCTGCGACCTTGATCGGATTTATCTCTTTCCTCCAACAACCTCAAACGCTCCTCCAATGCTGGCCCGGCACTGCAATCATGGTCGTTTGAAGTGAACCTGTAATCGGTGCTCTAAAACAAACAAAATTATAAATATCAAACTTCACCTCAATACCAAGAGGCGAGATAGTCACTTACAGATGTAGAATCGTATCTGCTAGATTTTGTTTTTGCAAGTGCTGTTAGATCAATCATAGGAGCTGACGTTTCATGTTTACGTACATTAGAAAATTGAAAATTGGGTTGGGAATTTTGGATCGACGAGAACGCAAAGTCTTTCGTAGCTTCAAAACTGCTACCCCGATTCGTATCAAACAGGCCAGAGTTCACATTGTTGGAAGCAGAAAGTTTTGCGTCACCATTTTGCTCAATTGCAAGTGTTGGCTCATTTGAGGTCAAAACGGAAAAATTCGACGCTTGGTTAGAACTCGAACCGAAATCAAAAAGGCCATAAGAAGTGCCTTTTGGCTTGATTGATGAAAAAATGCCTGATAGTCCCGAACTAGGAGGTTTGAAATTGAAGAGGCCACCTAGATACGTCAAATTGGTGTCATCAATAACTAAGCTTTTATCAGAGAGAAACGGAAAGCAAAATCACGAAAACATTTCTTTATTCAGACTAACCCGATGGAGCCTTCGCCATAAAATGCGACTGATCGTTCATATCGAGCACTGAAACGACCGAGAGTATACAATGTAGCGCAGATGTGCACTATGCCACGATTGGTCGACAGTTAGATTTCTTTTAATGCAGAGACTTATAGATAATTTAAAACAAATTGTCTTTTAGTTAAAAAAATCTCGAGTTGATTTTGAGGATATGAGGAGGGGGTATAAAATGGATGGAATACTATGTGTTGAGTGGTTTTTAATCCCTGAATATATTTATACTAATCATCAGTTTAAATTTGCATTACACAGGGAGTTCATGAAGTCTCTTAAATAAGTGGCTGTAATCTAACGAAAGGGGTTTTGGGCCTTTGTTGTCTCGACGTACTCTAATTTCGCAAAGTAAGAACTACTAAAGGTTGTTTTTTGGCACTCCAAATTGCTACGTCTAAATAAGGTTTCTACAAACCAAACTGTAAGCTTAGTGTAGCCAAGCACGAATTAGTGTCATCTTCTTTATGATCAGCTAAGTTCTCTGTTAATTGCCCGAAAATGCCTTTAGCATTACTGGATCAATCACTTTTATTCTCAATTCTCGAGTACTGAAAAAGCAAAAATATGTTACATTTTTAGCCCAGTCTAATTTCTTTCACTATATTATTGAATATGTTATGGGGACTCAAACAAATTGAACAGATGTGAAAACACTCCATCAGCATCGCGTGCTCCGTAGCCCATGTTAGAAAATGCCCCAGTTGATTTGTTGTGCTAAAGGATGCTTTCTTATCTGGATGACAAAGTCAATCTTTCTGATTATTTTCGCATACTTTGCTGGAATTTGCTTCACTATATTATCACTTCCTCTGATGTCACTTAAAGTTTTGATCTTTTTGTTGACAAACTCCAAATCTAATTACTTGAGATGATCACCTTTTCCCAATCATCTGCAATGATAAATAGAAGGTTTCCAACCTTAGTTTATTCATTTTGCAAATTTTCCTAGACATTTTAACCCTGTATTTTCACATCGTCAAATCCTCCATAACGAATAAATCAAATCCGATATTCTCTTCTGATGTGGCATTCGGATTGGTATCCTAACTTTTTTCTCTCTTTTCGTCATGTAAATATATAGAGCCGACGGGGCATTTTCACTGAACACCCGGTTTCAAACCACAACTTAGTGTTAAAATTAAGCATTTCCAGAAGTTCTATTTCGGCGTATTTCAGATCATTTTCATTCGCTCACGCTCGCCAGAACTTTTGCTTCAATAAGGGAAGAAAGTTAGATAGTCTCAACATTCCAGAAATAGACTGGTGAATATGTATAGGATACTCTATATGATCTCCATGGAGTCGAAGTCTTAATCTGGAATCAATTGTAACTGAAATATAAAATTTATTATGCTTTCATCCCAGTGTTCAGTTCTGCAAGTAGTTAATGGTGGAAGACTAGTAATTTTATAGCCTTTTAAGAAGAGATCAACCAGAAATTAATATTTGAACATAATAGCTTGGTATCACATTGGGCCGTCTAATATAGAATCGCTAGTGACGAAAATACACCTTTGAAAAAATATCTAGGTGAGAGAGTAGTTGATGACCTCTGTACCGATCTTTTCCTATCTATACTCACCCTTTTGATCGGCCGGCTAAATATTAACGGTTTTTCCAAAGTCCAAAACTGCATATCAGGAGAAGTTTTCATTAAGACAAAGGGTGCTGGAATTTAAGACAAACTATCACACAGGGACAAGAAATGATCAAACACCATAGAATTTCTTCGGAACTTCTAATCCTGAAGTGTAGCCATTTGAGCCTAGTTCGATCATCCGAAACTGCACATTTCCCCATTGCCTGATGTGCAGGCCATTTGGTAAGTCATCTTAAGCGACGAATCAATGCGAGGTTCCTCTGTTATGCTATCTTGTCCGATTTCTTTCTCTGACGTTCCTAGTGTGACTAAGTTTAAAACGAACAGTGAACACTGATCGAATCCGCTATGGCAGATAATCAGCTAGAATGTGTACCTAGAACTGAACTAGATATTCGAACCAGGAACTGTGTTGTCCACATTTAGTACGCTCAAACGCGCACTCTATCCCATCCAAGGTTAAAGGCAAAGTGGTTGACTATTGCCTCACATCCAAGAGGCGATCAGTGCCAAACTCTGTTTGCACACCGGCCTGCATCACCGCCCCAAGGAGCTAGTAACAAAACATAAATGATCATGAGAGGGTTGACTCAGTGATGGCGAATGAGCTATTGCATGACAAATAACCAATTTGCTCTGCCACGATTTAAGAGACAAACAAGTCCCCTTTCTGGCAGATCAATTAGGAACCACCCATGAAATCACTCCAGTGCGACTAGGATATTCAGCCTCGCATTTCATAGAAGAGCAAACAATTTAAGGTGTCCAAACGGAAAAAAGTCAAACAACTTAAGCACGGGTTGATGAGCAACACCAAAAACAAACCAAATGTGACTCATTTCGATTGCTATACATAATACATAAATAGCAAACGAGTTAGAACAACACACTTCGATAGAAAATGGCAACGGCAAGCAGAATGTTGAAGACGATTAAACCAACAACGACCATGAGATGACCCCCGGTTTTCGGTCGTATTTCCTCGTAATCATTAACGACGGGAACATCAGCGGAGTCACCGGCGCCGAAATTAAGTCGCTGACGCACAGCACCTCGGTCGGATTCCTCGGAATCTGGTTCACCTTCCTCATCTACGGAGTCTCCATCACTATTTTCACTAATTTGCTGTTATATTCACTTTATGTAACTTACTTCTCTGGATATTCAAGACCAGCTAGAAGAATAGCACTAGATTAAAAACACAAACATACGATTTAAAATCTTGAACAGCTTCATTTTCATCAATTTTCGAACGGAATCATCTAAAAACTATACTTTGGAAATTAGAAAGTACCTGTTATTGGTGGTGGAGTATAACCTTCCTTTTCCAGGTTATCACGCAAATCATCATCGGATAAACTCTGAAGAGTTTCGAAATCCATCACCAGAGCTAAAGACGCTGAACACCAAAACCAGCCTACAGTAAGCCATGAGGTCAAAGTTGAGCACTAGCGGCCAGTCATACTGTAATATTAAAATTGAATGTTGGAATTTAGTTTTAAGTTAACAAATTACCCTTTCCTATACTTTTGTTTTGATCACTTTTTATCCATCTATAATATTTGAAGACAAAGAAAATTCAAATACAGTTGCGCTGAAGGCATTTTGAGATATTTAAAGGAGATTTAAGGAAGTGATTATAGTTGTTTACATCAATGTGATACATTGGAAACCAACAGCCACCGATTTGATTCGGCGTAGCTGCGCCCCTATCAGGTGTCGTGAATTTGCATATGATTAACCATAGATGGTACATATTTTCTTGATAGAGACTCTCAAATTCATCAAAAAATGTATTGAGCATTTTCTCATTAAATTAATTAATTGAAGCAACTGTCTTTTAATTAGGTGCAAAATCTTGGAAAGACTAAGAGATAGATCTACATTTATTAGCCTATGTGTAACTATGCTTATATGTGCTAGTCTTTCCAGTTACTACTTTCCAAAATGCCACTTTGCGATGAGGGGAAAATGATGCAATGGTCTCTGCTCATGCTAACGAGAATTTTCAGTCAAATGCTGGAGTTATTTATAATTTTTATTAAATTGATAGACATGGATGAGGACGAGGATTTCCTGAAGGCCCAGGAAGAAGGTTTAAAATCCGATTTTCAGGAGCTGAAAGCCCAAATAGAGGAAAATGAGATTATTCACGGGATTCCATCGAAGGGCATGAGGTTAATTGATAGAGTTAAACTTTAATTTCAATTAATGCAGTTCAATATACATTCCGCGCGATCCCGATCACTTTCGTCGACGTCGTAAGATCATCCTCCAACGAACTCTTCAGGTGGCTGCACCCATGGAACTCGTGGTGCAGGCAGACCAGATGGTCCTCGAGCAGAGCACTTGCTTAAAGGGGGAGTTCAATGCCGCCACGATCCCACCACTTCTCCTTCAAGTACATTTCTAATTTTCTTACCAAGCCTCCGTGGTTATTTAGTATTTCCTCGATAGAATGAGCGAAATCGTGAGTGCTAAGCACCTACTTATGCTTCGCTGGAAGCGCTATTGCTCAGAGACCATGAAAATTGAGAAGGTGTATCAGGACTACTTGTCAGTATTGGGGTGAGTTTCTTGTCTCACCTCAAGACTTTAATGTTTCCCGTCTAGACGTCTCACTGAGGAGTACCTGGAGTGCAGTTCCCGAGCCCATCGTCTCACGGCTGCCGAAGAAGCCTTATTGGCTGGAACCGATTTGGGCATGGATGAGGTGGAATTTGATGACCTACTCATATACTGGAGAGCTTTGATCATTAAGCTACAGTCACAGACATACATGAAACAGCTTATCCAGGTAATCATGAAATTTCAAGGCAACATACGTGCATTTAGCTCATCAAATGGTTCCCCTACGGGCATCGTGAGGGATTCAAGCAAGATCTTTCGGTAAGCATGGCGAAAACAACTAACGGAAGCACGAATTCGAAACACCTTTGGTGTTTCATTTGGAGTGATGTAGAAGGTCCACGTTTAATATCGTGGAATCAAATGATTTTCTTGCTGAAAATTTTAATTTGACCTTAATTCTATTATAAATTAAGACATAAGGATGGTTGACAAACGTTATGAGCCTAACAAACAGGACTATATTGCGTATTTATTTCAATTTATGGGAAATCATGCATTCAAAAACTATTCCGACAGTCAAACACTAAATAAGGTAATAATTCCACGCAGTATTACATCATGTGAGCACGAATTATCTATTATTAGCAACCGTATTTAATAGTGAATCCATCTGAATTAAGATATATCGGGAATAGGATAGCCTTAATGATTGATGCACAGTAAATAAAAATGGAAAAAATTCTTTGAAAACGAATGGCACTCCAAACTATACTGTAATTGTTCGAATACCAAAGGACCTAGAAATTATTTTAGTGTTTCGTTTAAAGCAGTGGAGGTTCTACAAAAGACATAACTAAAGATTAACAGAAAACCTTACTTAAAATATCCATTTACGTTTGAGTCAATCTGATTCAGTTAATTTGTCGAGGAAAAGAATGGTTCAAAGAATTTCATCAGCCCCTTTAATTTCTGACTACAGTCTTGGCTCTTGATGCTCCTTTGCCTTTGCAGAAGCAACCTTACCACTTGTTGCATTACGAGGAAAACGGCGGTATCCGGGAGATGCTCAACCTCGTTCTCGAGAAGGGTCCAGCGACCGTGCGCGCCGCCATCGCCACCGGACTGAGCAGCAGTACCAGCGACGATGGCGGCGAGGCCCTCGAAGGCGACGTCGCCCACGCCGACCATGGCGCCGCTCCCGGCCTCAACGCCACGACCACCACGACGACCACATCGACAGGTGAGACCGAGCGCGACACGGACACCACGGAGGACGCCGGTGGAACGAGGCACTCCAACTCGGAGAGCAATGACGAGGCGGGGGCGACGAAAACGACTAGTATCTCTCAGAAAGCCGCCACACCGTCTGACGACGATGGGGGCGTTGTTGGTGGTGGCACGGCGGTCCAGAGGTCTGGCGGCGGCGCCGGCGAAGGAGGAGGGTCGGCAGCTGCGCCAGCGCCACCGCCGCAGACGGTAACTGCGGAGGCGACGTCAACGACAGCGGCAGGAGCTGAGGGAGGAGCAGGGCAGCAGCAGCAGCAGCAGTCGCAAAAGTCGTCGCTGATAAAGAAGAGTGGACAAACAGGGGCAGGTGGCATGGATGTGGGCACGGTTGACCCAACCTTTAAGTGAGTGTCATTCTGCTTTGTAGGATCTTTCACCTACTACCAAGAACCAATTCGTGCGAAGACACCTTGAATTAATGACTATAGCGCAAATTCACAAACATTGACTGTTAAAATTGATCTGAAGTCCGGTTGAATCCCAGTCTCGTTCAATAGTGGCTTAGGATAAGCCCGATGGAAGACACAAATTTAGGTCAAAGCAATTAAACTTTGCTCAATTAAATGTCCTATTCACTCTTCTAATTTACTCGGAAGGATATGCAAACGATTGAACGTTACCGTAATTTTGAAGGGAAAAATTCAACCAAATCATTCAAATCTGCTGATGGATGCCGCAATTTTTCAATGGTTTATTGATACGTCCATATGAAACGAGAGCTCAGTTTCGGAATTTTCAAAATTTAAGATCGAATCTTTCCGAAATAAAACTTTTACCCGGTTGGTCTTTGTTACAAACAGACTGAATCTCACAATATCACCTAACGAAGTTTTGATGGTACTTCTGTGTAATAAAGAAGACCAAAAGTAGATATTGTTAAAATGATAGATTTGCGGAACACGCTCCTCAACCACCAGGAATATTCATGGCCCAGCTTGGTGGTTCGGCAATACCCCTTCCTCCAACGACTACGAACATCGCGTATGCTGCCTGCGGTGGTGGGTTGGTGATAAATGAAAAGTACCACGGTCTGCCCCTGCACACCAACGATTTGGCCAGCATTCGACCCCATCTAGCCATTTTTGTAAAGGCTTATGGCATCGATGTGGTAAGCTTCGTGACGAAAAAGTCTATTTGACTATGGGTTTGGTCTTACCACCCAAAAATGCTTTCTAATGCAATAGATGAGATTAAATAGCAAATCTTGGCTACAACTACCTTCCATTATGTGGTTGTAGAATATTCAAACCATTCGATCAGCGGCTGATGAAATGGAACTCTTTGCGGTGATAAACCGGAATTTCCGGAGGCTATTTCTGGAACAGGAGGAAATGCGAACATTCAAAACTTACGACGCAGCTGCTGTGAGTATCCAGCTACTTAAATCATAAAAGTAGTGTGTGTATATTGTAAAGAGTTTACTTGTATTTTAGACCATTACAGACCGTTGGGGCTTCGATTCTCCAAACAGGGCGACGAAGAAGCCAGCAAATTGGTTGTCTTTCATCAAGTTAAAGCCAAGACGAAATGCCGATTTGGTTAAAAGCATGATGGAGTTGCGTAGCAATGGAAATGTCGATGAAGTACTTCGCTCATTGGCTGCTTTTCTCAAGGTCAACAAACCAGAGGTGCGTTCTCGTTGGGTTCGTATACGCAGAGCTGATTGATCGTGTCGGTCTTAATATTTTATTTGTCAGCGAGTTCAAGATGCCCTAAGGCACCACGCCATGCTGGTTCAGCACCCACCTATTGTCCACGCAGCCTCCGTGGTCAGTCATCGTCAGGGCATGAGTCTCAGCGAGATTTTCCGCAAAATATTCTCCGCCCCTGAACTACACAAGGAGTAAATTACACAAAATTGTACTAGTTTCTCTTTAAATCTTCACAGACACCATTTAACAGTCTTCAATTCGATTGGTTCTTCCAGGACAAACATCGCGGACTCCAAGATGTCAGGGAAGAGCACTTATGACTTCAACAGTGCAATGCAGATGCTAGGCTTGGATGAATCGACTGATGCAAAGGACGATCCCTCGAGTGTGCAGGGCGGGTACCTGTCTTTTCTGCATCTCCGACACCTTAAAATGCGAGACGTCCAGCGAACAGTAAAATCAGACAAAGACATTCACAATTTATGAGTATTATTTTTCAAAATTTTGAACATCATCCACTGCATGCGATCAGAAAGAACATACTATAAGTTTTCAAAAATCTATAGTGTATATTGCGTGCGTAGAGATGTGTAAAAACTGTGTCAGTTACCATAATTCAAAGATATCGAAATTTAGTTTAGAATTGCTCCGCTTTGAGGTAGTTTAAAACTAATTTAACTATACTGACAAGGCGAAAGACTCCTTCAATTTCAAGAATTGAACGACCTAGGCATTGAGTTTCCTGCATTTGTTAAGACTAATATTGACTTAAATTTTAGTGCATATCCGTACTGAATTACTTCCGTTCAATTGAGCGCACCTTGACGATCAACGACCAGGGTTTGTCACTCGGAGCTCGAGTTGCTGAAAGAGTGTAAGCCCATGTGGTTTATCGATTTGCTAACTACGAAATTTCTTTAATTTGTATAGTTGTAAAGGATGAATGAAGGGACTGCACTATAAGCTATAGTTGAATTGGCATATTCGAACGATTTCTGCTGCACGGGGATTGCATACCTGGCATTATTTGAATTAAAAGATGAATACCTTATTTAAATTAATGAAGATTAGATTTATGGACGAAGACTTGTAATTAGTAAGACGAGGATACTAGGCCATTTATGAACCTAAGAGTTAAGTGGTAATGCGATATATCTGATGTTGTGATAGAATATTTGAATTTCTACCAAACCAGGAGTCCACAGAATCATCGAGCTGGACCAGAGTTAATTGGCCATCGCGGAGGAGGCAACAATCTGGTTGGTCACGCCTATCTCTTCAACACTCCGCGCGACTATCGGTTCGTTCATTCCTTTGATGATCTTTAAATCGCACGTAATGAAAGCTCTTTTGAAGATTCTTTTAGAATTTTTAAATGATGGCACTAATTCACTGGATAAAGTTGGACAATTGGACTAAGAAGTCCGTTATTCATGAATTGATCTAAATTACTTGACACTTGCAGGAATTTGCTGTAATTCCAGTATGCTGAGCCGTTTCTTCACCGTCTCCAAATTTAGTCTGTACCCTTTTACGATGTTTTAATACAGAAAATAAACCGAAAAAAGCTAAATCAAACATTAGTGCAAACGTGTAAATAAGTGCTGATACGTTTCAACGGATAAAAAGTATAACTCTCATTAATATGTGAATCATGATTTTCTTCAATTAGAATCTGTTGAAATCTAGTCAATCAGGGAGAGATTATTTTTTATTACCATCATCTGGGTGACTCCTCTCCCAAGTATCGTCACATTTGTAGAAATAATTACTATTTAGGGTGAAGGAAAGCGAGTTCATGCAGTTTGCGGAAGTGGAGAATCACGACGACTTCTACTACCACAAAGACCACCGAATTCACGTCCGCGACCAAGTCGGCTGCTGGATCGTCTACGACTGCGCTCTTCAGGACTTCAAGTAGGTATTTCACTCGATCACACCAGCATACTTGCAAAGCAACAATATCGAAGGATAAATGACTAAACAGCTGTAGAAGGTGTCAATAGCTGGTGTCAGGGTAGGTCATCGTGGACACAAGAAAGCGTCATATGATAGTCAGGGTGGTGTATGGAAACACGGGCCAGTTATGTGCAGTGGAGGTTTTTGACTTGGAGATTTCTAAAAGGGGTTTGACTCCAACTTATGGAGGTTTATTTACATGCAATTCTCCAGCGAACTGGAACGTGATTTGTTGCTGATAGCGACTCACTTCATCCAAAAGGACACGGCTATGCGTTCTGCCTCAAACTTCAAGCGAAAGCAAGCCAATAACGAGGTAAGCTCGTGTTTTTGTTTTCTAATCCTATTCCGATGGACCTGGAAGCTTCATTTGCTAAGGGTCATTGGTCGATAGGATAGAGAAAAACCTTAAGATTTGGTATTGATCATTCCAATAATCAACCCCTAGTCTAGTAGAGTTTTCCGACTCTGTTTCGGGATCCTTTCGAGACCTAGGAAATTTCACGTGTTTCCGACCTATGGCAGGTCTTTTGACTGAATGGGTGCATTGTTTTGGAAATCTATAAAAACCCTTCAGTCATAATTTACGCGTTTGGTTTCTTTTTATTCTGCCTAGAATACGAAAGGCGAATTGAATATTGCCAACTATGCACATCGCGAGGTTGACCGATTTGGAGTCCTCTATGACCTCTGGACCAACGAGTGTGCTTTCCAGGAAGCCAAAAAGGAGGCTAGTTGACCCTAGTGACCTATTATTACAGAAATATTCAGGTTTTCCTAGGCTAAGCTACTTTCGATCAAGTTGTCTCAGGCAGAAATGAACCGAATAAGAAATTTCTTGACTTCTTTTAAGATACAGCACCGAAAAGTAGATTTCAGACCTATGAATAATTTTGTTTGATTACAAATCCCTTCTAAAAAATGAATACATTATAACGGAATTAAATATCAATTACGACGCCTGATTTTATCGATCTCAAAGCGCAAGAATGGGCTAACTAGTGCATCATTTTCTAATTTACCTAAAGTCAAAGCCACTGTGTGGAAATTGAGATCCTAACAACTTGGTCTATGCAGCTTCGATTCCTTTTGCCATTTTATCTAGTGAAAGCTGCCTAGTGATAAAGTAATCGCATCGAACCTAAGAATTCACAGGGAGAACTGTAGAGTAAATTGATAACTAAATACACTAAATTTAAGGGTTGAATGCAGCAATACTACTGACAATGTATTCACAAGGAAACTCTTTCTCGTGGCACACATTATATCATGTAGAAAGAGATCTGCAAATAACTATTCCGAGGGTGTTATGAAAATCATCGATTGTTATCTTCGTCTAAGTTAAACAGTCATTGTGGGGGAAGAGATTAGCACTAATTATGTCGATGAACTCTGGCAATTTTTGTCTATCACATCGTGTGCTGTCTGGTCGCAGCTCATGGACGTGTATATGGAGGCCTACCAGCACGTCTGCTCCCGGGAGAGTCGCAGACGTCTGGCACAAGTCATGGTCGACCTCATGTACCAGCGCCCGCGGATTGAGCTCAACGCCACCTACTTCGTGCTCGCCTACCGCTACGAGTGCGCCATCCTGCGCCAAAAGACGGCCGTCATGAAGCACTGTCTCAACACCCAGGTAGACCGACGCCTCGCCAAACGCTACTTACTAGTTTTTCAGTAGCTGGTAATTTAAATCCTAATTTAGATTCAGCAACAGAGGGACTACCTCATCAAGCTGGGAACAACAGGCTCAGAGGATGGGTATCCTCTCCCCTTTATCACTAATAACCTTATAAGCTCACACACTGACCAGTAAGTTCACTAATTATTTCAAACAGCTAAAAATCGGGCATGATAAGCTTAGATATACACGATGGTTTCATGAAATAATGTATGCAAACCCATTTAATTATGACGTGCAAATAGCTATATTTTACCAATTAGCCACATTATGCACTTAAACATACTAGAATGAGTTACAAGAAGTCACTGATTTTGCCTCTTACCGAGGAACCATCTAAGTCTTTCTTTTGAAATCCAATTTAGAAACGTTTAAAGCAATGTACATCTGAGAATCCAAAATGCCTTAGAATAAGAAAACTGGGGACTTGCTTATTTGTAAGCCTAGGCCATAGTTATTTCAGTCTGTTTAAAAGTTGATATTGTTTAAATGCAGAAATTCATTCAAATAGTCACACTTATTTATACCCATGATGGATATACTTCAATCAAAAATGTGAAAACGGAATCAAGATTTTGTATTAGTATGCACTAAATCTGGATGCACGCATTTTCGCAAATAAGGGCTCTTGACAGTTTATGGATAAGTTAATTACTCCAAGGGGAAGTCAAAATAGTCGTCAAGAAATTACAGAAACTGACAGATCAAAGTATGAGTTGAGGAGGGGGGAGAGAGTGAGGAAAGCTTTCGATACTGAATCCGTTGTGCATCCTCCTGCTAGTACCTTAACTTCGGTCATAAAATGGTTTACTAGACCTGTACTGATGCCCTGTTACCTGCTGGAGCTGCAGCCATCACTGGCCATGGCGGCGAATCTAGCAGAAGCCATGCAACAGGCTGTCAATGTCACCTTTGACATGCTAAACCCTACCCGCATGATTGACGAACTGGTCCTGGAGAAGCGCTTCTATGACGTCCTTCACACAGAGGTCCTCAATATGGAACCTCCCGGCTTATCGTATACTCAGGCGCTGCAGAGGGATGTGAGTTTAAAACAGTGCTGACGCTATTACGAACAGATGGGCTTGAAAGTCGGTTAATTTGTTAGTTACTCCATTTAGACCAAACAGCAAACTACTGATAAATGGTCTACTTTTAAAGGAAAAGTGGTAGACCGGACAGTTTCTAGCCCGTTTGCAGAAGTGCTCATTTATCCCAGTTATTTTTGAAAAGTTATTCCGGTGACCTAGCAGGGTATTGGATGAGGTGATGACTTCTGCAAAAAGGTCAGATTATCGTGTGATCGATACGCATTTGTGCGGGCTTGGTTTGAAAAAAAGGCAGATTAACTCGGCTGTGATGAATCATGAACCAGGCATGGGAAACCACACACAAACCATGTGGGCGTGGACTCGAACTATAAAAATCAATAGAAAATAGGAAAATATGATCTATTGAAGTGTCCGATTGGGTCAAAATGCCTGAATCCGAATGAGGCTAATCGAATTGGATATAAACAGAGAGGCATTAGCGATCAGATGAATCAATTTTCAGCTACAAACAATAGATCATGATTCATTTATTAAAATAGGCAAAGGCGATATGACGAAATAATTGCTCAAACATGGGAAAATGTAGTCACGCCCTAGCAGATGATCTCGGTAATAGGTGAAAAGGATTATTCGCCAAATCGATAGTTGTTTTCAAGATGGAAAGTCTTTTAATAGTTCACGCCTTACGAGTTTAGCTCTTCGCCAATTCCTACGTCGAAGACGCCAAACAGATGTCCAACCTGCTCCGCGAGCGGTATTTCAGCATTCAGGACGCGAACACGCGCGGCGACAAGCAGCAGCGCAAGAGTTTCCTCCTGAACCAACTGGGCATGATGTTTGACGTGGTGGTGCTGCGCCACAGGCTTATCACCTGCCTCTGGGAGACCGAAGTGCTGGCCAAGATCTACCTTAAGACAGCCATCGAGATGGGCTACGATGAGTTCCACCTCTTCCTCAGACCGCTGCAGTTCGAAGCGGCGAAATACAAGGAGGGGGTGGACGAGGCCAAGCCACCACTGTACATCACGGCGGTGCAAGACGATGACTCTATGGTGGACAAGTAAAACATCTTCCCTTCGCTTTGGCTAATTACAGCAGCCCACGAAAATCTAGAGTAACCAGACAGAGAGATAAGCACTAAAGTCGGTCATTTGTCGACAATGTGAACGGCCTTGAAAAGCCGAAAAGCCCGGAATTGTCTGATTGGTTACCGATGGCTAGACGAGGTTTTGACAAATTGCTCATCCGATGCGGGATCATGAGGAAGGCTACAGCCTGGGTATCCTTGCAACTGTGACTAATGGAAGCTTTTCAGGACTGTCGATTGATGGTCCACTGGTAGAGCGAACCTACGCGCTAGTAGCATCCGAAATCACTTGTTAGTCAAAAGTTAGGGGCTAAAGACATTCCCATAAGTTATCATTACATAATTAAGAATAAATAAGAATTTATCATGCAAAAGTAGCAAGTCACTACAGAGCCTATGATTGAAATATGGGGTATTCGTAAATTTTATGGGGTCATATGGATGCAGAAAGTATTGTAGTCATAAGCGCGAAGCCCAGGCAGTTTAAAAACAGTCGTTCCGACGAAATTAACGAGATCTCATTTTTTGATTAAAGAGATGGTGGAGTGTCAGTTTTAGATTGCGCCAAGCACTTTCTATGAGCGTGGTCGCCTTTGGCATCCCAAAAACAGAACAGACCGACATTCAGTAGTAATTTAATGATGTAGCTATCGCGTTCATTTTTACCTCAAGAATGCAGACGCTGATAACTTAACTCGTTCGGCTGAAAGAGAGCCTTGAAAGTTTGCCTAATCTCATTCCTATTTCAAGGTTCATCCCATCTGCCTTGCCGTTGGCAATCCATGAATTGGACGAAACTCATGTTGGAAAATTCTCCTTCCGTGGAAAAGTCACCGTAGCCGAGGTGATTACTTAAGCGCTCCTCATTCACTCATTCATTCCAAAATGTGCCACTTATAAAAGATGCATTGTCGTGCTCTAAGGTGGTTGACTAAAATTGTAGGATTCTTAAGCGTTGCAGTATGCGATGTAAAGTCTGTAGAAGTATAGACGTCAAGTTATGAAATTATTTGGTTTATTACGAAAACTTTTTATAATAGGAAATACCAGCTGACTTAAAAATTGCTTTTCGTAGCTTTGTGACGAACGTGGAGTGGAGAATCTCTTGGTAATACTAAAGACACAAATAACTCACAAAAATGCTCTGATCGCAGCTCTGATGTTAGCATTCAATGCAATGCCATCGTTCTACAATACTCCAGGATCCGGTAGAGCTAAGTAAGCATTAAATTTTCATGTTTTCAAATTGACTTGAATAATAACATTGTAACAAATTTTTCGACTAAATACAGAAAAGGAAACAGAAAAAGTCAAGTGGAGTATGTAGCAATACTACAAATGCCAGTTAATTCATTAGGCTAATTTACAAGAGCAATAATTAACGCACCAAAGACGCCCACTGGAAACAGTTTTCAAAATTGATTCCAGGAAAGGTCGAGCAGCAGATCAGGAGGGCACCTCGCTAGCTGAATACACAGGTTTTTCGGGAGCTCAAATGGGACCCACACCACTGGCTCTGGAACGGGCCTTCCACATGCCTTATCTTGACTTCCACCCTGAAGCCTTCTTCTCCATACAGCTCGAGAAGGTAAGGAATCAGTTTGATGCTGCAGAAAACGTTTTTATTCCTCTAAGAGAAGTTTTTAATTTACGATATTGAAATTGGTTAAATTGGTCTGCTATTTTTGCTAATAGGGAGGAGAATGTGGGAAGGAAGAGACTTTAAAAGTTTCTATAAGGCGTAAGTTTTACATTACCGCGCACTTGAGCATTTCACTAAGGTGACTAAGTGCTAACGATCAGAGGTAACATGAGGGCTAGATCTCCATCTTCCTACTACGGCCGTGACAGCTTAAAACATCGAACGCACAAGTTTAAAGTGATACGGACTAGCTACTTAGTAGTGATATAGTTTTACGCGCTTCACTGCCTCCTTCATGACCACCACACTGTGCATTGATTCATACTAAATTCAAGCCTAAACTTTTAAGAGTGAACTAAGCCCGGAAGTAAACTCTATTTAGACTTCATGCCGAGACCGAGTGATGAACCTCTTTGCGAAAAAGACAGAAGCTACTTCGAAATCCAAGAATCGGGGCAAGAATTCCTCGGTTGAAAGTGAAAAGCTGAAACGGTGTGTCATTCATATGCTCTATCACTATCAACCCAGGCTAATATTGTACATAATAAACGAGTGCTTCTTACAAATTTATAGTGATCTGATTTCACAATTCTGCAACGATTATAGCAGAAGAGCTCAACAGACTGCACTACGAGGTCAAATAATTGCTCTCTACAGCTCACTCATCACTGTGCTTAGAAAGGTTCCAAACATCTGGTAGGTTTCGCCTGGTTCATCAATGAACTATTGCAACCCTCTAGTGAAGAGTTCTTCACTATCGGCACCATGTTTGAGAAGAAGGGCGCAGACGATGACGCCGAGATGGCCAAGTCCGATCCCCGAAAACTCCGTAAACGCGTTAGGCGCGTCCTTAGTCTCGATGGAACTAAGTTCTACAACCTCTGGTTCATTCCACACTTCCTGGAGGTGTTTTTCGTCTTCAGGCAACTCGATGACGAGTCCGCCACAAAGGCACTACGGTCGATGTGTCGAATAGCCAGTGCTCTGCACGATATTGTACATTACCTGGTGGCATTCGCAAGACTGGGGATTAACGCCTCGAAACTGTCGACGGACCAGAGGAATCAGATTCACGCTATGGCAAGCCAGGTTAGTTTTAAAGTGTAAATCGACTATTGAACAACAGGTTTAGGGCCATTGGCATCGATCAAGGAGAAACAATAGCAATCACATATGTTAAAACATACTTTTAAAATTATAAGTAGATAAAGACTTGAGGGGGGGGGGGAAATGGGGACATATTTCGTCTCAACTGGATTAGCCATACTTCGAAATAGAATGAGAAGTCAGAGACCGGACTGGGTCATATTTCTCAGTTTTAAGTAGATACCCGCAATAACGATGTAAATGGATTTGGTGTATAGTAGTGGTGACAAATAATATTAACAACTCAAAACTCTCTTCTGTAAACCACGAAGGGACTCGTTTTCAAAAGGGTGGAATGGGAAAGAAGTCAGACGCTTTCGACAATGCCCAGTCTCAGAATGTTTAGGAGTATGTCTGTGTGTGTAGCATGATGTATAGTGTTTGCAATTTTTGTGGTGACAGAAGACGAATCACCAAGTTGGTTAATCTCGTTACTTACTGGGTTCCCTGTCTATTTCATTCATTGATGAGGTTTGAGGTTTATACAGGAACTTCGAATTTTTGGGAACCTCGAAGGAGTTCTTGTACATATATATATCACTAACTGTCAATCAAGACATCGAACCACTAACTCAAGTATACATTACTAAATACAAAAACAGATAATTGATAGAAATAACATGGCCTACCTCATTCACCTCCAGACAGTGAAAACGATGGTTCACGAGAACCACCCCACGTCGTCCATGGAGTTCGCCAACCAGCTGGCTGCCAATGCGGCCGCTGCCAGTCCTGCCGCCGAGTTGGTGGTCGCAGGATCTACCGAATTCCTGGAGAAGATCAACGAGCAACCACCGGCCACCGTGACACCCGAGGGCCTGATGCTGCCCAACGGACAGAGCCTTCTCATTGATCAGGCTGTCGGTATGTCGCGCATTTGAGTGGGCCTCAAGGGCACGTGGGTAGATTAGTCTTTCCATTTTCGTGTATTACCGTTGGGTCCCTCATTAAAACTGAGTTGTATGAAAATTTTGTTAAGGAGAGGGGAACAATTTGATGAAAGCTGGGCTTTAGACTCCGAAAAGGAAGGAATGTATGAGATACTAAAAGAGCTAGACCAGGGTAGTCGAAAAGCCTTTAAACCTCATCTCATAAAGCAACCTCGAATGACATAATTCAATAGCCAAGTGTTCACAGTGCTCTTTTAGAACAGAAGTTTATGCATTAGAATATTTCAAATAAAACCTTACCTTATTTTTATTGATGCGAATAACTGCTTTTTATCCTTTTGTGTAGAGGAAATCAGTGCCTTCGATGGAGGCCCAATGTCGAAGCTCGGTGAGCTAAATACCATGTTACAATTACCGTTATTATCACTTCGTCTCGATACCATGCATTTCTAAATCATGATGCACGACGAATTGCTCCATGCTTTAGCCCAAGAGCTGCGTGAAATCCAATCGCAGATCAATCTGCTTCCCGACCCACAGGATCCCGATCAGGTGGTGGAGCTGTTGAACGCTCGTAGAGAGTACATGTTCCTTTTGCTAGACGTCTGTCTCTCCAGTGTCCTCAGCGAAACCTTCCTGGCCACCGGCAATGAGGAGGCCTATCGGGTTAGTTTGGCAACTTTCACCCATCTTAAGTTTTGCTTTGCTTTAGATTAACACGAAAATCAATTTTCACAAATCTGCATGACAACCCTTCTTTTTAGACATTAGTTAACTAAGAGGACTCTTTGAGTACTTAATCATTTCTCAAAGGCTTGATATATTGTCATACATGAGTCATAGATAAGTGCATGCTGTCATTACTATCAGACCACAAACCCTTTTTCTGTGCACGGATATGAGGGAATGCATACAAGGCATCTTTAACAACATAAAAACCACTTGGTAACATGCTACGAGACATTGGACGTCATAGAGCAACTATCATAAAGAGTACTCTTGACAAATTTTTGTTGTAATCTTTGAGCATCGTCGTGTGTATCGAAAATTTCAACATCAAAACTCATGGGAAATGATCTATCATATGATAATAGCAATTATTTTTCTTACTAAAGGCATCGCGTAATCTGTGGTCAGCTGACTATTTGGACTGATGTTTTTCCAACCCACTTTGTACAGTCGAAAATCTGTTCCTGCAGCATCACATGTTTTCAAGATTTTGACCTTTGAAATTTCCTACTAAATTTCACCCCAGAAAGCTAACATCAAAACACTGAAATGAAAAATGGCAGTTCCACAATAAGAGCTGAAATGGCCATAATGTCCCACAACGGCTCTAATAAGCTAATGTTACTTACCCAATCACAGGAGTTGGTCGATGGAAGTCGATTTCCGTTGGCTGAGATGAGTAATCGATGCCAACCGAGTCTGGAGGCCCTTGAGATGCCAGTGCCGGAGCCGCTGGAGCCCACCGACGAGAAGGCGCGTCAGCTCTATCCTTGGCTATCTTTCATCAACTCCTCAGGTCCCTTCACTCTCCAATATCCACGCTGGACTCGCATTGAGTACAACATTCGCCTCTGCATGGCTGGTCTGAGGAGGGTTGACAAGTGAGCTTCGAATAATTCCTAAAAATGAAACCGAATTCATCGAAGGACTTATCAGTGCTAGACTCTAGTTCTTATATTACACGACTTACAAATACTGTTTAACCTCCAATGTAGGGTTAGTGAAGAGCTTGGGCAGGCATCGAATGGGGTCTATTAATTTATCGCTCGCTTACAGATGTCAAAACGTGGGGCGACTGAAATACCACCATTGGAAGGACTTCTTACCAAATCTGTCACTTAATACATAAATAATTAATTGAAGACGCTAAATATTGCCAATTCAATTAAACTTAATTCAACCCTGTTTAGAGAAGGTACGTTAATATAACACGAGACTACGCTGGATTCACATATTGATGGTTATAGCTTGTCCTTACGTAAAAACTAACAACTTCTGGAAATTCCAACCAAGCATTGGTGATTTATGTCGTAGATTCTAGCTGCAAGTTCCAAAGTAAAGCCCCTCTGTCGGGTTTAGTTTTATCCATCAATTTATAGATGGGTTGAGAACGCAAATAAGATACGATTCCTAGTCCAGTAATTGTCGAAATTTGCTTAATGATAACGCAACTGGCTAAAAGAAAACGACTTGGACAATGTAATAAAAATCCATTAGATGTCCATCTAGCATATACAAAGAGGTCTTTCATCGTCTATTTAGTGTATCATTTAAATGTCCCAGTTTGAATCTTCGTACACGACAATTTAAGAAGCTTTACATTAGGGTAAATAGCAATCTTTCAGATCTTTGAGCATTAATTTTAGACTTTAATGACAATTTTCCTCTTACTTGGCAGACCAACTGTCCACGGCGAGCTGCTATCGTTAATACTGGCTCTTGAAGACGTCCTGGAGATTGGTGACGTTTTGGAATCCTCATCAGGTCAACCACTACCCATTGAGGACTACGAGAACCTGCACTACCTGCTGGGACGCCGGTTCCGCAACAAGCGCAAGGAAGCCGCCGCTCCTCCAGCGGGAGGTGGAGGAACCGGTGGCGAGACAACCGCCCAGACACCGTCTGCGACTCCCCCTGCCGAGGGTACAGCCGAGGCAAAGGAGGCGGCCGATGAGGTGACGCAGTCGATTGTCGCTGCATCGCATGCCACGCACTCCGACACGGCTAGTAAGTAGCTCTGAGTTCGCCCGAAATTCGATCGCTGGCCACGCTGGAATAAATTCATTCACAGATAGGTGGAAATAGCCAAGATAGTAATCGAGCAGAACGGGCCAGGGTATAGGCAATGACCAAGAGCATTTCAACAGTTTGTTGTGATTTCTTCTTTCACCAGCTGGTGGCGAGATGAGACTGAGCATGGAGGAGACGCCGATGGCTGCGTATGCGCTAATTAAGAAGTACATCATTCTGCGCAAACGCGTGGAGCTCATGAAGCGCGAATGGGGTAAACGGCGGCTGGGCCTTGAGAACATCGACACGCCTGCCACATTCAAGAGCTTCACGTGGGTTTATAAAGGATTCTCTTTACTAGTCTAGGATAGCATCGATGGGCATCCACAACTTTTGCTTTGATATTTCAGGCAAGTGTACCGTCGCGAAAGGCTCTTCCCTCTGCTAAGAAGCCTCTCCATCCAGTACAAGCAACCAGAAATATTCGCTCTGGGACCCTTCCAAGAAACCGACGTGCAAATTTCGCCCAAGGGGATTCCCGAGATGGTGCTTCTGCAACGCCAAGTAACATCCAGTTTCTCAACCGCAAATTGAGGGGTTTTACCGTGATTGAATATAAAACTACAGTAATTCAAAGACGTGACCATAAGCTGCGGAATCTACTAGAGAGGAGTAGAATTCGTGATTTTGATTTGCCAAAAATAGCTAAGTAGTTTATTTCAAGTCAATCGAAGTCGAAGGTTGTTTTGAGTTAATTGGAAGCTAATCAACAGACAGGCGTGCCTGGCTCATAGTTAATCCTTGATTCGTATCTGGAAAGCAGTTATCCAAACTGTATTTCCATGCCTGTAGATATAAACGAATCTCTATAATGATTGTCGAATGAATTCGATTTATTATAATGACAGGTGGTCGAAAGAATAAACTAAGAGCTATCAAATCCCATTTAAATTCGCGGATGGATGTTTTATAAATTGATAAATTTTTGAAACAAAGAACATCTTCAACCTCATGATTGAGTTATGCAGTTTTTGACGGCGCTCTTCGCGATGCTATTTATGATTCGTGGTCCCCTTCAGGTTGAAATAAACTTGTGGAGCTGCATATGGTCACACTTTGTGAGGAGCTCTTAAACACAGGGCAGGTTTATTTGTTCCGACCCAGCTACAGCGTAGATAAGTTTGGGCTGGTGTGCCCCCAGTGTCCGTCGCGACACGTGTTGGCGTGCCCCGTGTGCTATGTCCAGAATTTACACGGTGTGATACTGATTAGCCTTTTTAAGACACTGGTAAAGTCGAAACATTCTGAAAACAGGCGTGTTGAGTAATGCTCAACAAACATGATTGGCCTAATTTCTGGTTGAGCAAAGCTAAGTTTAAATCACCGGGTTTACTCATGGTTCCATTTAAACGTAAGATATTGGTAGATGCCCTAGATCTTAGAGGTCTTCAGTTAGATAGACGGTTAAGGGAGTGGCTGGTGTATGCCAAACTGAAAAAAGCAGTCAAGTTGCCACAGTATGGATGAGTGATTGGTTTGTTATCGAATTTAGTTGGTGAAGCTTGTGGAGGCCTTTGAGAACTACATGATCGGGGACATCCGGAAGATGCTGGTGCGTCAGATCGACCTCGTGATTAAGGAGAGGAACCGGGAGGAGGGCAGTCTCCCTCTCGACCTGTGGAAGAAACCCGTGAGTGAACCGTTCCTATTCAATGACAAGACTGTAAGATACACACGGACATGATGGGATTAGGGTTAGGATTACTAGGGGGATGATATCAACACAACGCTATCCGATTCATCTAAATCGATTACACTCCAATCCATTTGGGCTCAGATAAGGCCCATCTTATACTTTCTCCGGGGTTCATCTCTATGGATTGCCCCTCGTACGAACCACGATTAATTTCCGATCCAGGATCCTAGTCAATGGCCAGTTTCTTCATACAAAGTCGAGTCATCCTAGTGGGGGACTTTTCTTCCCTGGATATAGCGAAGATGTATCATAAAAATTGCATCATATGGGAGAATCGGAGAAAAAGATCGTGTCAGAGAGGAACTCAAGTCCGAATTAATTAATTATAAATCTATACATACCAGAAAACGGTCTTTTGCAGTGTTTCCTGACCAAACGCTAGAGCTAAGTGTCGAATGTAAAGAAAGACACGGCTGTTCTCTAAAATCCTATGTAGAAAAGTAATTGGGTTTTTATTGGGTCTCTAATGAAAAATGAAGAAATTGGGGGCAGGATTTGTCTAATGCCCTACTAAAGAGTAACAGGCATGGGGGTGCAAACTTGATTTCGGATGTATTCCTCTTCATCCACTGTTAAAAACGGACATGACGACGGCGTTTTGGACGAAAATAGAGCTTGCATTTTGATTTGAACTCTCGCAGGCCATGAAGGAATCACTGACGGTCCAGCGCCCTGCGCTGTTGGACGAGTTCCTGGGACACTTGATGGACGGAGCTGTTGAGGACACCGTCAAGAAGACCATCACCTTTGAAAAGGACCACCTCAACAAGGTTCTGCAAAATATGGCAATCGGGGTCATGCGAATGCAACGCGAGGCCTATGAAAAGTAGGGTGTAAAGTTTTTGCTGTTGAAATTTTTTAATCTATCTAATGTGTAAAATTGTAATGTTTATTCGAGTGAATGTGTAATGTAAATTGTCTGCTTAGTCCCTCTAAAGAAAACGAGATTACATAATAACTGTTTAAATCGAATTCATCTCAAAAAGTGCCGATTACTCAGGCATCGGTAAATATCACCAATTATAATATATCTTATTGAAGCCTTCGAGACCCAATAAAATTATCTAGGAAAATTGGACTCAACAGAGTGGACAATGAACAAGCCATCTTAACACGAGGGTTAGACAACTACCCAGACCTGCCGAATAGTTTTTAAAAGTGGTAGCTATATGTCTGTGAGGCAAATGGCAAGATGCTTTATATTTGTTCGAAACAGCTACTCAATGTACTATGAGAACTTACTGAAGAACCAGCACAGTCTGTTGTACGCACGCGAACGTGAGGTGGTGAGTCTACGGGAACAACTTAAGCAGAAGGAGCTCGAGACCGAGGTCAACGTCCAATTCCAGATGTCCGAGCAGGCTCACAATCTGCTGTTGGGTAAATTCTTCATCTCGTCTTTTTCATCATTGAGTGGGTCAAATCAATGCACTTCCATCACCGTTTTTCTCGATTTGAATAACGAAAAAGCTAAAGTTCCTAGCCTCGATCCTTGGAGTTTCACTATTGGTGAGTAGTGGTGTAGAGGGTTCTATAATCAGCTGATTGTCTATCTCTAAACCACGAGAGCAAGAGAGCAAGTTTCAAAGTGTGTGGGAATGGGTGAATATGCTTCAACCTCCCTCTCACTATCCAGAGTATGTGTACAGTAAATTTGTACCACTAACGTCTAGTCCAAACGTTGAAGGCATAGGGGCGTTCTACGAGCAGCACTTTCAATTTCCGGGCTGACTGGGCTCAGATTTGTTGTACCCGTGACTCTGATCGTGTGTACGCCATCGATTAGGCTCGGGCCTTTCTCGAGGTCCCGACTGTCTTGACACGTCAAGTTGGGTTCTACGACTAAGATCTCTTGTTTACTTCATGTATCCCCCTTTACACTACCGCTGGTGACTACAACATCAAAAGCTATTTATTAAAATTCTAACTAAACACCTTCAGTTATAAGTATTCCCTTTACATTATAGATATGGTAAAAGAACGTGCTGATTGCACTCAAAATGCAGAATGCATAACCATGCCATAGTGATCAAGCAGATATCTACTTACTTTAGTCAAGTTTCCTAAACTTTTACTAAAAAATCCGATGACCTGGACGAATAACCCAAATTTGCTCTCTATGAAGTATCTAGTTGTTGTCGAAAATTTACAAATTGATGGGAATTCTGTGACAAAGTATTAGAGATTCTCTTATTCGAGCCAAGATGAAAACTCTCGCCATTTTCCCTCACATTACTACATTACTCTAAATCGTTCACCAAAAGGTGGAGATAAGTAACTCAAAGAAAAATTAGAGTGGGAAATCAAATAGTCGAATAAAATTAGGCAAAGTCGTAAGAAGCTTTATTACGAGCCCGACTGGCGGGACACTCGGAGCAGCATAGAAAGACAATAGCCAGTTACATAGTTTGTCGGAGGTAGTTGGAGTGGGCCCCAGTGTGTGCGTCCATAGTGTGTACCAAGTATTTGTAGGCAATGAGGTCAACGAACTCTAATGAGAACGCTGATTGAATATGAAGTTTCCAGCAACAGGCGCATTAGGCTGTGTTCTAGCAGCATGTTGAATCTGATTGTGAGACAGTGCGAAGAAGTTACCAGGTTCATTACATCGGCAACTCTGCGTGTGTCAACCAGTGATGAGACTGACTTTCTGTAAGGCCTCAGGATTGGCAATTTGAACTGGCATTTAAGAGGTGACGGCCCTTCGCGCCAGACTAGCGGAGTCGACGGAGCAGCAGAGCAAGGCGGAGGCCAAGGTGCGCGAACAGGTTCGCCGCGAATTCGGGGCCGCGCTACGGAAGCTCTTCGCGCTTAGCTTCGAGCAGAAGTCGCGCATTGACGAGTACCGCGCTCATCTGCACGCCGTGACGCTCAAGCGAATCGCCGAGGTGCGAGAGGACGCAGCTGCGGAAATGGAACGCATCAAGGAAAAATCCGGCGCAAAGTCCTCGGCTGGTGAGAATTGGTGCCTTTAATGTGGGCGTTAGCTGGGTCACTACTTCGATGGAACCGTTTACTAAGTTAATAAGTCGGACTCTTTAACTAACAGTCTCAAAAGTGAAGTAGACTCCCAAAGGTATTGAGCTTTTTAGTTTAATTGGTTGACTTATTTGGCCTAAAAGGAAAATATGCCATTCGAAACTCCTCTTCTTATTAAATTTTGTTTCTTATCGAAAACAAACTAACGTGGTTTAAAACTTACTAGATGTCTATTCATTGCCGTTGAAACAGAAGGTAGCGAAAGAGGACAATGAAGTTAGATTTATTATTGGTGGATTTCAGATTCATTTGAATTGTTCTTAGCAATATAGAATATTTACTTGATATCTTCCATGATAATAATTGCGTTCTCAACATAACATTCCAGATAGGTCAAGTAAATTAAGTGATCACTATAGTCTTCCCAAGTTTCTTGTCACTATCCTCAAATAAGTATAAACAGTCTATTTTCTCTATAATTTAAGCATAGCAAAAGCTGGTTTCCCACATTAAACTCAGGCAAGTTGGGATTTTAAATTGTCTTTTAATCACGAATTATTGGATAATTTAGGTGTTCAGCCGTTATTTCATTAAAGCAAAAAACCTACACATGAATAGAAAAGGAACTCAAACATTATACTGCCTCGTTCCTCAGGGGTCGATCAGATAGTAGCATTGTAGGGCATTATGCCATAAATCATCCCTATACTGCCATGACGAGCAGCTAACCATTTTGATATACTTGCGATTGCGGTAGTGTCCCTGAGTAAAAACAGACATGCTGGATATTTGTGTTAGTGTGTATAAAGAAAGCGCTAATTCGGGCTTATTTCATTAATTGCAGGGTAGTGTTGCTGTGATAACAATTGGTCATCAGAGGCGATACATCTAGAATAATGCAAGGCCATTCCAAGGATTCAATGCAGATCGTAAAAAAGTGATCTGTCGGGCGACAGTTGTGTACACTCACTGCGAACAATAAGTCGCTCTTTTCCATTTTGTTCTATAGGCGGTTATGAGGCGGTAGAGCTTACGGTTCGCCGGAACGGTGATATTCAAGACGATTTAAACAAGGTTTTTTGTCTGATAGACGAAAACTAGCTTATAATTATGACTAGTAGTATTTAGGGTAATGATATTATTTAATATAAAGTATATTTACAATTCTTGTCCCCTAGTTCAAAAAAATTGTCAAATGAGCTTAAGTAATACGATAAACACTCGATTTTTCTGCCGCGAAAGAGGACGAATTGGCGGAGAGGAATCTACGTTTGTCAAGGGAGATCAATAACATCCACCAGAAGAACATTCATCTGCAGCAGATGGTCTCGAGACTCAAGTCCATGAGCACTTGGAAGGAGAATACTCTCCGATGCGTCTTCGACAAACAGGTAATCAAATTCTGAAATATTTATCAAATATTTATCGAATTAAGTTTCCGGAGCATCATTTAATCGTGTTATGCTTTATATTTTGTTTGCAGTCATTGCTACCTGAATTAATTTAGAGGTAAACCTTTAGCGACCTGGAATTTATTAATTAACTTTGGATGAATAAAGTCTGAAGCTCGTTGGAGAATACCTTGTCTATGATAATAACCCAACCAATATCTCGAAAAGCGTTTTTTTGATATTTTCTGTATTTGACTTCTCTGAAATGGCAGACATTTGTGTGCATACACATGTTCGATAGTATTTTGACGTACTTTATATTTGCAACAGTATTCGAGTCTAGCTGTGAATTCCTCAAACTTCAAACTATGAATGAAAACTAAGTGTTAAATAGGGATCTGAATTGTTTGTATTTTACAAGAACATTTAAGAAATCGAGACTGATACAGATTGATTCGAAGATTTAGTGCTATAACAGGAAATTGTAGTGTCGAGAAATCATGCGCATATAAAAACTCATCGGAATTTCTCTAGTCGCGAATTTAAACTCCTATGCTCTATATTGAATACTTTAATCTAGATGAAAGCAGTTGAAGACCAGCGTAACAAGAGCAAGACACAGGTCAATCGTTTGGGGATGCTTTCGGAGCAGAGAGTTCGAAATCTTTCCGAGGAAATGACTAAGCTGCGTGAAAATCTCAGCTCCACTCACAAGGAGCTCGATGATTTACGACGCCAGCTGGACAAGGAGGTATGGCCCGTCGTCTCTAGCAAATCGCAAATTAAGGACATGAATTGCATTAGCTTAATATTAGCTCATAATAGCTGGGGCTTTTTATTGGATAACGAAACGTGAATGAACTTCGAAACTGAGTGCAGTATTCGGTCTGAAACACATCTAACAGATTTCAACTTTCTAAATCGACGAGTCACGGAAAGATGGACTAGCGAAGAATTCTTTTAGTCAATTCCCACTTATTACTCAATAAAGCGTTCTTTCCTTTTTCAGCTGAAAGACAAAGTAGAGAAGCGAAATATAGCCGAAAGGAAGGCGGCGACGGAGAGGCAGATATTGAATATTAAGCAGATGCACATCGAAAAATTAGTCAGTCGAAAATCTTTGTTCTCATAATAATCATATGCACACATTTTTGGTATCACGCGTAACGAGATGTTGGGGTGACTGCGTACTAATTTTGGAAAGATGCGCCAAATTTCAAATTTTAACAAGTCTTTGCTCTCATGACTTGAAAAGCTTTATCTAACAATTATCAATTTTACTGACTATAACCCTTTAATCAGTAATCTTGCCCTTTTTTAACACTCTACAGGCTGCGTTTATCTCTGTTGAAACCATATATTTTAGTTTATTGGAGTTGTAACTATAATTCCATCGCAATGCTGAGTCTACTCTTCGACACTGGGTTTTCTAGAAGTTGAGTTCGTGTTCCATAAGGTATTGCCTTTTAACTTGAACTGAAAGTTTTGGCGATTAGCTAAAGAAAAGTTACACAGTGACATTATTTCTTGTTGAATGCTTAATCTATTTACAGACTAGAAAGTGATATTGTAACTTGTTAGTCACGATAGGGAACCTTTGAAACCTTGTTTGAACGTTGTCGAAATGCTTAATTATGCTGATCTTTAATATTTCGAACGTTTTACCTTGAAAAATTCATCGACTTTTGCCCGGGTAAGTATAGTGAGGTGGAGTAATTATGCTTAATTGTGGATTTTGCCGATCCATCGACTCTTTTTACTCAGAGATTTTGAAAAAAACGTTTATTACTCAAAGCCTTGTTTACGTTGTTCAATAACTATTAGGACAGGGTTCTTCGATGTACGTGTGTAAACGTATCCCTAGTCTATAGCCTTCCTTGATATCATGATTACCGGGACAATTTTTAGATAACTGTGCCCCCATCATTGCGCATCAGTACCATCTGCATTCTCGTTTCATCTCAAATAAAGTTCTATACTGTTTCATGTATGTAATTAACAAAATCTTTGTCTTTTGCCACATTGAATGCGAGGACTCTAAGCTAATTTGTCATGTCTTTTTGCGTTTTTGAAGTTAATACCTTCTTTTGCCTTAAGAATACATCATTGATGATATTTTCGCGAAAATATTAAAGGACCATTAACATTACTTAGAAAATATTGAGAATACTTTTATCAGTTTGAGGTCTCGTCGCCATAAATCTGTTTCATTATCCCTTTGCCTCACGGTCCAAGGTTCTAAAATGTTTGTTCTTGGTTACCTTTAAGAACACGCACTGAATTCATGTCGAGGTTTACATACCATCACTGGTAGTTGAAGTGAGATGTCACTAGTGTATTACTTCCTTGCGATTCCGTCGACATACTTAGTACTTCTTTTGTGTTCGCCCTCTGAGCAATTCCTTAATTAAGGTTTTACGAGCGCACCTATCAGAAATAGTGGTAAAAACTGTGAAAATGTCTTACTAATGCAAATAGCAAAGTAGAATTTCTCGCTAAAGTAACTAGGAAGATAGTTTCGTGGATTTTAAATCGGAATTCTTTTTCAGCTTGGTGACATTGCGGACAAGAACCGTCAGATAACCGAGTTGAATGAACAGCTGGCCGTTCACGAGAAGACCAAAAGGCAGGTCATCGAGAAGGCCATGCGCGACATTGAAAACCTCAAAAAGCGCCTGAACGATGAGCGCAAGCTTAAGAAAATCGCCATTCACAAGGTGGACGACCTTCTCTCACAAGTAAAGGCCGATTCTGATTGGCTTGTTAGCCACGTATTGATTTTTAAAGGGAAATTTTTGGATTTCTCCTAGGTTTACGAATACGAGACGGCCTTTGCTGTGAATCAAGGTAGGTTTAAACTCACAAACTAAAGATTCATATGATTCACGGTGTGAGTTGCTACTTATCGCTATTTCAGCACCCGGAAAGTCAGTAGGAGCAAGTGGATCTACAGCCCAATCTGGTGCTAACGACCCAAAAAACACCGGTGGTGCAAAGTTGGATAATATCAAATCGGCCTGCAGGAAATACCGGTCTTCAGTCAATAGCGTATGAGAGATCACTCAATTTCCCTCTTTTGATTAGCTAACGCAAACTTGCTTTTTATACCTTTTAGTACGATGGCCTACTAAAGAAATTCAAAGTTCCCTATACACCTCAACACTACCTGGACCACAGGCGCAAGATGGTAAGCGAACAAAACTTTTAATTATTTTCAAGTGATTCCGTAAAGTCAGTTGTAGATAAATCTATTGAACGATAAAAAAATTTCAAATCGGGCAATACACAGTCTAGACTTGGTCCTTCCAATGATCGCAATCGGGTACCAGAATGCATGTGGTGCTGCATGTTCATTCTACATGTCATATTAGGAAAACTAGATGCCGATAAAGGTGAAGACACCTTTGCTCATCTTACTCGTCCTTTCCCCTCATGAGGCTGCTGATTTTAGAGGATGATTAGAGCTAGAACAGGGACTTTACTAAGACATTATACATCATAGGGCAGTCATGAAAAGCCGGTGACGCTTTGGCGTGGCTATTAGAGCATAGATAGCACTAAAGTATATCGGTGAACATTCCAAGTGGAAAATCTCGAATCACGAACCCAAATAACTGCAATCTTATGTTCAACCAATGGACCACACAAATGTGCTACGGAGGCATGTCAAAGGGCTGATACGGTTAAAAGAGATACGGTTCTCAAAGAGAATCTAAATTTTTCAGGGTCCGACCTCCTTGATTTTTTACGTGCAGCTTTCCAAAAGTGTTGGCTATTTTGGGCATATTTGATGGCCAAATGCAGTAAGAGGTGCCAAATTATTTAACAAGAACAGGATCGTTCCGAAACGTTACAACTTAATTAGATTTGATGATAGAGTTTGCTGCAGTAAAATAGAGCCAACGGTAAAAGCCAGTCGCTGAAACAATGCCTTTCGATATCCCCTAGGTGATGGTTCCGCGACTGCAGCAGCACATGGCCCACGAGATTCTCAACGAGCACCCCCCAGCCACCCACGAAGAGGTCGTGGAAGCTCAAACGCAGGAAGACAAACAGAAACTCGCCCGCTGAACCACTTTTGCACCTCGCAACTATATCGAATCTTAGTAATATTGAACAGTAAAACAATAACTAGGATTCTGATTACTCAATCAAACCTAGGATGGTTGGAAATACAGTAATATATGCAAAGAATATCAGGTAAAAAGATAACTAACAGGTTGCTAGTACCAAGATGAATAGCATATAATAGATCTGCAATTGCCTGTACCTAGATTGACTAGAGAAATCAAGAACCTTTTTTGGGTTAATAGCTTAGTCGTACCTGTATCACAACTGAATGGGGTAATAAATTTACGTAGTTCCTCTACTTAACCGAACAGACGCCGAGTACATTTCATGTGATCTCGAGTAGTCCTTGTGCACTGTTTCGTGCCTTCACACCTAAACATCTACGTGTCACAAAACCAACTCATAGATCACACTGAGCCAACAACACATGGTTAAGTTTAAAATACGCAACTCAAAATTGAAACTGATTTACCATCAACAATAACAGCGGTGGAGTCAATCAAACACACATGGGATTTAAGCAGAAAACGGATGTGAGAAAGAAATGGTAGATACATACAGGGATACATGTGCCAAACGACATAGGGAGAAGAGTTTGCAAACACGGTGTGGAGGGTGGAATATTGAACCGCTCGGCGTTGTCGCACGTTCTTGAAAGCTCACAGCCGTTTTGCGTGGGTCGAAACTTGACAAGAGCTTCAGGATTGCCGACTCAGGGTATCAGCGAGCCTGTGTAGAAGTTAAAAGTCATCATGCACACTCCGACAAAGATTCCAGAGACAACCGAAAGGAATGCAAGTTACCAGTCCATGGCCTCTGTAAGTCCGTCACCACGCACAGCTGAGGTCTTGAAGATTTGGTATGTCCGATTTTTTATCGATGTTAGACCCAGAGCAGAAGCAACTTGAGCAACAGACATACACCCATCAATATCCTGTTTGTTCGCGAAGACAGCTAACACGGCGGTTTTGAGTTCTTCTTCCTAAAAAATAAATGAGGTTACCAAGCATCAAAAATCAGGATGAGGTGGCAAGAAACCTGCCTCAAGCATAGATATAAGCTCCTGTTTCGAGATACCAATACGGTCTCGATCCATAGAGTCAACGACGTAGATAATTGCATCAGTATTGGCGTAGTAACAACGCCAGTAAGGACGAATACTAGTCTGCCCACCAAGATCCCATACTTGAAACTTTAAATTGTTGTATTTGAGGGTTTCGACGTTGAAACCGATAGCTATTGATAGTGGGAACACAAAAAGCAAGTGAGAAATATGCCAGCTCTTAAGGACGGGGTAAAATATCATATCCGCATAGAATTAACGCAGCGAATAAAATTTGTTATTTATTGAATTATGTGGGATAAATAAAATTGACAAATATGCAAATACCGTACTAGGGATAGTAGTGACAACTTCGCCGACCTGGAGCTTGTATAAAATGGTAGTTTTTCCAGCCCCGTCGAGACCAAGTATGAGTATGCGTCTCTCACGGGTGCCGAAAAGTCTATAAAATGCAGACCAAATTCCACCTATTCAATTAAATTCACATAAATATAGCAAACCCATTGTGTAACGGTAGTAGGCAAAAAGTGAACGTACTACCCTGCCTGGTCCAATCGAAACCGAGAAGCCTTGAGCTACAAATTTATCATTACACCAATCTAGAAAATAAACATGTAACATGCATATTTACCAATGTAAATCTTAAAAATATATACATAATTTATGCTGCATTTATAAATAGGCAATTGTATTTGTGAAGGAAGTAGGGTTTAGAGCCCCATGAATTAGTAGGCTCATATCACGTAGTGTATTAAGAGAAATCTGGAAGAGAAGTGCCCATCTCTAACTGTGAAATCCTACTACTTCATTTTTGAATTCAAAACACCAACAAGAGCCCGAATTTCGCGAACCCGGAATGCGACCCTCCCACGGTTCCTACTGACACCACAAGCTACAACACCCCACTGCAAGCACCCTAACCTAGATTAAGAGCTTTGTACAAATGAATCAGAAACACCCTGCCCCGAAATTCTGCCTATTGTTTCCAGCAACACTACTTGAAAAGGCATGTCCCAAGCCACCAGTTATTTTCACATCCGATAGACATGCACATAGGGTGATCAAGGACCAGATTAGGATAAAAGGGGCATTCCTAAATGAAGAATTTTATTTTCCCATAACATCTAGTGCACGAGGCCTCATGAACTCGTCCAGCTCCTCTTCCGTGATTTTCGCTCGCCGCTGTTGATGATCTGTTACGATCTTTGTAAGGATTTCGATGAGCTCCTTCTTCAGGTCACCGGTCAATAGCTCTCCTGAGGTGTAGTCCTAAAGAGATAACAAAGTTAGGAGCCTATTGTACATGTCATTTCTTTTTCAAGTGACGGATATTAGGTGCAGAAAGTCGCCATCTGCCGTCAATCTGTATAACCTACGCCACTTTTATTGCATGTATCAAATTATAGTCAGATGAGCCCCAAAAACAATAATAACGTACCTTGCGAATCTGTTCCAGTCTCTCATCGTCTTCCATAAAGAATCTGAGATACTGGTAGGAGACGTCCACGTCACAATTACCACCTTTTTCCCTGTGCTCTTCAATGCTAGAGCCACCACCAGAGAACGCGTATTTGTTTATCTTTAAGGGAAAAGATATAACACTGTTCAGCCGTAGTTGAATCTCTGGATGTTAGACATAGCATATTTTCGTCTATACAAATTTTGCTGTCCTTACCGAAGCAATTTTATTAAGTACTTGCTTACGATTCACCGTTAATAACGAGTGCTAAAATTTCTGCACGAAATTTACCATTTGTTTCTCCAATAAGCTCGAAAACTAATATGGGAAGCATACTTAACGAGTGGGTAGATATTGCCTAAGTAATTAATTAAAGATAGCACATATTTTCTCGAATCAAAATGCTTTAAAACAGCTACCCCCCTTTCCTTACGAATCATTCCTACTACTAGTGGTAGTTTGCTAAATGCCTATGTAGCATTACTCTGAACTTTCTTTCCTAATCGGGAGCAGTGGACTCCAAAAACGTGTTTAAGAGTACCAAACAGAGCGAAAGGCACTGCCAGAGGAGTAAAATCGAGCTGATTAATGAGTTTCAGACCCGAGCACGCAGTTGCACTGCAATTAGCTGATTTCACTAAAGTGACCCGCAACTTCGTAGCTCTACGGCACGAGGTTTAGGCAGATGAACCAATGCCCTTTTTTCCGCCTTTAGAACGTGGAGCAAATAAAGCATTATTTTCAACAAATATAATGCTTACCGAAAGGAGTAGTCGCATTCAGCAATCGCAAAAAATTGCGAGAGACTATTACCGACTGGTTAATATTGTGACCTCACCTGACCGAGGCGAATCATGCCTGATTTAGGTCACCAAACTCACCCTACACTGGCTCCAAGCACCCCTTTCTAGAGTAAGTCTACTAAGACTAAACTCGAGCCAAAATAGGGTGGAAGGCGGAGTTACAACGCACCTTATTCTTGATCTGCTTCGGCGTATCAGTCAAAAATACCGCCGAATTGGTGTCAGACGCACTCATCTTCGTCGCGGAGCCCTGCAGGGCCGGAAAGAAAGCGGAAAGGAGGAGAGAAGGCTTGGGAGCACCGAGGCGTGGCGCGACATCTCGAGTCATGCGGAAGTAGGGGTCCTGATCGATCGCGCAGGGGATGAGGCAGGGCACCGGGGGCGCACCGCCCAGGGCAGCCATGCCGCCACCGCCAGACTTGTCCACTCCCGCCTTGGCCTTTCTGTTCTTCTTCTTGGCCTTACCCTCACCGGTGTCGCCCTCATTTTTCACCGCCGAGGTGGCGGTGCTGACTTTGGGGAAGATGTGGGGGAAGGCTGAGGCGAAACAGGGCGCGGCCTGGATGGCGGGGAAGCCGATCTTGCCGATGCAGTCGTTATCGGTGAAACCGAAGATGCCGCGGGCCTGATTGAAGGTCACTAGATGCTGGATGCTCACGACTGTACGGTAGAACTCGGGGCACTGACTGCAAGACGCAACAGCATATTTGGTAGGTGGGTGATGCGACTGAAAGTGCAAGTTAACAGACACATCTATGCATGATAGTGACTGGAAGCTTGGATGTTGTAAAATATACCCTGATGCAATGTAAAAATAGCTAATATCCACACAGCTCTCAGTGTCTGGAAATTTGGGCACAGAGCAGCGAATTCGTGAAGAACCTCAACAGACTGCCTGTAAGGACATGGATGCTCGGACTGAGAGGACACATATGCAATGAAAATATAAAGTATGCACTTGGAGGCACGTATGCCATTAAAACCGGATTAGAAACATACCAAAGAAACTACTGGATCCGTTATTTAAAAGCTAGTTAATGAAGCATGGGTATTTAGAGAACCTGAAATTTTACCATCGACTACAGGCTTCCTTCGATTCCCAAAATGGTATGACACACCAAAAAGTTACACTGTAAAACCCCAAGCATAAAAATGGAAATGCCAAGACATAAAAATCGTTCCAATGCGCTAATTTAATACTTAATAACTAGATTAACATTTGAACTCGTAGGCCATACAGTTAGGACAAGCCATCACCACATGAACTGTAATGCCTTGTATCTTCCACGAGCCCGCCGATGAGCAAAAGCCCAAATACAATAAACGCATAAAATATATTTCTTAGCCTCACTACCTGTTTTCCAGTTATGACGCCTGATGTACAAATGAACTCCACAGGACCATTTAAACATGCCAGGTAGTGGTGAATAAAACCTCAGGGTCCCAATTTTGTACAATTATACAAAAAAACAGGTAGAGCAAGATGGGAACACTTGTACTCACCCCATATACGTGAGATTGTTGAAAATAAACGTTTTCTTAGGATCAAAGCCTACAGCAATTATATCTTTGGCGTTTTCTCTAGCCAGTTCTATGATTTCATCCATCGGGATGTTCTTCCACAAGAACTTTTCGTCGTCGGTAAGTTGAATGACCAGAGGAACGTTGAAAACCTCTTGAATCCACTTTGTGACGATGAAGGGTATCAAGTGACCCACATGTAAAGAGGTCGACGAGGGTCCACGACCAGTGTAGAGGTAGAAAGGCTTCCCGCTTTTGTACAAGCTGAGGATCTGATCCAAATCACGATGAGCGAAGAAAATGCCACGTCGGATGAGGTGATGGGCCTTTCTACCCGTCACCTTTTCGAAACGCTCGACAAGAGCGGGCTCAATTTTCAAACAACCGAACCGCTCAACTAATTTATCATAATCAACGCCAGAATCAGAGGCTGCTTTCACGTCCCATGGTGTAACTACGTCCCCATTTCCGGCAGCCATTTTTGTTAACTATAGCAATACGATAATACTTCATATAAAGACTAAATAACATGATTGTTGGTTATAAATATCCAAATATTTGCATGAAATTAAGGTAAAACCTGTTCGTGCTTCTAAATTACAAAACTCGGCAGCAATAATACACGAGACAAACCAGCTCGTACGTTTGACACAAGCTAAAATGAAAATAAACAAAAATTAAATAATTGAGAAATCAGAACATCGTTGTGTTATTTTTTCGCGTGAAATCACAATTAGCATGTTTCATGCAGTTTTACCGATTTCTCTCAACAGTTGCATTATTGATCTTAAATTTCAATAAATATTGTTTTCCAGGGCTGAAGTTCAAGGTAGAACTTTGGTATATTAAATTTTTCTTACCCTAGCTATTTTGTAAGTCTTACTTATACCGTTGCGGTATATGAACAAAAGTACAGCTAAAAGGACGTGCATAGGTTTTCAACAAGGAGAGGTTGCGATTATAACCAAGAGATATTCTCTGCCAAGAATACGATGTTGTACAAATGAGCTTAAGTGAACTGCTAAAGGTCTTTCTATGGAAGTGGTAGGTACTAGCGTGCATGCATAACTGTAGTGTACCAGGTGGTAGTATAAGATGATGTGAATGAAATATTATGCAAAAATATGTGATTTCAAACCCTTCTTAAGTACTTGTTTAGTTAGGAGTGCATTAGGCTAATTGAAATCATTACAAAGCTAATGTTTGCTTTGATCTCATTCACCGGTAATAAGGAACATCGTGTCTCAACAGGACGAAAGCAAACATAGACTTGAGGGGGCTTTAGCGGAATTTAAAAGTCAAAAATGTAGATCGTAACAGCCCAATTTCACTTTAAGAATACTGGAGCTACCGTCTTAAAAATGTGTAGAAGCCTCCAATTGAATACAAGTGCTTTAGCATAAAATGATTCTACTTTAAGTTAATAAAAAAATGCTTTAACTTATTCAAGAGTTTTTGAGAATCACATATTATTTGATATAAACCAACAAAATTGCTACTACATCTTGTGCGACTTAGTGATCCACTTAACATATAAAGGGCAATGGGGAAAGAGAAGTAGGTGGGAAGAGAATAGTGGGCAGGCCATCGGAATGGACCAGCCCCACTACACACCACTAACCAGATCTCTTAATGATAGGTTGTAACCTCCAAGCAATATTACTAACACCCAATGAAGATTTATTTGGAGTTTTGATGAGTTCAAATTATGGCTTCTCCACAAAACAGCTTGGTGTTTCTTGTCAACCATATTGTCTCAAATGAGACACTATGGTACTGAACAATATTTACTGTTTCCTAATAAATTTCCCACAATATTCTATAAAGCAATGATCAGAAAAAAAGTTTTATTACTCTTTTCTGTTATCTTGAGTGCCACTGTTTCATTATCGTGACAAAATTCACTCTATGTATCCTATTAGTTATAATTTAATGGTACTTGCTAGGGACAATTGGGAAGCGAAGAAAAAGTTAAGGAAGAATAAGAAATTGAAAGGTGAGAAAGGTCGAGTCTCGCATTGCCTCGTCACAATGCGCATCTTTCTCAACCTGCTAGTTAGCAACTGTCATTTTGAAATAATAAGTACACTTGTACCTAAACACAATGAATGTTAGTTTACTCTGATATTCAAGCATCCAGAAATGCTACGAGCTAGACTTAAATGACAAGAAAAATTGAGAAAGTACAATACGGTATATTCTACTGCTCCTACCGTTCTAAACGGGCTCCTGCATTAGTTTCTGTAAATTCCTTCGTAATAGTCCACACTATAAGTAAAATAATCATGAAGGATTGATGTGCAGGAAATCCAATTTTATATACTTCGAAACATAAGTGAGGGTTATTCAAAAAAATACCACTGAATATTGGGGATCTTAACCAACATCCTTCTATTGCTTTCTAAACACGCAGTCACTTGATTTTTCCTTGTTCCACATTTCAACATTATGGAATAATCGATGTTGCTAAGGTGCAAGTGAGATGTGATAATTTCGTTTCTTGAACAGATGAATATTGGACAACAGACAGGAAAAAGTCTTGTATTTATAGTGCTATTGCTTTACTATCAATGATGTTCAAATTCGAGCTTTACAGGTCTGACCAGAAGGCGTCCTTTGGGCCTTTATTATGGAAATTAATCTACAAAAAGGTAACAAAAGTGTATCATTTCGGTTAAAAAGATTTTACTGTTTAGATTATTGCTTAGCACTTCAACTTTAGCACTGGTCTTTTGCTAATAGTTTCAATAAAATTGGTTGTATACTAACTATCCCAATACGATTATCTCTCACGAAGGGAAACTGAAATGGCAGCAGATGGTTAATAATTTTGGGAAAGGACAGTTGGATGAACAGTTTGATGAAAGCATAGTATTTTCCATTCGTAATTCAGTGTCTCGGTAATGGCAACATTTGAAAGACAAAATTTAATTAATTAAGGGAGAGACCAAAACGGTAGGTAAATGGGGTAGAATAGGAATCACAAACTTGTTTGTCGAATGAAGTTCGGAATACTATAGTGACAGATTTCTGCATCAGCATTTGAGAATTTCTTATTAACTGTTCAAATTAGAAGGAAAGCTAACCTGAATCATTGGTATGTAGAATGTTTGACTAAAGATACCCGGAAACAGCCACACAGGCTATTGGATCATGAGTATCATTTAAAATAGAGTTGATTCTCGGTGAACATCGAAATAAAAAGATATTTCGATTGCTGATCAATGCCCCCCTGAACACTGTGAAAGCAATCCGGCTGCATGCAGTGGAGAGACTACAAGTCGGATGTGGCTAGACGATCCTAGTAACAAAACAAACGACGGTCTGCTTGTTCTGCAGAAATAGTGCTGAAATAGCTTAGGATGAATTTAGATTCCAATACGGAATTTCTGACCGCTGTAATAGTTAAGCCAATAATAAGCAATGTGTGCGGCCATTCCTTAGGGAAAATTATAATTGTCACCAGTCGCAATGGATGGCCTTCAAACTCCAGTTGGGTGATGTCGAGAAAAAAAACTGATAGACGAGAAAAAATTATAGCAATTTTGTGGATACCCTGCTGCCCAGGGAAAGCGTAAAATCAGCACTTTCTAGGCTATGTCGAGTACCAGTCTAGACCAAAATATTTCATTTTCCTTGTATAGCTAATTTATTTTAAATCCATTAAATATTGTAAATCTCAACCGACTTGTTTCTTTATCCTGATGAGACTTTCAACTTCACTGCCAACACCCTGTAAGCCCGTCTTATTCTTATCGCAGCCGCCCCTCTATTCGGTATAAGAGCTATTTCACGTACCAAGACATAAAAAATCACCATATAACCCGACTGATTTACATTCAAATCCACCAGAGTCAAAATACAAATAAGTGGGGAAGGAGCATTAGGGAGTGCTCTCCGATGTTACGAAGGTGATTGTGGTGGATGTGCTGGAGCCCATAAGTCAGTGACCACGCAGTCTATATGTAGGCGGACTCGCGACGTCTGACGTGATCAGCATAGTCATTCACCGTGAGTATGCGAGGAAAAAGGGGTGATTCGACTGTCTCCAAAAGGATCTTCCTTTTCTCCTTGCCGTCTGGAAACCCATGGATACCATTCTTAGTCACTACTTCACCTGCGCTGTAGACGTACGCCTCGTTGTACTGCTTACGATCTAAATCACAAGGGAAAATGGTTAAGAAATATGCAATTTTGCGACAGCCTAGCAGAAGCCTCGAGTGATGCCGATTTATTGCCCCACGTCCCGAGAATGTCCTTAATCTTGCATCACTATCTCTAGAGTCTGCTCCATTCGCATCAGTTCTACCTTAGAGGTTGGTTGAAGTAGAAGTGACAAAATCATATTTGGTTGCAGTTTTTCAAATGTGTAGGTGTTCACGCACTCTGTTTTCTACCTTAGAGTTCAAAGTGATCTTTGTCACTCATATAGGAGATGACTGGATGACTGGAATCCACACACCTGAATCATCTTAAAAGAGGATAATATGTTTCTTGATAATGAAATCAGTCATCAAAATAAGGAGGAGTGTGCGGTCAATTCTCAATGTTCCTCTCCTCTGGATACTGTGACTACAATCCGGCGACATTAACCAAGGAATTGCAATGATGTGATACTTAGAAGAGCTTAGCATAGCACCAAGCGATCTGTTTGCGATCGTACAGCGGAATCCAAAATAGATGTCAGCCAATTTTTATGACTTTACTTTGTTTAGCCTTCGTCGAACTTACCAGATCCTAACCACTACAAAGAGAATGCATAACCTACTGATAAGTAAATAAGCAGTGTGGGCTGCCCACCTTGCTGTTCTACCAGGCTGGCTGACTGCTGAGAGGAGAGGTGTGCCAGGGTCTGGTGCCCGTGGAGTTGGCTACTCAGGAGGAAGAGATGCTGGGCCTCCTGGGAGGATCGCGTGTAGAAGGTCAGCTTGCGGCCTGAGGTCAGGTGGACGTTGAAGCACGAGTGCTGGGGAGAGAAAAGCAGAGGTTAAAGTCCAGTCGAGATTACTGCTTTAGTGTTCTTGTGGCAGAACTGATCAAAGTATATGATCTAGTTCTGAAAAAGTGACTTCGTTCATTTTAACTTAGTTTCCCGATAACCCAATCGTTTGATTCCAGACAGATTTCAATCAATGCTTCTCCTTTCCCGTGGTTCGGCAACGATTTTACGAGTTCCTGTTAAACGCTTTGTGCAAGGTAAAGCCTCCATCACCTGGACCTGACGTAGTGGCAAAGTCCCCTCGTAGACTAGCGCAGTATTGCTTCAAACATTCCCTTTTGTGGACTCATCAATCTACGCTTGCATTCCAAAGCCCGTCGTGGAGCAGGAATCAGAAGTTAGAAAAATCACTTCGTCCTCATCACTTACGGTCCTCATGGTCTCAGAAGTGGGTTACGTTTCTGGAGTTAACGCTTCCTCTTAGCAGTTGAATTGACTACCCAGAGCACCACTAAGAGACTCCCCATAACAATACATGATTGGATAAAAAATGCATTTCAGATTATTCTGGAATTAAACAAATGGTTTGAGGAACCCTGTGGAAGATGTTGGAGTTTTCAATAGCGCAGTAATCTTCAAACTCTTAGCGTTAAAATTGTCAAGGATCATAAGGTCAAATGTTCCAAAAGTACCTTTTTTCAGAATTCCGACTGTGTTTTTACCTCCTATTATCATTTTTTATTTCGAATTTCATTTTTCTGCCATAAATGTTACCTATACCTATTACAAAATGTATCTATATTGGGCATATCAATTAAATAATCGGAAAATAGTCCACCTCATACACCAGGAATTCCTTAAAGCAATTCCTCTAAAAGACAAGATTGTTGACTTCAGATTCATGACACCCCGTTTTGGTTAGGTGAGCCAATAGGATACTAAGGAATCAGAAATAGAAATGATATCCGTTGTTAGTTTCCTCAACTAGCACCACTGAAAAGACGTAAGGATACTGGAAAAGACTTTCAATTCGTCCAAGATTAGAAAGTATACACTATCTTATCTGCTATTTAAAAAGCCTCTGTAACCGAGTGAGAATAATTACAACTCTTGAAAAATCTCTCCACTCCAACATACATTAGTCAACCAATTTAAATATACTTCAAGCTTGAAGTCACAATTATTTTTGAAACTGTGTGTCTAATCAGCACATATATGTAAGAAATAATTTACCATTACGAAAATCTTGAATTAGATACAACCCCCCACACAAAATAGGTAAATATATTCAATTAGAATTTTGATTTATGTAGCCAATGAAAACTAATATTTCAACTGATAAGTAATTATAAGTGATATTAAATTTTCAGCCTTAATGCCAGTGTAGCGATAGTTGCTATATTTACCAAGGAGATTAGGTACATTTATCAACTAACCCAGATCACACAGCAGTATACCTACCACGAAGTGTCATCTGCCATTAAGATAGAGAAGGGCGTTTGTACCATCTATGGGAATTTATACGCGTAGTGTTGTTTAATGTTTCATTCTAAGAATTTTTGCACTCCTCAAAAATATCTCAAGTTTGACACGAAATCTTTGAATGAAACTTCGGGATGATGAGTTAATTTTTTCAATCCCTATAAATGACCTAGTTTAAACTAGCCATCTTTTACGTTCAAAACCTGGACAACATGGAACTCTTCTAGGTCAGCTAAATTATCATTTTCTTGTTGCATGCAGGTCTCAAATTATCGTAACGATCAATTACGACTAGTCCCGGATTTTGGGATACACAGAAGAAAAATGCCATTGTATCATTCAAGGAAAAAGTTAGTACAAAGCCAAATGACAATCTACTCAAATGGTTCAATCAAATGAAGCCGAGTCCTCATTGAATGTATCCAATTCAGACTACATTCGCCCAACTCTTAAGTGTAGATTTGGCCTCACGACCCATAGCAGATCTAGTCATTTCATAGAAATAGATGAAAGCCTAGTTTTACAGTCGCGACGATTTTTCCAAACCATACCCATCCTTATTCTTCTACTAGGTGCTCTCCTGAATACTTATCACATAATCGTATCTTGATTACGATGTCAAAAAATTGTTGCCCCTTTCAAAATGCTAATAAATATTGGTATAAACGACCATCAATGCCGTAATATTTCAAGATGAATTTCGAAGTTAGCATCACCTATAACTTGATAACAGACTCAAAGAGGTGAGTGGAGCAGCGGTACACACTGATCAATTCAAGAGACTGTTAGAACTAAATATACAGATCAAATTGAATGAGGAGACAATGCAAACCCATCATCATAAACCCAGCTCCTTCCCAAGATGTCAGGAAAAAATCCTCTTTTCATGTTCACAGGGTAATCCTATGGATGTTGTTATTTCTCGTTGGTAAAATTTGAGCAACACTGCCAAGGACACTTCACACCAGGTAAAATCAGACTCTTCCAGGTCACTGAAATGCGTATTTCCCACGCTGACTTCGAAAGGGACCCCCAGTCTAACGTGCCTGTGCCTTTTCTGCATAAGGAACCGTCGTGTCCTCAGTTTGTTACCGAACGAAAGCATCGGAAGACTTCGTTGCAAAACCCATGTCATGGAAACTACGCAAGGCCTCAGTCACAGGAATGCGAGAAAAACTTTGTTAGAGCTTTATTCGTGAGTTTAGAAGGAATAACAACACAGTAAGAGGGCTAAATATAGTTACATCACATTGTGGCACGTTTAGAGATATCTGGGAATTTCAATCTGCGGGAATTTCAATCTCTATTACCGAACATTTTACAAATTTGTTAAAATGTTACTTTTCTCCAAAATATATAGAAAAAACGCACTGAAATTCTAGAACCAAGCGATATTCTGATGAAATTTGATCAATTCTTTGTTCTGGAGTATGCTTAAGAATTCAATTTTTTCTGTTGGAACTGGTGTGAGGTGTAAAATTTTCAGAGCTTTGGCTAAAGGACCATCAACGATTCATTTGTCCAGGAAACACAATATTTGAAACGCAATATCACTTACAAAATGGTTTAACAAAGAAAACACTGAAGATTATAGAATCATACTAAGATTCACTAATAGAAATAGTTAAAATCCATTAGGATAATCAATTAATAGAAGCTAAAACTATTCATTTGTAATCAATTTAATCGAACAGTTCGAAAATTATTTCTGTCTAAGATTAGAGAGCATATTTAGGTAGAATTACAGGAAAAGCCCTTCGAGATATTTCAAATCTTCTTTCACTTAGGAGTATAATTTTGTCAATTTTAAAGGCTGCAGTGGATTCAACTTTCGCTTAATAAATCTCACGTTATATGAATTAAGAATCGGCCTCTTCACGCAATGAAAGTTAAACATTTTAGCTTCTAGTAATATCAACAATATTTTAAATTCGACAATGGCCATCATTTTCAGCACTTACCCAATAAAGCGATTCGCTTGATTAAATTGCGTTAGTGAACCCCCTCCCCCCTCCCCCCTCTCTCCCTCCACCGATTGAATCTTACGACCCCAAAACGCATAAATTACTGCGGAGGCAAAACAAAACGACCGGCTGCTCAGATGACTGAAAAGGAGTGGCTTTGCCAATTGACATCGGGCCTGGTGAGCGCGTGTGTACTGAGCCCAGTGCGCTGTGACCAGTGGTTGCTAGCATGCACCTCGCCACATACACTCGCGTATATGCAGGCGATCGCACCCACAAGGAATCGACATGTGGTGTATGGCGGTGATCATTCGGGTACGTTCGTTACACCGAGCAAGTGACGTAGGAATGAATCCCAGAACGTTCAGTAGCTTTTTTCAAGTTTACTAACGCTGTCCTTAGGGATTCGTTATGGGGGTTTGAGATAACAGAATAGCCGTGCTTCTTAAGAAACCCTTCAATAGATCAAACTTTACCAAAATAAAGAAAGGTTTTTTTTTAAATTCAAATTATGCCGAAATCTTGGAGGTAGCATAAAATGTATAATCTATAACCTATCCAACCAACTGTTGTGGATACTCGAAAATATGGTAGAGACCCTAAGTAGTTTTGCCGGATTTGTGGAAAAACGAATTTAGCGAAATTTAAAACTGATTACCGCATTTGTGAAGTATTCGTTAAATGAACCTTGTTTGTTGCCAAACACGATGGCTTAATAGGTGTCGATTAATGAAATCCATTGAGAGTAAGAAGCTCCGAGTCTAATTCACTTTCATGAGAGAGTTGGGGTAGGGAAGCACCACTAATTTTATCGAACTACCAAACCCACCCCTGAAGGTATTCGCCCTCCATGTGATGTCTAAGTCTGTTGGTGTTCCTGTCAGCATTTAAAAACTGATGTAGGACATTTATTGCGATCGCGAACGCATAATTCACAGCACTGGTTTAATCGTATGCCTTGGTGTGAGCAAGTGGGTAAGATGATGATTCATTAGGCCAACGATACCACAGTTGATACATTTAACTAAATTTGCGCTATTTTGCGCTGTTGGAATGTTTCTACTCCATATTAAACCGAAACCATTTGACAGAGAAGTTGTCATTAAACACAAAAATGTTATGATGGGTCATAAGCTGAATGTTCTTAACGCAGGTTAAAAATGTACAAACAGAAATATTATAGTAAAAGAAGCCAAGAGGCTTTGCCTGTAAACTGCGGAAAAGAGTAATTGAGATGTTTGAGTATTTGGTCACCTGATTAAACTCAGTCAACTGTTCATAGTGTCAACCATTACCTAATTGATGTCTGTCATGCAATTTGCAACTAAAACATGTTAAAGCCACCGCAAAATAGAGCAGGAGCACAAAACGTTAATTGATAACTGAAATGGCTTTGGCAAGGATTTAAGAAAACTGTCCTGGAAAGCCTGGCCCCATTCATGAAGATAGGTTTTTGGAAACCCTATTTCTGAAATGTGAATTTAACTTTCGATTCCCCATATCGTGGAGTAATCTCGATGATGTTAATTTATTATATGGTAATCGAAGGCTAGATTTAGACTATAGAACTCAGATTGGAACGAAATTATCCTACAACAATGGTTGGGTCATGTCCTGTGGTTTGGGACCTTTCGAAAGACCCAAGAGTCCACTACCGGTGGTGCTAACTCACTGTCGCCCAACCGGTAAGAAGGCCAATCTTGCTGGTTGGACACAACTAACGCACTAAATTCAAGAACTCCCACATCGTATCAATGTTTTGAGTAGGGCTCATCTTTACCAGTCTGTAAATACTGGAAACTCACTCTGTGAACTGGCAAGGACACAGCGGGGCACGAGCGGGGCCACAGTCCCCACTCAAGGCGACGCCAAACCTCTCCTACACACACTCTATCGGGGAAGGACTATTTAGTCCTCCAAGACTCAAAATGCCTCGGCCTTCGTTGTCTAGCTTTGTGATTTTTGCTTAACTGTTTTGTGTTGACAAGACAATTAGAAGTCCAAACTTAAGAGTGCACTGCTACACCGCAGCTACCCGGTGACAGCCCTACCATGAGTTCCCGGGAAAAACCGTCTTTCTCCAAATTTGGTTGGTCCCCTTCAATTTCTGACGAGTTTTTTTTATAAATTGTTGTTGGAAATCCCCAAAATAACATTTAACTAATGGAGTCCCCAAAACCCGATGAATTACATCATAGACATTACTCTAAGCTATTGACACGTTAGTGATACCTTATAAAGGCATGGAAGACATGTTTTTATCGAAAGAGGTTGTTTCGTGCAAGATTGGCAAGTTTTCACAACTTTGCATCACTGAGTGGCCTATATGAACGTAAATAATGGTAGGGCATGCTCGCCTGGAGTGTTTTTCATTAAATGTTACTTTTACAAACAAATAGACCACACTAAAACATGAAATAAACTGAAAATAATTTAGAAAAGACGTGTTTAGGCAATTCATTATTTATCCTCTTCGCATTAACCGTGAAAATAGTAAAACATGTGAGATTTCTATTAATATATCAACTCAATTACTTCCCCACATTTAAGCTGATTTTACGTGTTTAAACAAAGTAAAAATAAAAATGTGCGAAAGAATTACCGTCGCGGGTGTGATTCCAAATTTGTAACGACACAAACTAGGCATTAAGAGGCGATGTTTTTGTAAGAAACGTTTCCTTGATCAGCTTACAACACCCTTCTAAAGAGTAACGTTTGGTGTTTATGACGACAGCATCAGTGATCAGTGCCACGGAGGATTACCTATTCTTGAATATTCGTTATGCTTTAATAGCAGCCTTTAGAGTAAAACGGGATTCTCTTAGGGTTTTCCTCGTCTTTGTTTCTCGTCACTTGACATAGGGCTTTTGAATAGTGCATAATCCCTTATATCAAATCAACAGATGAATGGTGGAGTAAACTCCAAAAAGACAGCGTTAATAGCAGTTTCGTAGCACTGTTTTATCAGAAAACATAGCTTTAATGCCAATTGCTGCCTTTCTTCTAAGGCTTCATCGAAACACGCATCGGTATAGCCTAAAAAAAATATGGAAAACGGAAATTGCAGTACTATTTGCAACAATGATTCATCACGATTCATCATTTATTTCCTGAATAGCTGATCCGCACTAATGAGTAGCATGTTTGCTAGCATCAAGCCAGCCACCAAGCGTATTCGTCGTAAAATTTAGAGAATCACTACGGATCTAAGGGCTAAATAGGTGGGGGTGTTGCCAATGAGTGACGACCTAAGGCATTTTATGGTGGCTGTGAGTCACTCGTGAATCCTCTATTATGCGTCAACCGGAAGAATTGGGGCTTCAGAGCAGTACACGCCCGTCTTGCGCAATTCTCGTGAGCAATGCAGTCAGGATACACCCACCTGAAGAAGTGTTTTCGTAATGCTGATTTCATTCATCCCCATTTAAGAGTGAATTGGGAGAAACCTACAAAGCATTTCTAATAACGAATAGAAAGTATATTACAGAAGACATAGTGGCTGTAGGAGAAGGATTCTTCTCTGATTTGGAGTTCTATTTTTTACAGGGGTTAGACAAAATAGTGGAAACACTTAGCATTTTGGTATCATAACCTTTGAACATGCTATAAACAATCAAAGCTTGACATGTTTTAATTCTTGTTTATCATTTCGCTATTTTAAACAACCTTTTGTTAAAGGTAATTAAAAAGTCTTAAAATGGCAGACTTCTTCTTGGACTTCCAAAGAGGCCAAATTGTTGGTGCTTCTATGGCGGCAGGCTCTAGTGTAACAGAAACTGCCCCCCTTCCCACCGAATGCATGGCGGCGCCTCAAGAGGTGCTGTTTCGAGGGTAATGCCTAGCTCTGACATGGCAGAAAAAGCATCCTAAGCCTAAAGTTGAAGTTGATGGCACAGAGAGATGGTTGTTCGGATTCTAAATGGCATTGTTAGAGAGTATGGCAAGACCATGGCTCTTAAAATCACTACAGAGCTCAGTGACCACCCACAAAAGCAGTTCCTCGTCGGGAGTTGCACAAATCCAGATTCCACCACTGAAGAGACCCGATTAGACGGCGAATGTTTCAAAGCGTTTAGAACTCGTCATGAAAGAAGAATTAACAGCCGAGACTATTTGGGAATTTCGGGCGACCACGTGCCTTATACGTTTGTTCAAGAACCATTTCCGCCATCTTTTAATACGATAATACAGCAATCCATACAGCTTTAATTGTTTTGAAATTGAACATCTAATGTTGTGGCCACCACAATCCTCAGCTCCTCAGCTAAAGTTGCCTTGGATCCAACATTTTACAATTCGTAGGAATCAATGCCCTGGAGAAATGAGGCTGTAATTGAGGCCGCAAAAGGTGGGCCTACGCAATATGAAAATATGCATTGTTGATTTTTCAAACTGTTTCCACTATTTTGTCCAACATCTCTATACCTCTGGCTTGGCGCACCAAGGAGGAAATGCATCACGAAATATCTGTTTCTTATAGTGCATCAATAACTAGTATCTTAGTAGACAAGAAGGAGGCGACTTGAAAAATTACCGAGCATGTTATGTGTATCATCCTAGCTTCACTCGTAAAAAGTCAAAGGAACATTTGTAAACTGTTTGTAATAACGATGGAAACGGTAGCTCCATATCTAATTAAATAATCTATTCCGAAGAGCCTATAGTATATACACATTAGTCTAGAGTATTTACCTTTTTTGGATACAACAGCTTAAAGACTAAAGAACGATTCAAGGGTCGACCACTGCGATTTACGTTGAGAAGTAGATCTTAGAAGCACTTTAGTAGCTATTCATTAATTTGATCACTTTTTATATTAATACCACATCATAAGGTTTTACTTCGAAAAATTCAAATTCTAATTGGCCCATAAAAATTAGTCTCCCTCGCCTTATTAATTTTCTAGCAAAAAACAGATTAATTAGTTAGCAAGATATAAGGATTGGTTAAGCGATTTGTTCACTCACGTGTGTTCCCTTTATTTGATTTCATAAAAAATTTATTAATTTTGAATACCATAGGGCCCGCGGTAGATGACGCTCAATAGTGAAATTCAAAAGCCTAAACCGAAATATACGAACACTTGGGCGGAAGTTATAAAATATCACACAATTAATCAATAATCTAAAATTTTTTATTAATATCCCCATAGTCATTTGCAGTTTCTTAAGTGAAATATGGAAAACCATAAGGATGTATTAAAAATGTGTCTCAACTGACGAAACTTGTAATAATGTGCTAATGAAGAGGTTTCTTCCAGAAATCATGACATTTATACTTCCTTTTCCTCCCAAAGAACACAAATGTAAAAGCAAATGCTTATCAAATCCACTGATAAACAGCTCAATTTTTGATAATTAAGGTTCTCAATTTTTGAAGAAAATTCCCCGAAAAATACTCGCATTACATAAAATTGAGTTTTCTCAAGTATATTTCGATAAACAGATGCACTAATCCTACACTCTTCTTGCATTAAGATAAGCAAACTCTGATCATGCTTCATGTTAATTCACGAGTTTAAAGTACCACATTTAAAAACACTTACCTTTCTAGAGAGCTTGTATATTTTGACCCAGGGTAGTCTGTTCAGGTGGGCAATTCGATTTCCATCATTCTAGGAATTTGAAAGAAAAACATTTGTATATTTACTGAGAAAATAGTGGTCAGGTAGGATATATACAAATCAATTTGTTCTTTTAGAAATTACCCTTTTCATTAAAATTATATCCACATATTATTGCACTTTATGACGTTTTAACAAAGACATAAGAGACTTTAGGTAAAGATAGAGTTTAAAGTGAGTACTTGTGAAACAGGTGCGAATGATTTTACTATAGCTCTAAATTTGTTGATAGGAAACTGTACGCGGAAGGCAAACTTAACATAAAAAAGATATATACATAATTTTCTAGTTAAAACATCTTCCAGACAATGCTTGCACTCTTCTAAGTTCCTATTCATCCTGAAAAATATCCCATTTTGGTCACTTTACCACTTAGTTAAAACAGTCAATACCACAAAATGTCCCAAGTTCGATCAATTCATCAATGACAACAGTCTCCTGAATATATTCCATTTCTCCGAAAAAAATTTATTAATCAATTCTTGTAATCCAGGATTTGATTTCAAAAAAACTTTGGCAGTTGTTCCAAAAATTACAAATAGCAAAGCTAAGGAGGTAAACTAACATCGAAACAAATATAAAATCAGAAATCACGGAAAACTGAGAAGCTAATTTCAAACATAATCGCAGAAAGAACAATGTCACGCGACAATGCCGAGGCCTTTTGACATGCGATTTCATTATGCACAATTTAGGATCAAAGTCTCGTGTTAAAAACCTTGGGGAGTATTTTGCTTTTACATTTACGCTTGACGAATAATACAATAAATTTAATTTAAAAGAAATACATTTTCAAGGCATCTGCATCATGTTTCATAAACTCTACCATAGATTTCCGATTCTTTTCCATGTCCAACATTTCTGCCTTAAATGAATCGATATCAATGCCCTTTATAATTACGTATGGCCTTTAAACCTGTCATCGACAAAACTTGCTGAAATTGTCCGTTTTTATAGCAGAGACCATTTGATCCCACCATTTTAATTTTCGTTAGAGTTCACTTAGCTTTGGGATTTGGCGACAGAGAATAATTGTCCCGAGCATAAAATTTAAAGCTCAGAAAAGGATTTCTTCTGAACAAGGCTTTTTCACAAATCCCAGCAAAAAGTAATTTTCTGGAAATAACTTCTAATTTATTAGGTGGCCATATAAATAGCAGATCAGTATTCTGACATATCAGTACAATGTGAAAATCTTCTTCTAAAGCATTCATGGTATTGTATTGAAGTGAAACTCTATGACAGAAATTTTTGTCTTAGTCCCAGAATACTTTGTCGAAACGCTAATCTTTGCCTTAAGAAAAAATATGGTTATGAGGAGTTTCTCCAAGATACATGCTAATAACTGCTAAAGGCTTTTTTAACAACATGTAGAAAACAGTGCTGAAACTCGGTCAGTAAGTCACACTTTCTGGATTCGACCTCAATCCAATTGTTATATGCTTGCCAATCTCCTTTTAACGACTCAAGAAAATTTCCCACATAGTAGCGCGCACAACTGCCTTGATCGCCGTACGAATCAGGCCTTTATAGACCAGCCGGAAAGCAATTAAATATCCGGGGATAAAATAAATGCTGTTGAAACTTGCTATAATTAAAAATCTAAAATTCGTGGTTGATTCACAGAAACAGAACTTAAAAAGTCCTTAACTCATTTCTAGTTTGAATTTCAAAAGAAAACAGATTATATTCATTAAGATTGTTGTAGAAAAAGTCTGTTGTGACCTCTCAAAATGAGGGTACCGCCTATCCTCGTATTGTGCGGGACCATACCCCTTTCTCGTAACTTTAAATTCTCCCGCAAATAAAAATTTCGTAGTCGAAAAATTCTTATCTTCTCGAAACTAGTGTATTTTGCTTCAAAACCTGCACTTTCACAGACCCCTGGATGACAAGAATGCAAATGTAATAAACGAGATCATCAAGTAAGGGCTAAGTTGTCCAGGAGTTAATGGCATTTTGAATATTTTCTTGTTTATCAAACATTCAGAAGGAGTTTGGTGCCTTTATAGAAAATCAAAAAATAATTTGGGACCATATGTAAATAATAAAACAACTTTAGCAGTATTTTTATTATGGTCATACTAATCGAACCCCCAGATAAAAAATCGGCATTTCTTTTGTGCGTAAAATTCATCGCAAACACAATCAAGTCGGCAATGCCCAACCTAGGGCTCTAAATATATGGTTCATTTAAAATAGACATAGGTTTGGAATCAGAATTAATGTTTCGATCTTGTTATTAGTAATTTAAGGATTATCTCTCCTTAAAAAAGACGCATTATAGAAGCAAAGGTAGCCAGTTTGCTGGGTGAAATTTGGAAAAGCTGTTTTACTGATATGAACCAGCATTAGAATCCTGGCCATTCCATAAAAGCTGATAAACTTAGTTAAAAGCCATAAGTACCTGAAGAAGATTTTTATGGAGTCTTTCAGCACTCACCTCATGAAACTCGAACCCATTGGGTCCGATTCCCAGCCAGAACGAGCCCCGCTTGTCGCAGCATCGGTCGCCGAGGGACCTGTCCAGCTGCGCAGCCGGTGAGCTCCTGGCGGCAGTGGAGGCGGGCGAGTGGTTGCTGAATGCACTGGAGACGGCCGACGCGACGGAGGAGGTCTGGCTAGAGTCGGAGGCGCCGGAGTGGGGGCTGTGCGCGGCGAGGCTGACGGGGTGGAGGTGGAGGTTGAAGTCCGAGGAGGGGTCCGAGGCCAGGCGGATGTAGCGCCACTCGAGGATCTCGCGGCCCTGGCCCTGCAGCGGCGCCAAGAGGTTGGGGACATTGGCGTAGAGGTAGGATTTGCCGTAGCTGTCGATCATCTGCAATCGAGATGAAATGGTCTTGCCTAGTTTGGAGTTTAGACAACCGACTCTTCTCACAGGCAATTTTCCACACCACAACGTAAAAGCAGCATTACTTTCATCAGGAATGCTGAATTAAAGTCGAGCTAGGAATACGCACTTGTCATTTTTCACTTTTCTGAGTCTCAAATAAGTCATTTGGGTAGCTAACTTTTGAAAATGGAATCCAATTGGCATCACAAATAAGAAAGCGAATCTCGATACACACCAAAGGAATGCAAGTAGGGAATATAAGAACACATAACATGTTTAGCACAGTTGCTTTCCTTCACAGTCTCACGCATTTTTGTGTGTGGTGATATGCAAATTGGTCTGAGACGCTAGATTACAAACTAAATTTTGTAACAAGTACGTTATTTTTCAAAATCATATTAGTAAATTCGGTGAAGTTAACTAGCGAACTATGTTTTGCATCCCACACTACCATAGAAGCCTGAATCTAACTGGTCGCCTATTGCTTGACTGTTATTTATCTTTCCGTAACAGCCGGTGTCATCTGTCTCGTGACTGCTTTAATTAGTCCTTGACATAATGAAATACGGTTTTATCCACAACGATGGCCTCAGTATTTAGTTTTTGACTAGGCAGAATGGGCGAATCGGACTTAAATTATTTCAAGCCACGGCTTAGAGGAACAGGGTTAATAATTTCTATCAGAGCTATCTCACTGTCTCTATATATGACCGTTCGTCTTAAATTCAGTGAAAAATACTTATAGGGTATAACTTAAAATCGGTGGTCCCCTTTGCATAGTGCAGAATAAGATGATCATTCACTTCGAAATCAGGTAGAAAATTCAGCTGACTATGTTTTAGTAACCCGTGATGGGGTTAGTGAAAGTCGCTCCTCCAAAATGATAGGAAGTCTTACCCGGAGATAGATTAAAGTACCCTTTTTTCACTATACAAACTAAAAAAACGGTATTTATCGAACACGGTGGGTCCACTCTTTTGGCCGTCATAAATGGAACAGAAATTAAGCAATGATTTAAAGAAACAAAACGGCTATGAGAAACTTCAAACACAATTAAGGCACCGGAGAAAACAAAGATAAAATAAATATTATCGCTAGTCCACAGAGTCTTATTGATGATAACGAATTCAACACAAATAAATGGCAAAAATGCCGACTTTAAAGCAAACAACTTCAACCAGCATGACGAAAAGAAGGGAAAGAATTGCGTGTCCTCAGGTTTTTTATGATTTACTAGAAGCTATATATGAACAGCGAGAGGGACTAGTGTAAAGACAGTTTCTTTATTCTCACAATTACTGAGTAATATTCTATGCAAATTAAAGACGATATACATGAGATATCGAATTAAAATAAGAGTTTGTTCTTTAACACTTTATTACCAAGGTAACTGAAACAAAATCAGCTAAGGATTTGTCATACAGTCTTTAGCAATGGTTTAAATAATAAATGTTTTAAATAATCTAACTGCACGTTATGCATTATATTTGGATTCGTTTAATAATCTGAGGACCCTGGAATTAAAAAAGTCCCCTAGATGAATTTTCATGCACCTACCGATTGTGGGAAGTGATCAAGCAGATTAAGATTGTCTTCGTTAAATCCACTTCGAATTCGGGGTGATTTGGCATATTTTTTAGCGATCATTGATATCATTAATGAAATGGCTGCCAGCTGGAAATAGACCTCGTCGCTGCAGAGGAGACAGTAACTCAAAACATTGAGTTTGAGTTGTTCGTAGTAGAGATGACGCACTAGCCGACCTCGTAAACAGTGGTTTGGGACGTAATATCGCACACGAAGGTAGAGGTAAATGGCATCACTGACGCCGTCAATGGAACTTGAGCATGATGTCTTCGTCGTGTATTTGTTTTTGTGAGAGAATAATAGATGCTATAAAAAATAAAATCATTGAAGGCCATTCATCAAATAAATAAATTACTAGGTATACTCACATTAACTATTCGTTTTACAGGTGATTTTCTATTCAGGGTAGATAGGAGTGTGGTTGGTTCCAGAAATATGAGACCGAATTCTATAAATAGTAGCTATAGATCGACCACCTGCCTGTGTTTTTTGCAAAACCAAAAAGTTTTGACTCTGGGATGCCCAAGTAATCACACACTTCGGTATACACATCGGATATCGACCATGTCCTTTCAGCTGTAATATTCATTCGATTTTTATTAAAAATATCGACAACAACTAAAATTCGGCTGCGAATATAGTGTCTTGTCTCACAAGCCATAGTCAGAAAATAACTATCAGAGCTAGAGTAAATCAATTGGACATAAGTACGCGTTATCGAATGCGAGCGGTATTCAAATCCGCAAAAAACCTCAGCCAACTACCACTTTATGCAGATAAACTAACTAATGATTTAGGAATATATAACTGTGGAAGTAATAAATTCAAACATTTTTCTGCTTTGATAATTGTAAGTCATTTGAAATATTTAAATTGTAATATATTCTATGAACTGCTATAAGCTATTGTAATGTAGGATTTTCCATCGTGAGTTTACTATAAGTGATGCTAAAATTCCAGTTAAAATTAATATCCCTGCTTGACTAAAATTATTTAACGTTTTCAGTATTGCATGGAAATGTTCTCAACCATCGAGGCATGGTTGTGCTTTATCGTACCAGCAATAAAACTAACATCTGAAATGAGTGTGGACCGTATTAAATAGTGCAGCTATTCAACCGACAACTTTTCTGCTGAATATTCTAAAATGAGCAACTTTCTCGAATTAAAAGCAAGGACGATAGGCTATTTGGATAGTTAAATATTACAAGCAATGATTGGGATTGCTTAATTTGAGAGATGTTAAAATGGCAATCATTTGGTGCTGCTGGACAGGCGTACAGGGCAGCACAAAAGTCTTTCAAGCGTACTGCCGCAGATACGCTGTGAACCGATCCACTTATAACGGAACATTTAAACTGGAGGTTTCTTGGTTATATCTATTCATTACGATTGCGTTGTTAGAAATAGCTGCTTCCCTTAATTATATTGACCCATAAGCAACAATGTAATGACCTATTTAAGTTTCTTAACCAATATATTTTTGCAGTATTTATAAATGTAATAATATCTTTTGATATAATGAAGGATTATACAACTTTGTTTAAGCTATCGATTTCAGGAATGGTAATTGATCACTTGTGGGCTATTCGGTCTCATAGTAGGGTTCGTCTTATTTGCTATTTGTTGTTATTGTGGTTGTTTTATTTATACTAATTTAAACCCCAGTTGGCAAGAAAGCGGTATTACTTCATTATTAACCAAATTCGTTGTTTTTTAATTATATTGTTTGGTGGTTGAATTCTGCTACAACAGCCCTAGCCAATTTGGGGGTAGTGGTAATCTACTACTAGTATAATTAAGTATTCATTAGTGGAAGTGGATTGGATTCTTCCTCTCGTCAAATTTTATTTAAATTTCAGGGTAATCAAAGACCCTGTTTTGCTAGGTGGTTGTATTTATAAACGCACGCTGTCAATAGCAATTGCGGAAAATGGTAAGAGTTGAGTTTTTGTGATGCCCATTATAGAAAACTGCATTGGGTGCATTAGATTTGCCGAAATTCTCAAAGCATGTGTTTGTATTTTTTGAATAACCTAAAGCAGGTACATCTACCTACATAATTGAATCATTCTTCGTGCGACTTGTGACAGGCGAAGAATGGAAAATAGAATCGTTTTTATAAGCAATCTACCTGTGGCCATTTTGAACTCGGTTATAACCTACAATTCGGTAGCTCAGGCTTTTGCATCGATAATTTCTGGTCCATTGATCTTTTGCACTGCGATTAGTGATTCCGTTACTTAGAGGTAAACTACGCCTTATGGTCTTTATAAGTGCTTAAAGTTCCAAGGTAATTCTGTTACTCTCATTTCTGCATTTATTTGGTGTCCTGGATTCAATTGGGTGAATCTAAATTCCTTTGTTAGTAAATTTGCTAGTAGTGTTAAATAATCGTCTTTGATCGATGGGTAATGGTATTTGTGGCGACTTTCAGCATACGTTCTTGTAATGGGAAAAAGAATTGCTTAATACCGTTTTTGTAACTTCGGCAAATTATTGTGATGCCTCTTCGAGGCATCTATTAACGTGAAATTTCGTCTCATTCTTTACAGGAATGGACAACCAACGATTTGCGACCCTCGACACCACGGATACTGGACAGACAGCTCAAGTGGCCACCATCAGTCGGACAATAACCCCACCACCACCTGCCCACCTGGGTCTAGTCTCCGTTCCCCCTCCCCTCCTCTCCCAACAGCAGACCCAGTCCCATCGCCAAACCACCAACGCCTCAACATCCACCCACGTCGTAGCCGGCACCTCCCCAGCTCCTGCCCATTCTGCGTCACAACAGCAATCTACACAAGCCACTGCAGGGGCATCTCTGGACAGTTTTGCGCCCCCAGTGATTGCAGAGTACTGGTGCCACACGCAGGTCCGGGTTACCAAACTACGCTACATCTGGACCATATCGAACTTCTCCTTCTGTCGGGAGGAGCTAGGGGAGGTGGTGAAAAGCACGTCGTTCTCTTCGGGACCGAATGACAAATTACGTTGGTGAGTAGCCCCTTTTCGTCTTCTGCCTTTTTTCATTTAATGTTGACTGACTTAGTTTCTCTTCGCCCCATTGAGTCGCTGAGGTCGTTAAGTCTAATTGATAAGTATTTTCCTATGATTTCTGGAGTATCTCTTTGGCTTTTATGATTTCGAGTGGCAAAGCTTCACTTTCACCATGATCTGTTTCGTTGAATCATGTATTTAGTAATCCATCGTTTGGGTTTGCTTTCCATTTTTCCGAGGAAGTAGGGGACGGAGTATCTTTTATAAACTGCCTTTACAATATCACACCATATTTCGTTTATGTAGCAATTTAGATTTTTGGGAATCCGCAAAATTGTCATTCATTTTTGTTCCTATTTTCCTCAGTGGGTTGAAAACGATTTATTTTTCCTAAGAATTCATTTCCCTCACCCCTTCCTGATGAAAGCCACAGTAAATGGGCCATTTACGTAATAAATTTTTGCCTTTCTCTTACTCACTCAGACATGGAAGAATTTTTGCAAGCCCATTAAATGGCTCCAGCTGAACTGGCGACTTCAGTAAACTGAGCGCGACGTTTCTCTGTTCTTTTCGAAGGACGTATTTTTTCTCGTAGTTTTCATCCCTCCGTGACGTAAAAACTTTCGCCTAGCTATGGGGCTGACTGTCGAATTATTTAATTTCTACAAGTGCCTCGTTAAAAATTTAGCGTGGGTCATGTAATGTGCATCAGCTCGTCAGCCGTCTCCACAACAGCTTTTCTACTCGTCCTGATTTGTCTTTGTATCAACGGCAATTGATTACTGCTTAGTAGCCATTTTGCCTAACTTTTGGTTCGGATTATTCCTAACCGTGACTCGATCTCTTCGATTTCTTTTACGTGTTAAAGCAACCATGTATGGGAAAGACAGCGTTCCCGAACACTCACATCTGAGAAGTGCGATGAAGCGCCGCAAATAGGATGAGTTTATTGAGCTTCAAGCTTAACTAGTTTTTACATCTCCCCTATCCTGCAATTTTACGGAGATTTTTCCTCCCTAAAGTAGACCTTCTTTGGTTTACTTTACTCCCATCGTTTTAAGCCTGCAGATATGCTGCTTTTTCTTCTATTTTTTACTCGGATTAGCATTTCACCAATTAGGAGACCTGTTAAATGCTTAATCTCTGTTATTTCGTTACACTGCAGTCATTGAGGTCTTCATTCTAGCCATCGCTTTCAAATGGGGGCGTTTAACTCTTCCTTGATAAGTTAGCGAATCCAAAAACGATTAATTTAAGGACTGTCAGTCCACAACTCACCTGGTTAGCAGATGAACTAAATGATAAATTGCTTAAGAAATTCTAAGTGACATAATTGACATAAGTGGCACAATTTCGGAGATCACCGCTTCAAAAGCGCGTGCGGTCCACAATGTAAAGTTATTGGTGTCCACTGTTTCACGAGAGGTTGCTAACTCAGAAGAGCATTCGAAACATAGCCATAGGATGCGTTTTCTTAAACGCCAGTGAGACGATTGCTTCCCATCATCGTCACTGGGCTTTGTGCTAGTGCTAAATTGTCGTCTGCATTAAAAATAGCTCCCGTACGGTGTTTAGTTTCAGGTTTTCTCACTCTGAGGAAAAAATCCACGTTGCGTGCAGACTTTGTACCTTCGAGGTTTTTAAACTATGCCATCCTGTCCATCCCTTCAAGTCTCTCATACCTTTTTCGTCTATGTGCACTTCATGATGTTGTGTAGTGGTAAATTTGATTAAAGCGACTTTAATTTGTCATCTGTTACGCTGTGCCTTTGAACACTGCAAAGAATGACTAGGCTTGGGTAAACAAATTTATCGAGAAGGCTCTCATGAGTGGAGGGACTTTATCTGTCCTCAATTGTAAAACCGTAGATGAATGGTGAAAGCTATGACTAAGCTTTGTGGTCACGTTCGTAGGGTTCCTATAGTGATGAAGTGGTGCATTATAGGTTTTGTATTCACAAACATTCTTAAGTAGTATTTTATTTAGTCTTTCTTGGATGCTTTGAGACATTTTAAATGCTGAGTCTCAAATTACTGACCGCGAATTCGTCCCAGACCAATCCCACTTATCGGTTTTTCTCAACCTCGACTAATTCGCATGCTCGGAAAACTCCAGAAGTAGACTTGTTGGTGACTTCTTTTCCCGTTTGGCTACTGTACTCATTAAACATCTCAAATCCAGACTAGAATTAGTTTGGAGGCCTAACCCGTCACAGGTAGAAATCACTCCCTATTGCCGTGCATTGCTCCAGGTGCCTGCGCATAAACCCAAAGGGCCTGGACGAGGAGAGTCGGGAGTACCTCTCACTGTATCTGCTTCTCATTAACTGCGGCTCCAAGAGTGAGGCGCGTGCCAAATTCAAGTTCTCCATCCTCAACGCCAAACGCGAGGAGACCAAGGCCATGGGTGAGCATCCACTTTAAGGCCTTTTGGGTTCGTAGGGCAGTGCTACCTAAATAATACGATTATTATACGTTGCGCGAAATTACGAAGGATAATCGACCACAAGGGACAAGACGCGTTGTAACTCCAAACACGTTCAACGAAGTACCAAATGTCATGGCAACCACTTAAAAAACCATACATAGCGTATGGATAATAAAGGGAGGGAAATACATTTAGTTATAAAAATGTAATTAATAATTATATGCATATAATTTTATGTCATTGCCATAAAACCCCTTCGTATCTAGATTATTCTATCTACTCTATCACTTGCCAGACCGTACTCTTTACTATTTTCTGAATTTTATACAAACATTCATTTTTGTACCTATGGCAGTAAGAGAAGATTGTGTGACTATCTTAAATACCTCTCATGTAACACTCGGTGGAGTAGTGGGTAGTCCGTTTTTATGATGAGCCAACTGTAGTGGTGCATTTAGGCGTAAAACTGGAAAGTTCCCTGTCAGTGTTTCACCCCAAACCGTGATTTGGCTATCATGAAGTTGATGGAACTCTCGTTTCATGTTGAAGAAAGTGCTTCAAGTTAGGGAGATCTGTAACAAAAGTTGAGTGACACTGGAAGCGAGTGTCTCTACCAACTGTAGCCTGAGCGAAATGCCGAACCGAAAGGAAGAGCTCAGTGAGGGGGATAGTGGTCACAGACTACTTTGTAGGTCCTTTGAGTCGCTGGGCAGTGCTGTTCTTGACTGAATACATGGTGCCCTTAGCCTTATTGTTCATAATTGTCCACGGCAATGTTGATGCAGGATGAGTCTCGAGCTGTTTCCCAGTAACTTCTCTAATTTCAGGATGGTGTACTTATTTAGGGATTATAAAAGCACACTCTAGGGCATTCCTTAAAGCGTGCAACCACCACGTATGGATTTGCTACCGCGCTGTTCGGTAAATAGTGGTCATTTAACAAGTTGACTTGGTTTCATTCTTTACTCCAATAAATCTAACCCCTACTGAACTTTCCGTGTTTTGCTTTCGAGATCTTTTATTGCCTCTGTGATAATTTACTGTGCGGCTAGATTAACTGGCGAAATCACGGGTTCTTGTTGTCTTCTGCATCAGGCATGCGACTTCTCAGCGCATTCCAGTGAGAAAGGCTGTGTTAAAGGAGGAGTGTTTGAAAGTATGCTTACCGTAGTTATTGTGTTATACCCTTAGTGAAAGGACAGTACACAGTGAAACCAAATTTATTAAGTGACAATGACTTCCTCCCTGGGATCTGTGTTGAATGGTGACGTTTTATCTGAACAATCCCAAGAAGCCTGTCTGCAAAAGCAGAATCGCGAAGCTTAATGGCAGCGCATCGTTTCGCAAGATTAATACTGTACGATACTACCAGCAATTAGAATAGAATATAACTGTCTATTCTTGTCGTCAATTGGTCCTTTCTAGCCACTTCCCTACTTCAAGCTCCTATTTATTTTGTGGTATTGTTTATGTTAGTCTGTGGGTTGTTTGCGTCCCAAGTGTTAATGTACTTGGTTAAAATTACGCGAACAATTTCCCAAGAAGGAAAGATTGAATCAAGGAACAAAGTTACAAATTAGGGATTTACTGGCAAATCCCAGCTGAATCACGGGGAGGCAGAGGCAGCGATTCGGAATGATGGTGGCTAAAGTGCCGATAGGTTGGAACCACCAACTCCAAATGTTGAAGCACAATCAGATGTGGGACGATTATCGCTTGAGAAGTGATCACCTGGTTTCTGCTTGCTTCGACTGCCAGAGAGCCAACGGGCGTACCGTTTCGTGCAGGGGAAGGACTGGGGCTTCAAGAAGTTCATCCGGCGCGACGTCCTCATGGACGAGGCGAACGGACTCCTGCCCAACGATCGCCTCACCATCGTCTGCGAGGTGAGTGCCCCTGTCTCCATTGCATCAATTACCTCACGTGCCTACACCCCCAGCGCACATCCCGTCGTACTTTAGTAGATGGCAGATGCGATGTTTTGATCAGGCAACCATGAGAGCTACCGTTTTTATTGCCTTGATATGGCAGTAGCTAAGTGCACTCTATCAAAGCAAAAAGCAGCACTCACGGCTGCACGCGAGGGCGCTGCGTATTTGCCTCTGTACTACTCTTTTATGATTGGCCTATCATGGCTTTTTTTAGACAAGGCTCAGTCATATGTGGACAGCATCGGCGACTGGCGTGAATGGTGTATTATTCCAAGTACTTGTTGCCATCTGGTTGAGGCGCGTCCTTGTAGTTCTTCCTCCAAAAAACCTGTTTTGAGTGGCAGAGTTATCACTTTGAGTGCATTTTGAGTGAAGTTCTATTCAATGTATCGGCAACAGAACCTTCCAAAATTAACGAAATTGGCAACCACATGATATCTAAGTCGAATTCTCACCTTTGCTGTTTTGAAAACAACAATTGCATGTGAAATTGACAGATGTGGTGTGTTCCACTGAGTTGCACCACTGGAACGCCATGGCTTTTCGAATTTGGGCTCGTTCAGAGCCCAGGTCTCTAATCCATTGGTAAACAAATGCCTGCAGGGAACTGCAGTAGTGTGACTGTTTCGATGAAGACCTTTGAATAATAGGGCTTCAAATGCTCTTTTGGGGGGAGGTTACCATATCATATATTTTTTGTGAGCTTAGATTTGATGGAATGCATTAGCAGTTACGCGCTCACACTATTGGCTACCATTGGAAAGTTTTGTTTCTTATGGAACCGATTGTAGTGCTAATCTTGTGACTAATCGTCGCATGGTCTTTTGTATTTGTCACCTTAGCTTCCAAAATTAACGCATGATGCAGCTGAATGAGACCTATAGAGCTGTAGCTAACTACATGTGTAATTTTGGGGCTGGCATATCTTTAACGCCATCAGATACAGCAGTCGAGAAAATCCCTGATTTAAGTACTTCTTTTGATCTCTCAATAAATCTGGCGGAACAAAAACCCGACTCTAATTTTAGTATTCTTTAAGAAGCATATACGAGGCTAAGTATGGAGCTTAGGATGCCGAACAGTGGTGGTTGCTGTGTTGATAGCATTCCAGTAAGTCTGTGTGTCCTCATCTGATTGTGTAGATATCGGTAGTGGGAGACACGCTTTCGGAGTACGGTCAGGTGAACAACCAGCAGGTGAACGTGCCGCCCTGCCGGCTGCACGAGGATATTGGTTCCCTGCTGGCCAACCAGATCCTCACCGACGTTACCCTGGTCGTCATGGCCGCCCCCGGTTCACCCCCTCCTCTGCCACTGTGCCTCAACGAATGCAGTCTGGACGACGACGACGACAATCGCAGTCTAGCTGAGAATCCCTCAAAACAGGGCGAGTCAGAAAACAACTGTGCCACCGTTCGGCGATCCAAGACCTCAGAAAAGGACGTCTCCAGCTCGGAGGAGGAGGATGAAGAAGATGAGGAGGGAGGGATGAACCAGACATCTAGACGCCAGGGCGTTGCCAATGACGACGAGGCGAGCAACTTTAGTGCCACCAGTAGCAGCGGTGGCAGTGGCTGTTATCGGACTGAGAGCTTGGGAACGAAGGACAAGGTCTCCTGCTCTTCCGGCGATAGGCAGGCTTCATCTTCCTCCCCCCTGCAACTCACTCGTCTCTCTTCTGGCGGTGGTAGGGGTGGTAAGGGCGTTTATATTGCCTTCATATGCTCCCGAGGGCTTGAGATTGAACGTTTTGTTTTTCGCATTTTATAGCCGCTCCTAGCACAGTGTCCACGACTGCCGCCATCCACCTGTCAAACCCCACGGGAATGGCTGTGGTAGGCAGTACGACAACCACATTGACAACCACCACCTCCACTGCCACGACAACCGGTGGTTCTGGCAGCAGTGGTTTCACCAGCAGTTTTCCGCCCTCGGAAAAGACGGCGGTGGTAGTGACACCCGCTGGACCTGTGGCAGCAGCAGCAGCAGTGATACCGGCACCTGCTCGTCAACATCAGCAACCAACGGAGGCGGTGGCAACCGAGCCCTCTGGTCTGGTTCTGCGCCGGTTCCGGGCGCACAAAGCCATTCTGGCAGCGAGGAGCCCGGTGTTTGCGGCCATGTTTGAGCACGGAATGTCTGAGTCGAGGGTCAATAGGGTGTACATCACTGATGTGGAACCCGACACTCTAGCAGAGGTCCTGAGGTTCATTTACACTGGGGAGGTGCATGGACTGGACAATGCCAATACGGCTCAAGACCTGCTTGCGGCAGCTGATAAAGTAAGCGCAGTCCTGACGTGGTTTGGCGTTTTAAGCAGTCAGAGAGAACGAAGGAAACAATTGAAGCAGCCCTACACAGAATGAAACCTTGCTTGTCTTCTCAGGGTGTCTAGCTCGGGTTTCTAGGTGCAGGTAACGCAGCTGGTTGCTTATCATGTTCTCAGGTTGCACCCTTTAATCGGCAGCGTACTTGCAATGGATGATACAGTCTTGGCTCCCCTTTTATTCATCCCCTTCCGTGCCCTTGACTTTACCTTGTGATAGGCTGGACGTTCTGTACTGCCTCTTGATGCACGTATACACCTCGCATTGGCCCTATCTGAAACCTGACGACGAGGAAGTAGTAGTTGGTCAGGTTTCGTATTTGGACACCAATTATTCTAACCATGAAACACTTGAGTCGCTTGTTGTCCTTTGATATTACAGTTATCGTCAACAATCCTATCCGGATACTGATAAAGCCTGAAAGCGGACCTTAATGATAAGGAAAGGAGAATCCATTCTGTGAGACGTGATGGACAGCTGCGGCATGCATGGAACTTGTAGCTATAGTCTTGTGACCCGGCAGCATTAGATGGTTTAAGATACGGTAGGAAGTGGGTGAGCTTCCAGTCGTAGGGGGATGAGGTCGGCGTCTTGCTGCGTGGTATGCACTATAGCCTGGGAATGTGAGCTATTTACTACGGCGGAGTTCACTCATTCATGCTGGTTGGATTGATGTGTTTTGATTGCCACTTGTTACCACAGCAAGTATTCTTACGTTTCACTAACAGTCTCATCCAACTTTTACCCTTTGTGCTGTCGTTGAAAGTGGTTGACTTCCAAAAGAGATTTGAAAATCATTACGCATTGATTGTGCCTTATGTGGGCGGGTAATCATGCTACTCATTTGCAACCTAACTTTGTATTTATGGTCGATACGGAGACTCCACCCGGGTCTTTGTTTATTCATGCAGACTTAGAATCAACTTGAAAATGGGATTTTTAGTCACTCCATAACGTAGCTGTGGGTTGTATTGATGCTCGCACGGGTTTGCTCAAGATGGGAAATGGTTAAGAACTACGGCTGTCATTGGCGAAACTCGCAAATTGTGTATCTAGGAATTGCACCCAGAAAAACCTAGTAGTTGCTTTCCCTACTACGGTTATTCTTTTTCTCTTTTGCCTTTATCAACCTCACAACTCGAGTGAGATGTAAATACTTTCTGTCTTGATATCTTTCCTCCCGAGATTTGGCGAGGTTGAGCTGCGGAAGAAAGCTAAGTTTTGCACTAGACTGTAGAGTGTCATCCAAAAGTGGCCCCACGTAACGTGCATACCGAGATTGCTATGTATAACTGAATAAGTTGTTTCTTGTGATCGGAGTGGAGGAAAATGACTGAAATTGTGTTGGTTTTTCCTCTACTCAACCCCAGTACCAGTTGGAGCGACTGAAGGCGATGTGCGAGGAGGAGTTGGTGCAGCATCTGAGCGTGGAGGCGGCCTGCGACATTCTTGGCATCGCCGACATGCACAGCGCCGAGCAGCTGCGTGCGCACACCCTCGACTTCATCATGATGTGAGTCCGCCAGTTCTGTTCTTACTGTGGTACTTGCGAGCTTTACTGCGAGAAGTTGGGTTGGTCTGCTGTGTCCTCGTAACGATCCGTTTTAGACGTTTCAGCTTCGAGTTTATTCACATCCGTTTCAAACTTTGGATGACTAGCCTTCAAAGACTGCAAGTGGAGCACGATTTACTGGAACGCGGTAGTGCGTTTGTATCTTCTCAAAATGTAGCATCGCGTAATTTCCAAATTGCCACATGAAGCCACAAAAAGTGGTTCTTTATTTGTGCACACGTTAAAGCATTATTGTGACCTCCGTTTGGTAAATTCGACACCAGAGTAAGCTTCGAATAGTCCTTCGGAGGATTTGATCTATTCTGAGCCTCGACATGACCAGCTGAACAGGAGAGAGACGGGCGGGAACTCCGGGATATTTGGCTCGACGCTGTCACGGCCGAGTAAGTGTGCGCCTCGGCATGTTCGACGTATTTGGGAGTATCCCGACCAAGCGCAATCGAGCTGGTGGGGCTTGAGTCAAGCGAGCAACGTTCCACTGTAATGATGAGATTTACTTAACTCGCGTCTTAGTGAGTTCGTGGGAAGTTAGGGGGGTTTCAAGTTCGAGACTGCCATATGAAGAAGTTTTTGTAAGTAATGATTTCGTGCTATTAATGTGCCGCAAGGTGGTGAACAAGTTATTTGCCTGCTAGTCTTCGCGGTGGTATTTTCGTTTTGCCACTTGGCTAATCTTTCTACCGGGCAGTCACGGCTCACCGTTTTGTCTCTCAGACGAAAAAACGCAGCGCGATGGTTGTTGGCATTCTGTAGTCTGGTTACTACGGCCTTGTAAAGCCGCCAATAAATCTCGTAGAACATGGTCTTCTTTGTCTGTAAATAGTGGCTAAAATGTACTGGGTTAGAATAACTTTTAATTTTAGCATGGCTAGCTAGCCCACACCGACGGAGTCAAATGCATTAATTGGATATGACCAACCTGGTGAGCCATCGACCTTACCACTTTGTCGTAAACAAGTGGGCCACCACAGGCTGTAAGCACGCTGCAACCGGGCATTACTAAGCTAGTTGACTCATCGCCTCCGTTTGCTAATCAACGCAGAGATCATCGAATTCACTGGACGAGCATTGTCGGTCTCTAGGATGTGTCTATCCGGATACCATTCTAGTACCTCTTGAGTACTGGACTCGCTCCGTACTCTCTCCTAACAGCCGTGTGTTCAACCGGAACATTGATGAAATAGGAGGAGGTCGACCGACGGTCGGTAATGTCATCCTCCATGTTGCTGACTCCGACGTAATCCTCCCTTACACACGATGATTGATCCCTCTGCAAATTCTGCCGATGAAAGAAGGTCTGTACAGCAGTCTACCTCCCACTGCTAATCTTACGAACCTGTCCACCGCTTACTGAAGACCAACCCTCATACCTCTCTGGTATAGAGGAGACAGTCGTAAAGGAAAGCGATCAATCAAGCTCTTCACATTGGCTATCATGTGGATAGTTGGGTGGAAATAAGTGGATAAGTAGTTTTAGCCGATTGAAGGCAGCCCCTCATTTTGTTTGTCAATAGGCACGCGCAAGAGGTGTGCGAGTCGGAGGCCTACAACCGATTGGTGCAACAGCGGCCGCACCTGCTTAACGAGTGCTTTCGCACCATCGCACTGCAGCAGCAGCCCCTGCACTGCCCCGGTCTCGCCGGGGGACCCCTCGCACCCAACGCCTCCTCCACCACAACCTCCCGCAAGCGGCCCCGCCACTCCTAGGCCGCCCCCGCTGACCCCGAGCCGTGTGTACATTGGCGAGCCATGACATTCCGCCTGGCTCTGTCTCTTAGATTTCGTTGCCCCTCTTCGCCCCCTCCTCCCTCTCTTATCCGATACTTCTTTACTCCCTCAGTTGCTTTACTTGACTCTCCACTAACTTGATCGTGATGCGTTGTGTCTGTCGGTATGTGTGTGATATCTATGTATGTCTGCCGGTGGCAATGAAACCGAATCTGGTTGTCTGAACATGGGTAGAAATTTTATTTATGGCACTGAGAAATCGGTTGCAATAATTCTTAGGGAGTTTGGAGATTTGTAGAGGTTAAAGAATGCTAGTCATGCAATTATGGGAAAAAAGAGACGTTTGGACTTAGTTTGAGTGCGAATGAAGGATGGGAAACCGCAAACTCCCGGTTGGAGTGTAGGTAATGGATAAAAGATGGCTCGCAAGCTGTCGGCATTTCCGTAATGACTTGGGTGTTAGGCGTTTATGACTGCGTCAGTTTGACTACCATGGTTCAAAATTTTTGGTCTTCAGGCATATTCCATATGCAAAAATTACAAAAATGTCCATATCGCAAAAAAATCCTTGCAAATTTGTTTTCACAAATAATTGCCGTATTATTCATATTGTTGCCTAAGTTGATTCTTAACACTCTCATCCGAAATTATAACGACTCGTGTTGCGAATTACGAGGCTCCCTTATCGTTCGTCCCGAGCATCTGCTGTGATTCGTAGTTATAATTCGATAATCCGAGGGACCTTGGAGCGACATTTCAAAAATAAATAGGCACCTTTGAGATCTAACTGGAACTAATAGTGCCGACATTAGTTATCGCTAATTCTCCTGCCTCCTATGCATACTCATAATCTGAACTACCATAAATCATATCGACGGCCTCGCAACTCAGGTGTAGATGTCAAAATTACAGAGCCACCGTTTTATAAGGCCAAAATAGATGCAGGCATGGAATGGTGTTCCTCCCACGGCAGTCGGTTAATAAGTGACACGAAGCCTGGGAAATAGGCTCTAGACATCACTTTGTTATTGGGGCATCTTCACTAGATATGAAATACTCGTGGAACCAAGCAGCTGCGAATTTCCGCACTTCGCTTGCACGGCGATCTGTAAAAGATTATTCATTCCCTTACTTGACCCGTTTGACCACACAATAGGGAGGACCAGATATTAACAGCCCATCGGACACCTCTAATTTCGTGGCCAACAGCCTTATAGGCTTTACAGAAAGACTAAGCAGATCTCTTCATAAAACATGGGACTAGTTTTTCATTGTAAGTCGGCGCAAGTTAATGTGGCAAGAGAAGACTATGTGACATCCAGCACGAAGTATCAGCAGCAACTTTAGCCACGATTGGTGTAGCATATGCTGAGTATCGGGCCGTATCACAGCTGGAACCTAATTCAAGACAAAACGGGCTGGTAGATAAGTATTCTGTTTAGTGGTAACAAGTCTAAATTAGAAGAGAAAATACTTTTTATTCACTGATTATTGTCTCTGAAATTAAAGGACTAAATATTTTGGTTTTTTGTCAGAAATTAACCTTAAAGATACTATAATAATCGTATTAAGTGGATATTTCTGACTAAAATTAGAGGCTTGAAATGCATAATCAGTGAAAGCTTTCTCTACTTCATAAGCACAAATCTAATGGGAATTCCTATATTTTTTCAACAATGCACCTGCCAAGCCTGTGAATTTTCGAATTGAAAGCGAAAGACATTTATAAAGCTTCGTCTGTAGGAACGCATTTCTGCTGTATAGAATTGGGGCTGGAATACAGAGGAGCCGAGGAATCTACTTTTTGGCTATTCGCAACATATTGAGAGCAAATAATTTCTGCAATTTGGACCACAGCATGCGAACTTAATGATGTTGAAACTAGCTTCAGCATTCATCGGTAGTGTGCTTAGGTACCAAGTGATACCAGTTGCAGTGATCTGCGTCACGTAACACCTCCAGGTAGATCAAGACCACGTTGGTTGCCAAGTAAAAACAAAGTTACAAATTCAACGTAATCTCAAGCTTGAACCGTCAATCCTTAATAAACTTGATATGTTCCTGCCCTTCCTGTCTACTCACATCAGAGTTGGTCAAGATACCCACAATTATGACCTAGAAGGATCTGCTACTACGAGCCTTTGTAATTTGTAGTAATACATGTTGACATCAGCCAAAGTGAAAACCTTTTCAGAAGCACCGGGTAATCAAATGGAAAGAAGGCTAGTTCGATTTTGGTCTTCACACTGTATTCATCGGCATAAAGACCTCAGGCGATGAAGGCAAACCTAAGAAACCAACCAGCTTAAAAAACTCAGTAATTGAAGGAATCTCCATGCAAGTCATTCAAACTCGAAATTAACTTCGCCATAAATACGCATTAGTCCTCCAACATTGGGATCTTAATTTAGTAAGGCAGGCCTCGGCCTGGGCATTTTGAACAGTTTAGCAAGTAAATTCTGCAGAAAAAATCGACAGAACCAGCAACTTAAGTAGACGAGTCAAAAGCTTTTTATATGTCGTGCACACTTGATTGGTAAAAAGAGAGTGTCCTTTCATTGGGTGTAGAAGGCCACCGACAGCTAAAGATCAACTAAGGCAGCAGAGTGCACTCGAGAGGGCTTTGGATGTCCACAAATATTTAGGCTGAAGGGGCCACGTCATCACGTCTTACAAATGGAACCTCTGCATAGAGCGGGTATGGTGTGCTAGTTTAGAAAATGCCTGAGGCTGTCAAAGGCCAGTTGGCAGTGACAGTAGTGAGATAAGCTAGGGCAGTGCTCCCAGTTCTTTTCGACATTGCTTTGGATTGTCCTTTCAATAATGAATCCTATGAGTGAATATTCAAATAAGCCCTCAACAGCCGGTCATGTCAACTTAAATCGGTAAATTTTGCCTCATTTTTTATTCCGGCTGCCATGTTTTGCAGTTTGAATAGAAATCTCCTTTTAACGACCTGTTTACAGAAATTCGATGAGGATATATTACGTGAATTTAACAATAGCGATGTCATTAGAGATGCTCCATATTTCAGTCAACCAACTAGCGAACATGTCAGTTGCTTTGACAAATGGCATTTCTAATACCTCGAATGTTGTGTTTTCGTATTTAAGCAGGTTTGGCCAGTATTGGTGATGCGGACACTTTGTAAACAGAGGAAATAGTAGTGTCCTAATCTTTAAATACTTCTGCCAGAGATGCACTAAAATAAAATCACCCTATTGCTCGAATCTTATGAGTCCATAAGTTGTTAATTGAAGGCACACTAAAATGACAGCCTCGAGGAAGTACAAATGTTTACTCGATTTGCTACTTCGAATGCATAATAAACAATCCGATTGGGTTTTGGTACAAAATTCTAGCCAGAAGAACCTGAAAAGTACAATTTCAGCACTTCCAAGTTTGGGTTTGGGAGGCATTTTGATAAACGAATACTATTTGCCACTGCTTTGTCAACGGCAGCTCTGCTCTGAGCACCAAAATGAAAGCGACCGAATTAGTCAGTTTCTAGATCGCTTTGAGAACGAAATACGGTAAAAAGAAGAGCACCCATTTAGCATCTAGTTTAAGACGGTTACACAACGTGTATGACTGACCACCGCGTGAATCACAAAATACAAAAAGAAGGGAGATTATAGACGCTTTGTTGTTGTGTAATTTCAAAAGCCCATAAAATAGCTGAGTTATGGAATATGATATGACAAACATGCACATTACATCTGCTATGCCCTTCCCAATAGCATCCCGATTAGATGTAATGTGTACTTGTGTTGGTCACTTCTCAAGCGATGCTCATCCCACATCTGATTGTGCTTCAGCATTTGGAGTTGGTGGTTCCAACCTATCGGCACTTTAGCCACCATCATTCCGAATCGCTGCCTCCGCCTCCTCGTGATTCAGCTAGAATTTGCCAATTGATTCGTGCTGGAAAATATGGAACTTCTTCATTTAGTGTTTTGAAGTTGGTTTTACCTTTAGATTTATTTAATCATTTTACTTCCTCACCCACTTATCACAATCGAGTAACGTGAATAGATGGTTCGCATAAATGCCTTATCACTACCCCATGAATAAAACCTGCATTTTTCTCTCAGGCTATGGACAACAACGCACTAGCTAAAATCAAATGAAAGGACGCACTCTCACTTTCCAAGACCCTCGTTCCTATGCTCTAAAAGCCCTTCTCATCTAGCATCGACCTGATACTCTCCATTATTAGGTAGTTGTATAATTTCCCTCGGAAGACTGGATTCCAGATAATTCCTATTCAATTCTCAAATGTTTAGCTTGATAATAGAGAATTCCAGAGCTATAGAATTCCCCTATCTTCTTATTTTCCTTGGGACACTAGTTCTAGATAGTTTAACTCATGAAGTCGGCTGTTAGAAGCTAGAAGTTCTATTGATCGATTTACCGAGATCTGGCATTGAACCCATGGATTTTGTAACTGTGGGGGTCCTTTACTGCAAACCCCTTTGGTTATTAATTAAGCCTTGATTATAGTTAAAATTTATCCATCTTTTCTCGAAACAATTAGTCGTCCTTCTAGTTGTTCGAACTCACCGTTAAAATTGGTACTATTCAATATCAATGTTAGTAACAAATAAACGATTCTAGATTCTTCGTTCCAAGGATTTGCTTACGTTACGATTCACGATTTTCTTCTTGTTCTCTCCTCTTCATAGTAGCGTGGATTTATTTCCAGTAACATGTTAATCCAGGTGCTTTCTAAAAATGTACTTATGATTACATTATTTAGTGATAAAGCCCTAATATTTCGGAGATAAATGTACTTGTGATTTATGTTAGTATGAGACACGGACTAGCGAGGAAATTCACTTTAATTCATATATTCTAATTCGGACTGCTTGGCATTAGGATGTAGTTCGAAAGCGCTCCTAGAGTGCTAGAAGGATTCACAAAAAGAAATTACACAATCCTTGCCTGGTAATGAACCAAAAAATTTTCTGGGGTAGACGGGCAATTGAGCTTCAATAGTATTGCTAATAAAAAAACAACTAACGCTTTCGTAGCCTCCTTAAATGTTCTTTGGATGCCTTAACGTATAGTCAGTTATTAAAGTATTATAATCGTAGACTATAATAATAGCAGACATGATATTAGAGATTTAACTAAAAATATGGGGAATTTGCTGGAGAGTTTATCTACCTGATGGCATATGGGAGATATGCGATTCCAAAGATTACTCAATCTCCAAATCTAAATGATTATTTGAACAAAAGTTAACATATTTCTCTCAATAAATTAAAATTTGTAAATTTATTCGTTGTTCATCACAAGGTGAGATTGTTTCTTCCTCAGTGTTATGAGCTTTTGACTATGCACTAAAGAGTATGTCCCTACTTAGACAATAACGGGCCAGCTAACTCTAATTTTAAGCGTATATTCTACAAATCTACTCATTGAAAGTAATTTTAGTAGTTAACAAATGACGTGTTATGTCTGGAAGGTGTACATTCAAGATGTTAGACTATCACTAATATTGTTCTTCAATGTTAAGTTCTACACTAGATCAAAATGTATTTTTTCCATTGTAGTCAAGCTGGTTAATCAAATTTAGCTTATACAGGCAGTGCTCAAATCAAAATTTTTACTGCTTATTAGGTAAGCGAATAGATGCATTTTAATCCCCAAGGTAACTAAAGTAAGTGAAAACATCAAACCTGTGAGTTAAGGCATCTTGGCAGGTAGAGTGATGACTGATTGCCTATAACCCATACTTTAGCAGTGATCATCTGCATCATATGTATGGAAACAATTACGCTTGTCGAGATTTCGACTATATTTGTTACCAAAGCCGAAATTCAAAAATGATGATGATGATGATGTCCAATCCACGGTGTCTTTCATTCCTATGCTTCACTATCCTGGAATTTCTAATTACGTTTCAATTAGTAGTGTTCGAACACCTTAACAAGGAACAACTGCTTAAAATCAAAAGCAGCATCACAATTCCGTTACTCTAGGTAAAATTACACCTTAAAATCAGTTACTAAATCGTTTGAGAATAAATGACACTTGACTCTGATCTTAAGAAAAATTTTTCTTGCATCATTCTATTAAAACATTTAGAAGTTATTTTAAATTAAGAATGTGTTGTATCTCCAGAAAATTATATTTATAATTTTCTGATTATCTTGAACTGTAAATTATTTATCTGTATTTTCTGTATAATATGTATACTTGTTTAAGTCGTTACTATGACGACTTGCACTTTGTTGAATAAAGTTTGGAGTTTCGACGCGTCCCTTCACTTGTGGCCGTTACCGAACGTAACACGAACTAACCAAACTATTTTAGGTAGCAAAGCAGTTCCGTACTTTACATTAGAATGACAGAAGGTCTAGATTCCCTTTAGGTTGAAAGGATGGTGTCATGTTTGATTACATTATACAGTAATTGAAATGTATATTGGAAAGTCCTAATCAAGGTACGAAGACAAATACGCCCAGAGAATACATATGATCGTGCAACTCAGCCAAAAACTCATTTTCACTTCCTCATTTATTCGTGCAATTTTAACGAGGAAACATGTTCCAACGTTACTAGCCGTTCTAACACGACTCCGAATGGAGGATTTCACCTGTGTAGAAATACACCGCGTACGGGAGAACGCGATCGCGAATGTAGACACAAATATCGTAGTCCACCATCATTTGCTAAAATAAGGCAGTTTTCAAAAGTGAGTGTTATAGTTTGTAATAATGAAACCCTACCACATATTCCGGCGAGTTAGGGGAATCTGAAGCATATGTAATATTTAAATGGGGCTTTGAGATGGCTTTAGTGCCAATGAATTTCAATTTTACTTACTAGATTGAATATCACGAAAGATTTTAAAGAAAGAGTCCTTTAGTGCTGATACCACATCACCCGTTGGTTCACGAGAACTTGTCCAATCAATTTTTGATCTTAAAAAATACCATATCATAGGATGAAATGCTTTAGGGACTAGAAAAGGCTTCTTTAGAATGCTTTACGCTTTAGTCGACACTGGGCGCATGATTCGATATTCGTTGAGGTCATCGCACTGATCGATAAACTGTATCTCAAATTGTTTCATAAGCACTGTGCCCTTGAAAAACGGATTCTTCCTGAAATTGAATACCAATCGAAAACCCTAAAATACAATATGAAAAGCTATCAAAATCGCTTCAGGATTCTGCTACTTATACCGATTAAGTAACAACAGTGAAGTCGAAGTCAATAGCAAATTTTTTTAAAGAATGAACCTATGGAAAATTTTTTCATTTAACTCACAGGACAGGATATCTTTTTAGAATAAGAATATCTGATTCCTTCAAGATATTGCAGAATTTGTAAATCTGTATCAGACAAGTATGGTCGTATTAAAGGAGCATTTTTAAGGACTTTGGCCCAGAAACCGGGTATCCTTGTACCCTCTATGATAAAAAAATTGTTTAAAATTATTCGTCATGCACAATTCAAGAAAAAATACTTTCTACCAGGTGACTGTTCTGGTGGTGCATCATTTACCGACTTTCGATTGGCTGCCACGTTTTCAACCTTCGTCTCAACTTTGGAACTTCCGCCAGCGATGATATTACTTTGCTTAAAAATTAGAATATATAAGGAATGAGGTTTGCAGTTAGAAATATCCGTTAATTAATCAGTTAATTCCACATATCGCTAGGTCCCACTTCTGGCATGTCAAAATTTTTTAGATTGTATACAATTAAGTTCGTCGATTCAATTGATACATTTTCTTTTCAATAGAACGAAGAGCTAAAAAATCACTTTAAACTGATTGTTGGGTCTGAAGCTTCCTATAGTTTTTCAAGCATGACATTTTCATACCTGCTGGTAGAGAGGTGCGTACATCCGAGCATACTTGAATTCCAGGGCGTAAATATCCCTGGTGTGTTCAAAATGCATTTTCGCTCGTTTCTTGAAGTTTTCTTTCAATTCTGCAATGCGTTCTTCGACATTGTTTGGCCTGCTGAAGCATAATAAGCAAACAATTAAGGAAATGTGAAATTCGTGAGCAATTTGGTGGAGTTATAACTACTCGCAGACTGCAGCTGTTCTTGCCATTTACCGATATGTTCGGAACAGGTTATTTCCCTGGACCCGAAGAAAGATTCTTGAAAAGGTGCGACACAACTTATTTGACTTAAAAATATATTTGTGCAACTAATGAACTGAATCTTAGTTCTTCGTCATCAAACTCTAGGTTGGTGCTGGAACTATTCAGACCATTAATAACAAGACACCCCCGCACATCTAGAAAATCCTGTCTTTTCTTAAATTCCTCTGAGAATGAAAAGAGGTACTGGTGGCTGATAGTGATTCTAGTAGCCATTAAACGCCTTCATAGCTCAGGCACACTTTAGCAGCATCTAATCAGGCCCATTTTCTCTTGACACGCCTGATTCCCATCATGGGAGGGAGCTAATCGTTTCCTTCAATGAGCTAATCTTCAATAGACTGTACACTCCATCGTACGTTATGCTTGTGCTTTCATGCACCATTTTATCAGGCCGATGCAGTGTTAGGAGGCCTAGCAGCTGATGGTTGAAATGCCCTATTGATTCTAACAAGCAAAGATATGACCTTAATCATGACCTGCACTTTTAGCCTGTTCCATCTTCATTGGAGACATAATTTCGAACGCTGTTGGCATGTTAAACAGCACCCTTCATGCTTGAAGGTCAAAGCATGTTTATTAAAATCTCCCAATTGAAAGAACATGTGACACTTCATTAAACTCCTTGAGAGGGTGTGCTTACATCGGATGCCCTGCCAATCAAGATCTCATCAATTCACTTCATTAATGCCCCAATAAGCAACCCTCTCGTCCGGTTTTAAGTTTGTTTCTTCACCTTGAGACCAACTTACGGATCTATTCATCAAGCATTTAATATTACCCTTATTTTAAAACTTGAAAGCCAAGTCAAGACATAAATGAAACTGACTTTTGAGTATTTGAGTTTTCGTCTGTCGGCGGATTCACAGCTTGACTAATCATTTGAATTAACGTGGTTGCTGGATCATCCATGCCGCCTTTACATTTTAAAATATGCTTCAATAAAGAACCCGGTGAAGGAATTTCGAATTATTTCATTCATTAACTCTGCATAGTCAATCATCATGGGAAAAGGCATTCCATTTAAATAGCACGAAAAAATGTATATGTTGTTTTAAATTTGAGCAAAATAAGTGGATTTTCGGAGTGTATCAAATTACAACTTACAGAAATCCTGGATTTTAACCTCGTAGATCAAAATTTCAAGATATTGATTTTGTTCTCGTCTCAGCTGTTTCTTGACGGAAGTCAGCCGATCGCTTAGCCATATTGCAGCATTAGTTGAAACAAACGCATCTCTTATCCTAATGCCAAGAAAACTTAAATCGTATCCAGGGTAAATCAAAGAGTTTTTTATTTATCCATTAAATCTTTTACATGTTATCAAGATTTCTTGGAAAAGTTGATTATATTTGCAACGATTAGGCTTGTGATTTTTCATGTAGGTCTGATATTGCGATATTGGTTCGTTCCTGCTTCTGAAAACTGGAAATAATCATCTAAAGCTACCGACGTTCATTGTAATATAAAAAAGAAACCCTTTTTTTTAATTCACCAATTCTTTCCAATGCTTGTCGACAAAATCTTATTTTGAGAACCCAGATTACTTCATATTCTTTTTTTTCTGAACCAGTTAGTGCGTGATGCACTTTTAGCATCTCATCGATTTCAGTTCTGCTCTAGTGCAAAGCCGTGAAGTACACTTATACTTTGAATCAAGTGATTTTAGGTTACTTTCACAATTTTACAACCGGTATAAACAGAGTACAATCGGATTAAGAAATTAGGATGTATTTGACTGATTATCAATATTAAGGAATATGTAGCCCGCTTTAAAATCTTGTGTGGAAAGGTGAGAAGGCTGCAGGCAACAAGTGAGCTTTTACCTGGAATCGGCTTCATGGGGAGTTCCGAGTGGTCATGCAAAATTGAGAGTCCACCAATAGACAATGAGTCAACTTGAGAGGTGGTGAGGCCAGGCGTTTGTCAATTCGTAACCAGTTAGCGAGTTGAGGAGATGGTAAGAGAGAATCGAACTTATAAGATAGCAAACGATCGATCAATTTTTTTATCAATGGATTTCACAAGAGTGCCTGGATGACCTCCATTTGTCGTGGGGCAAATAATCTCATCAGCTTCTAAAACCTTATAGGCTAACTAAACTTGAATATCGATGTAGTAGCTTTATCCATGTTATCTGCTGCAAATTGTTACAAACCAATAGAATTTTTCGCCTACATTTGGTAAGTTTAGTTTTCAGATGTACGAATGACTTGGAATCTTATCGACTTAAATTAAGATCGACTGAACGCAGAAAAAATTAATCAATCTGAGACAATCGCGCTTCCTCTTTTCATCCCATGAACACGGGACACTCACAAACACGATCTTATCTGGTGGGAAAAATAATGGCTAGAGGTCGAAATTGAGTGGCAATATCAAATATACGCTGGGGTTTTCGAGGATATCAAGGTTCTCAACTGGATACCTTTTATTTCCTTTATAGTCCAATTTTAAAGTTACAGAACTCTCACAATTGTTTTTCAAGTATCCAAAAATGCGGCAATTTAGTGTCCTTTCACAGTCGTTGCAATCAATGATTCACCTTTACAGACACTTAAATTCATTTTTCTATCAATCAGCTGCCCAAAAATGGAATAAAAAGTACGAAAAATCGTGTAGGGCCTTACTCAAGATCGAAGGCTCCACTACCGGTAATTTTAACTGTTGGGGATTTCGCAGTGAATTAGTAATCGATTTCTTCCTATTAATAACCATGAGAGGATTGATTCAGCAAATGGGAGACCGTTAAGAACAAGATTTCGTCAATATTACCTAATCTCTTGAGTCAAATATTCATATGTTATAAAGACAAGGGACCCCAGTCTCACCACTGATTTGATAGGAACATTCTGGAGAATGCCTCATTACCCGAGGCACGTTCGATCTGCCTGTTGATTAGGCGCCGAAGGCTGAGTCACCAGAATAATCACAGCAACTAACGTTAAGCTGTGTGTGTTAGTCGGTGATGAGACTCGAAGCATTCGTCAGACGAAGCCCACCTTGTCGTTTGAGAGCGCGTGGATCCCCACTGCCAGGGCTATCATTGGGACCTGTCAAGAGACCCAAACGCCAACAACCAACCAGTCAGCAGATCAGTCACTGCTGGCTGAACCTAATTCAACTCCCCAATTTTTATCCAATCAGTATTCTGGGCAGATTTAATTCCTTCCATAACGTTTCAATACCGGACACATTCTGAATATAGACGAAGTCACACTAATAACCCCACGACAGACACCAGAGACGCACACATAACAATCCAACTTGAACTAAATTTGGGGCTCACGGAATAAGCCTGCGAACCCTCGTATCCCCCTTGGTGTTCAACTCGTACCATAGCGCTACAAAGACGATTCGTGCCCCTACCACTACAGTCAATGCTATCTTCCTTAAAACTGAAGCTACTTTGCATGACACCGCTTTCCCAAGAGTCAACCACAAACTAACAACATAGTACACTTGCTTTTATTCGAACACACCTCCTTCCTCCTCTCCTCCTCACCCACAAAATCCAACCAGAGAGCCAGAGAGCGCGACATATAGAGCCGTCAGAAATGCACGCGCACGCGCACACGCACACACCCGAGAGTTGGATACAGCAAGAGTGGAGCGAGGGGAGATAGAGGGAGAAAAGTTCCTCCTTCCTTCCCTCCTCATAAGGATCGATAAATAACACACACACACACACACACACACACACACACGACACATGCAGCGGTACACAGGTAGCCAGGAAGACGAACGAACACACACGAAGGGGTGGGAGGGTTAGACAGGAGGAGTGGCGCTGGCTGAGTTCGGGAGGGGTATGGGCTATTTTTCGATGCAGTTGCGCAGGAAGTCGAGGAGGCGGCGACCGTAGACCTCGGGGCGGACTGTGGTGATCTGGTCGGCGTTGGCGCCGCCGTGCTTCACTGTCTTGTAGGTCTGCGCCGTGCGTTTCCGCATCCCGTAGCGTGTCAGAATGTCGATCAACGCGATGAAGTAGATCACTGGACGCCCCAAGGCTGCACCCAACAGACAAACAGGCATTCATTACCAAGATCGGCCGCAGCGGCTAGAGCTACGGTTGAAATCACCGCTAGGAGGCTGACTGCATCTTATTACAGTGAGTAAGAGACGTATTCTTTCAGTGGACTTCATTCCCATCGAGGGGAAAGGCCCTTACCCCTTACCGAGATCGACAAACCAATGAACACAACAGCAGAGGCAGACGCCTGTTCGGCCTGCGTAGAAATGTCAAATGAAATACCGACGCAGTAGGTGGTTCGCCAGCATTTACATAAATGTCAGAAAGCTCTCGGGCTGACGGCAGTGAGGTAATTCATGAAGAACCATAAAAAAGTGGTCCGTTTGTTCGTCGTTATTTGACTTATGGAAATTCATCGGATGTTCACTGTGCCCTAAGACATGACCAACCCGGAAGGGCATACAGTGTACAAGTCAGTGGTAACTGTGGAACAGCCTTTCTTACACAACACTGCAACATACGACGCTCCCATAGGACTGAGTGCACTCACCTTTGACAAACACTGCACACGAAATAACTCAAATCTGATTCTGCTTGCGAAAGATAAGGACCGATAGCTGGCAGTGGCATTTTTCTGCTTCAAAGAAAGTACGCAAACTAGAATCAGAGACCCGTGATTTTCACTTGCCTTCACAAAAGAAGAAACTACTTCAGTTCAGTCTTACAAAAAGCCTCCTTTTGTGCCATCTACACCAGATTCCCACCTCAGAGCCCGGAGTGTTGCCAAAGTTGCTGCAGGATATATTCACAACTCTCTTAATCGATGTTGGAGACCTGAACGTGCACGTGATTAGGTACTAAGGGCCACTTCCCCTTCCTATCTTCAAGGTAATAACTCTGCAAACATAACACGTTTTGACGTCACACACGCGGAGCAAATATACACCCGTTGTGTAGCTTAGATCGAAATACGCAACAAAGCCATGACTACCATTAGAGCTACCACGAGTACCAGCAGCCATCGTACTAGTACATGGAATTTCTTCTGCAGAGTAGACGAAAAAGCACTGGCACACAGATACTACTTGGGCACCTGCCCCGGTGCTTGCCCCTTAACACAGGCTCGGTGCTTTTTCCCTTCATACCTCCTCTACTTATGAAGGGTTCTTACCTAGTGTCAGGTCCGCTCGATTTGCTCTAAAGCTATTTTGACATTTAAATAGAAACTCGCAGAGGAATGGAACAAACGTAATGTTCAAAAAGCTCCTTTTGCGTTGATGCATAAACTCAAACGCGTAAACACCGAACTCCAAACGTGTTTACCATAATAAAACAAGCGCGTTGCTGCATAGGTCTACTGCACTACTTCTCCTACCACCTTCATCGACGTTCTGATTAAGACATCACGTATGCTCCATCACTGGCTAATAGAATATTTGTGAATCGTCTTAGGAATGCCATGAACTGTACTCCATTCATTATTATTACTTGCTTAATGGTGCCTCACAAAACCCGCCTCATTCTCAAAGCTGCATAGCGCCCTTTGGAGCCTAGCATTGCTACAGCAAGCCACACTAGTAGTAGTCTCCTTCAATATCGACCCAAAGAGCCCGTCTTGGGGAAACTATTAAGCTATCACCGTTACCGATAAGAAAATTCATAGCACACAATTTTGCTTTAAAAATAGTTATAGTTCTTAGCAACTTCGAGTGGTAATGCTAGTTTTTGAATTCACCTTTTCTTGTTAGCAAAAAAAAAATCTTAAGCGATCCGTTTCTATAATTTAAAACACTAATCCTTGACCTCAACGGAGGGAAAATTACAAACAAAAGGTTTCCTCACACTAGTTCAAAGTTTACTTCGGGATACCTTTCGAAAGCAGGCTTGAATTCATGGCCACATTTTTGTACGTAAAACGCATGCAGTCTCAAGATTGCGTTGATATGCACTGAGGCCACGGGTCAGCACCTATAAGCGTATGCGAAATGTCGCCGAGAGCATAATGACCTACTAAAACGGGAGATTCTGGACCTGCTCACAAGGCGCGGGCAGAGGAGTTGCGAGTTCGGGAAAATTAAAGACTCGGCTGAGTCGGGAAAGGAGCCAAAGTGCAAAGGGACTCGGATATTCCGCATGAAGGAAACTCTATGCCGGATTCTATTTTTGAGCCTCTGATGGTATAGAATAAACAATCGGAAGTCATTAAAAGAGTGGTTATTGTACATTTCATGACTAAAAACGGTTGAAGAGATTCACTGCAACTACCGAGTTGCCGTGAGAAAGTAAAATTGTCTCAAAGTTGACTTCTCAGCCTTCAATGACTCAATACAGAGAACTCTAATGTTTCCAAGAAAATTTCTACGGATGAAAACGTTACTTGGGCTTACTAAAACCTTCACACAGATAGATACTTGGAGCTAACAAATCACCTTTTATTCTACCAAAGTGAATAGAAGCTAGTCAATAAGATTTAGTAGGAATTTAACCTAGGAGATGAAATGATAGTTAACATAAATACCATAACTTCTCTGAAATCGACTTAAGCTTTTGAAGTATATAAAAAGGCGACTGTGGTGAAATATTTGGCGATTTAGTAACGCTACTTCAGTTCCAAGTCGGGAGTTCAAACAAATTCATCTTCACCTTAGTCTTTAATTGGTCAATAATGCTTTTACGATAAGGAGACGAAGAGAAAGAGGTTTCATCTGCATAAATCTCTGATTTAACTAGTTTTCACGGTGTACCCTGGGGAATTCTCAGAAGTTTTATTACCTAGATGTCATATAACGTATTGAGGGGGAGATGCGACCTTACCTAGTGCTGCCTGAAGAGTAGCCGAGAAGAACTGGGCATTAAAGGAGCTAAATGCTTCATTAGCGAATAAGGCAGGTTTCAGAGAGTTATCAAATCATTCAGGACATTAACATTTAACTACTGCACAAACAAGCTCCCACTCATTCTGTGAATAATGTCGATTACATCACATAACTCCTCCAAATAGAATGTGCTTTGACTGCCAAAACATCCGATTTTGCAAGCTGCAGTACAGTCTCATGGAATTGCTATATAACCAGTCATGACTTATCACTTGTGTTTGAATAATGCCACCAAGGGTGGGAGAGAACCCGAGACTTAAGATGGACTGCTTTTCCCACCAGGAGCGATTGTAACTATTTGACCGCATTTACAACTATTGGCAATTCGAAAAGCAGAAAAAGTTCTTTAAATAGTGAAATTCGTAGTCAATACCACGGGAATGGCTTTAGAGCCAGCATTTTTTACCCTGGCCTCACCATTTATGCACCCCAAAACAGTCAAAACTGACTGCATCGTCCTTTAATGACGCCTCGAGACTAATAACGGAGGGTAGATGAGTGCGTGCCCGCGGCAATGAAGTGTGGAGGGGGAGGAAGGAGAATAATGAAACGAGGAAGGCGAAGAGAGCTCAGAGTGACTAACTTCGCCGCTGCTAAAATATGATGATTGAATCTTTGCCTCTCTGAGACGCCATAACGGACGCGGTAAAACTAAGCCAAATGCTGTGGAGATTGTTTGTAATCAAGTACTTTGGACATTGGAAAGTGTTTTATTCAAAGAATCAAGAGTTTCTCTATCGTTCACTATAGTTGCGCCCATGTTAAATAATCCAATCTACCAAACACCATGGTTAAAGGCACGCTAAGAAGCATGTTGTAATGGTCCGTTTAGTAATAATGACTGACTGACAAATGCTGAGCATTTAGCCATGTTTTGGAACTTAACAACGAGGGATAGATATTGTATTTCTACGGATTTGGGGTGGTAATGCGATCAGAAGGGAAAGAGCGATTCGAATTCTTTGGACGCAAAGCCACATCTATTCTTATTACATTTTCCTCATGCATATCCGTTTTTAGTTAAATCTGCGTGAAATAGCAAAACTACAGAGACAAGGCCAAACTGGAGAGAGTGCCTAAACCACAGCGTATGGGAACCAAATTCAAACCAAACGAGAAGTCCAAGCGCTTCTGGCTTTCGTAGTTATTTGGAAGGCGCTTAAAATCACTGAAAGGACCTCCTATAGACAGAAGATTTCCACATCAAAATCCCACACCAATTTGTTCTTGAGTTCTTCCAAAACGACACCCAAAAGCCACCTCTTACTGCCTTTCTGTCACCTTCTTCACCTCCCCTTCCACCTCACTCAACGCCAAAGCCTTCCATGCTTTCAAGGTCTTTTTGGGATGCTACCGTGTCTATCAACCCATCGACGAGACAAAACTGTCATTCCAGTGAATCTGGTTATTTTACTCCCGTGATCTTTTGAAATATCCGGTCTAGGACCTGTTGAAACAGCAGCGAATTGGGTCATTTTTAGGTTCTGTGACGATTTCGGTGACTTTTCCAATCCGAATGAGATAGCACGAAGCTAGTAGATGCGCCCGTGACAGCATAGGCGGTTCATATTGCAACCTTAGAGGATTAATAATACAGTGACTTGACCGTCCCAATATACAGCAGTCCCAGGCTCCCAGAAAGTTGCGCCTACCTATAGGTTTAATTGACCTTTAAGTCATAAGGTTAGCAAAAACACTATGAAGCAGCTGGATTGGAAGTTCACCTACTCAAGGTGTCTCACTGTGATTTTTGGGTAGAAAAATACGAGTGGATGCTCAACTTGTTTCAAATACGTACCCTGCAATCATTTCTTCGTCCTACAGCACCCTTGACCGAACCTTTTGAGATAGACCATTCAAGCTAAAAGAACATTCAAGGGACGCAAACACCGCGTAGTTATCCGGTCACGTCCTCACCCAGCGTCTTCATCCTTAATAAATTCTGGCACTTTCGAAGTCTTTAATTTTCACAAGCAAGGAGTGGCGAACACGCTGCATAATTCGTCAACTATCAATCAGGAGTTGAGAGAGACAAATTTGAAATGGAACCTCCCTTAGTGATTCTATAGTTGCTTTTGGAGAACGCTTCAGAGTTCTTCCAGAAAATCGGTCAAGCTGAATGGCTAATTCCCAGTAGCCTCGGTTACAAAGCAAAGTTCCCTCACCACAACCAATACCCACTTTGTGATAGATGCCCAACGCGCATCGATCTCAGGCCCTGAATCGCGACCTTCTCGAAGCCACCTCACTCACAAAGACGACGAGAATGAAATTTCGGAATCTTCAATGATTATGGGAGGTGGACTTACAGGCAGCACCCTTGAAGGCGTAGAACTCGCTGACAGGGTTGAGTTCCCCGACGAAGGGCTGGAAGCGGTGTGAGACGATGTCGTCGTCTGTATCATTCGGACTCTCTGGCGGTGTCATGTTCCCTGCGGACGCAGAAAAAATTCAAAACAAAACAGATTCAGCTTCGATATCATCGCAACGCCATCGCATAGCGTAAACGTAGAGGAATCGCAGCAAGCGTTAGTCACTTTTCGGTCTTTGAAGACATCCATTTACTTTAGACATCAAAAGCCGCAATTTGAGACTTGGCACAGGTCCACCTGTCTCCCAAGGAGCCATGGCAATTCCGGTCGCTTTCCGGTAGTGAGTAAGCATATCTTGGGAGCGAAGCGAGGCAGGCGTGGACAAACAATATAGAGCCGCGGGGCGGGGTTAGCAGAGGCATAGAAGGGAGGGAGCGGGGAGCTTACTTGGCGGCAGAAGCCGGAGTGCTGCAAACTCTCGAAAGGGAGTTGCGAACCTAAGGTCTGAAGGAAAAACGATTTCCATTGATTGCTAATGCATACACACGAAAGGTCCGATCCATTCAAGTTCCGGACTACACTTCCCTGGGCCCATTTTGAGTGAATTAATTCCCTCTTGACTTACACTCGGGAGACCGACAACTTAACTGATTACCAAGTCCTCAAAATACACATCGACCAACCATCATTGGTAGCCTGGTTGCACATCCGAATTCGAGTTTGAATGAATGATCGGATGGACTATGGTTCGAATTTAGCTTTGTCATCACTTTGACAGGTTTGCTACACACCTTTAGACCAACTGGCTATACCTGGCAATTCTCCGTTGGAGCGATTTAGTGGACAGCTTACCGCGTTTCTAAAGCCATTCAAATGATAAGCCAAACTGAGTAATTGGAGAGTGTTGATAGCACCTTACCAATTCTCAAATAAAACGAAAATAAGGCCTTCGAGAGGGCTTTCTGCAAAATATAATCGATTCATGACGGTTTCACAGCCACCGGACTCAAGGAAGCCCCCAACAACACAGGGGCGTCTGAAACGCCTAGGTAAGAGGTCAAAATCCCCGTTTGACCTCAACAAGAACAACAAATGCAGCACATCATTCAACGGTACTGCTACACAGCCTCCTCACCTTCCTCAGCACTGCCTGAAGCCATGTTCTCGAAGTCCTCAGAGTTGGGAGGACTGAAATCGGGGAAGGGGTCGTTGTAGCCACCGCCAGAGAATGTGGTGAGAGGAGCGGTGACCACGGAAGTGTGGTGATTGAACGCGTTGCTGCCGCCAAACAGCCTCTCCTCGAAGATTTCGCCCAGACCGTCGCCCGCCGAGGCCAGCACCTCCCCGCCGCCCCGCGAGCCCTGGTGGCCGGTGGGCACACCGGCGGCGACCTCCATGGTGCTGGGGGAGCCCGCCGCGGACCCCGAGCTGGCGCCGACGACAAGGCCGCTGGAGGGCTCCTCTGTGCCGTTGGTGGCGTCGGCGGCGTTGGACGGGGCCGAGAAGGGAGGGGCGGCCAACTCGACATCATGGATACCGATGAGAGCGCTGTAGTCCATCACGTTGTTGTCTTGCAGGAACTATCAATGTGAAGCAACGCAGTTCAATTGACCTCGATAGACGATAGACCATGCAATTTACAAGCACTGTGAAAAGATGTTTCCACCTTAGTTTAAAAAAACCACCTCCAGGAGGAGCAAGAAATTCACCTCTGTTGGAATTGTAACAGTTCTTTCGGCTAAAAAAAGAGGGAATTAGAGAAACCGAGACGGTAATTACACAATGTCGTCGGAGAATGACCATCGGCCAAACGACCTCAGAATCGTTTTATTATGAGAATAATAGGATACTTTCCCAAAAAATCAAACAATGTTAGCTGGTAATTGAACACAGATATTAATAGATGCGGCTGCCCGACTCGATTTGAGAAAGACGTGGATAATAAAGCGTCAACTCCCCTACCATTAGGGGTAACCCCGCTTGTGGAGTCTACATCCATTTACCAAAAGGCTGCATAAGCGCTATTGAAAATCTTGCGAATCATAGAATAGGAAGCGAATCATATGCAATCATCGTATTATGTAGGCGATGATCATTAACAACACATCAAGTTTGCTATGTGCGACTAAACTGGTGCATGAATATCACGTGCAAAAATTCGCGCCCTAAAATTTTCATAGCAGCAATCTTTTTATCCAGAACTGATATCGCCTTTAAAGGTCCCTCAAGAAACAGCACCATCACACAAGTTGAGCCCTATTTTCCCACGATATCTGACTCTTGAATGAGGAGATGTGACATTGAGTTTTACGGCTGCCCTTGACTTATGAGCACTGTCTACCGTCTAGCGCCTAGCCTGAGAAATCCGTCATTGCTGACCAAGATAGTGAATACTATGAGTAGCAGCGCCCAATTTCTCATAGTAAAGTGAGAATAACAGACTGAGCTAACGAGAGTGGTGCATAGACCCACTATTGTGTCGTGGTGTGTCGGAACAGTCGGTTTATCTGTAGACCGCATACATTGCTTGTTTTCTCAACCAAAACGGGGAAACGTACTGCAATGTCACGTTTGAGGTGCTCCAAGAGGCGTTTTTTTGAGTTCTCCTCCAGATGCAGCTCGCAGATGTCATTCATGAAGTCATTGTCCTTCAGGGTTGGCAGTGGCTTGCTCTACAAAGAGAATCATTTAAGACTGCGATCTCATACTGACCGCGTCAAGCGCTTGAGTATACCCTCTTTAGTTACTCAACAGAAACCAAGTCTGAAGAAATTCCGAACTTAGTGTTATTGCAAGACTGCCATATAAACGTTTGCTGCATCGGTTGACATTTCCAAAATTGGCTCTGCCTAGCTTTTTCTTGTGTTCTTGACAAATGACAACGCTTATGAGATATGTCAGAACAATTATGCAGATGACTGCAGCTTTATAATAATTAACCGTCTTCCACATTAAAGTCATAACACCACAAGTCCCAGTAGGAAACGTTTGCGATCTACATATTTTATTTCCGATTAGAGACCTTATGAAAGCTCAGTGCTCTAAAGAGGGGGCCATTTTCACCTCATTGTAGTCGAGTTTCCGTAAACTGATTTTCACGTTGTGTAATAAGGATTCATGAAAGAGTACTGAGGATTCCAATTACTTCGAACAAATTGACCTGTAGTAACTATCTTCATTGCCTTACACCTAGGTGCCCATTTTCCACTCAGCATTCACCAAGCGTACCGAAGATATTGCTTGTAGCTTTCAATAGACTGGACCACGTAATGCTATAACGTCACTCAAGGGACACGCACCCCGCAGTTGTCCAGTCACGTCCCTACCCAAGCCCTGGGGGAATAACGCTCTTGATCCTCAATAAATTTCATCTCCTTCACTCTTGTCTACGTTTCACGTCGGATTGGTAGAGTTGCGGTAATGGACCCACTTTTCCAAGCGATTTCTCTCGTTCCGTTAAAGCCTGCCTATCACAGCCAATCAAGGGATGAGGAAAACAAACAAGAGGATGCTACCCTGGAACATCCGTTGGTATGGTTACGAGTTCCGCTCCACGCATTAAAGACAAAGGCAGCAAAGGGTGGCATCCAAATTTACACGGGTCAAACTAGTAAATAGGTACTCTATATTGCACTAATTTCAAACAGCGGTGGTTCTGTAGTGGAGACCGTTAAAGCGGCCAACAAAAAGCCACAGCTTCAATCCAGACAAATCGCTCAATCAGCAGTTGTTGCGGAGCTTTTCAATCAGGTACTTCTGAGTCCAGCAAATTCACCGATCAATAAGTGAGATCTTACACTAACTCACGCTCTGCATACAAAAGCCACACCTGGAACCATGGAAAAGCGACGGATAGGAGCGGGTGGAGGGAGGCGACAGTCAGCTAAAGCGGGGACTAACTTTGTTGACGTAGTAGAAGCCTCTGTTACATTTAAAGAGTCAACACGTGATCTCTGTGGAGCAAGATATAATCATGAAGGATGAAAGAAATATCGTCCTTCTCTGTTTTCTACATTTGTCAAGGACTTGGTGAACATGTGAACAAAGGGAATTGCAATCCAAAGGAATATCAAGAACTAGAGGTTGGATATCATCGAAATTGCATAAGGGACTGAAAGGGGATTTTCAATTTGGCTGATAGGCTGAGGCGGAGAGATGCGGTTGGAACTCGAAGGAGGTGTACAAAACACCACCCTATCAGCGAGATTGCAGTTTAAATTAAGGCTCAGCTGTTTGTAACAACGAGTTTCTTTCATGTGACATAATTTCGGACATTGAATTTGAAGCATCCGATGCAGATCTCGGTAGAAAATCAAACGCGAAATGAGTCAACTCCGTGACGAAATTTCGCGCATTTGATATTAAAATGGAGACTGCCTTTAATGAATATCTGAGCCCTTAATGCCAGCTTATATGAAAGAGAACATTTCGTACTGCCGAAATAATCCACATCTCCACTCCGAAAGCATTCGAGTTCGTCTTCAGGAGCTTCAACTACAACGAAACAAGGAAGCCATAAGACTGCGCTGCCACGAAGACTAACCAAGTGGCAACAAAAAACGACTCCATCCTAGTCCAATCGAGACCCATGCACAACAAGCCCAAGAATAAACAGCTTCCACACTTCACATTGGCAACCTAGACTACGTGGTTGACCCGTTGATCTACTTCTTTTCACCATCCCCTGCTGAATTAAGCAACAGCCCGACTCACCACCAGAAGGGCATCAGGGTGCATCCGCTTTCGCTGCTTCTCGAGCTCGCTCTCTAAGACTTCCGAAAGTACCTACGTAGAGCTTTACAGCCACCCGATGTTGTTCTAACTTCTCCTCGAGGCTTTAAAGTGGTCAAAGGAACTGTTGACTTAAAGAGCCTACTTCATGAAATAGTTCAATTACCGTTAGTTGGGTTTAGCAGCTGCTAAATTATGCAACGAAACCAAGCCCCGTGAGTCATTAGAGTGGATGCAACAAGGGAACCGAAGGCGAGCTCGGCTGTATCTGACCAGATGCGAGGGGACGAAAAGACGCTTCCTGAGTTTGACCCCGAGACTTTGTGAGCGGCTCCGTTATGACAACAATAAAATGCGAACGATGAAGTTAATAACAGTGAGGAGAATAAACAAAATCCCGTCACGTGGCACCAAATATACACAAACCGGAAGGAATGCTTCAACTACACGCAGGTCAGCTCTAGTAGTATTAGGACTAATAATTACATTACCTCTGAATAAATATTTTCGACGCCAATGGTAGAATGCCCGATTCAACGTTTTTACTAGATTAAAATAACCACTAAGCACAATCAGAGATAACGAATTTAGATGAGATGATTGCTACCTTACTGATCAAATATTGACTAACAAGAGGAACCCGGCCTAAAAACAATCCTGTGTACAGACTCCGTTGGCCAATCATTATTAATTTGCCCTGCCAATTCGCCTCGGAGTGAAACACGGAAACTGGGATTGGACAGAATCCACAAACAATTAGTGGGAGTAAGTAAGTGGGCGTCGTAAGCACCATCAGATGTCAAACTCGGGCTCCGGGGCGTGGCTGCCTTTCTGTGGATCTATTTTTTCCCAATCGACTCATTATGATTAACTTAACTCACTCAGAGCACAGTCATAGCTAATGGAGTTGTGTGTTCATGACTTATTCACCTCTCTGGTAGGCTAACGGGCTATTCAAAAGAGGATGTGCTACTCAGAACACTAGAAATGAATTTGAGTAGAAGATAGCTCCCTCATTTGACTGAATGTATTTTACAGAAGACGGCAATACTTATCGCCACCAAGTTGGATAACTCACCTTTTCCTTTTCATTTGCCTCACGGTCCACAACGGAGCCCTGAAAGGAGAGGAGAGAAAACAGTCATAGATGAGTAGAGAAGTTAACCAAGTCGGCAGACATTATAGCTTCGGTTTTCGTCGTTAGCAAGTCGAAGCCAAAATTAAGGTCATTCCAAAAAACGTCTCTTGAGAAAAACAGTCATAAAGTGCGTCGATCAACAGCCCTGTCAGACGTTCAGCCCTATCTCCAGAGTGACCACCCTTACTCTTTTGATGACTAAATATACGCTTTATCCTTCTGGCACAACAAGACAGCGTCCAAAAGCGGTTCTAATGGAACTGACGACGTCTCACCGCCACCAGCTTCATCTTTTCGCTCCTCAATTCACGATGCGTGATTTAGGACGCACGAAAGCAAAGTCGCGTCAAAAAATGCTCCGCGAACGCACATGGACCAATGAGATTTTTAGGAGAACGACGTAGGAGAGGAAATGCTACACCCTCGTGATTCACTGCCGGTAAAGGCTGGTCAAAAACGAGAAAGAGAAAGGGAATCATTGACAGAAAAGCACAGAGAGAGTAGTTTGTCACTGCATAATAATAGAGTGTTGGCGACCATTTCGACCAATGTTTACTTGAAGTGGTTGCAGCTCGCAAATGCGCGTACCTCTTCAATCCCTTTTATTCGATTTCACACACCTTCAATTGTCGACAAAGAATACATCTAACTTAAAAATACACATACTCCAAAAATAAATATGAGTGATTTCCTTTTCGAGGCACAAACATCACAGTAAAATGCACCACTTCCAAAAACGCCGAAATCGGGCTAAAATCGGTGCACAAACCGCTTACCACCGAGTACTGGGGCATGGACATCTCAGTCCCACTTCAATCCGAGTTATACACGAAAGTAGCTTGCAGTGTACAGATATTGAGTAACGAGTCCTCTGGAGCATTACATTCGCTATAAAGTTCGTCCAGGCAGAAAGTCCGCGTGACTACGCACATGACCGTTCTCCCTTGCCTACTTCTCGGTCTAGTGAGTGTATGAAAAATAAGAGGGCAAAGTCGAGATTTTTATCTCCCTGGGCTAAGAAAAACCCCTCCTTCGAGAATCGTCGATAAATTGCCAAGCGTTAAAGAGTGCAAACTAAGATACAGATTAAGCCATGGATGGCATTTGAAAACACACTAATATGCATTCAGCTTCTGCCACAACCCAAAGTTACTCCCTTCGATGAGTGCGTTCAATCAGAAAGTTTGGCAACTTCTGCACATGTTATTGCAGATACAAGCTAATAATTTGGAAAAACCCTACTGCATCTCTCGGAAGATCGAACGCCACATTCCACTCTCCTACAGACTGATCGATCACAGTCGCGTCATCCCCACTTTGGGCAGAATCATTCACCGTCTTGATTCTGCTGCCAACAATCTTGTAAGTTGGATATTTTCCATTAACAAAAATGTTTCCATTGACCCTGTCTTGGTATGCCCATCCACTACGAGTTGGCATAAGGCTATATTGATGCCATTTGCACCATACAAAAAATATGAGGGAGAAAGAGCAGAAAAGCACCCCAATGGGGTGCATTCATCCCAATGGCTGCAGTGGTTTTTGAGCCAACCCATTAGTCGGATTCACATGTTAGCGATTGATGCAACTGCAGTCCGGCTAGGTCCAGTGAGTGTAGTTAGTTCAGTCCCAAATTCAGCTCATCAACCACACTCACTGCCATTTGAGTGCAACAGAGAAAATTCTACAGACCAGAGAGAAGGAGATGTTACCAACGTGCCTTCCACACAAATTCAACTGCACGTATGTGTGTGTGTGTGTGTGTCTGTTAGCCCAGAGTTGTGCCATCAAAAACAACACAAACACTCACACAGCACTTGCAGGTCGACCTGTACTGGAAGACAGCGAGAGAAGAGAGACCACAGAGAGGTTTCAGGGAAAAAGGGGGTGAGAGAACAAAGAAGGGTCTAGACACCTACTTTGAGGTCGTATTTGCGGTGGATGGTGACCCGGGGACTGAAGACGTTGCGCATGGCCAGCAAATAGGTCTCCTGGTCGTTCACGGTGATGCGGTACATCCCCAGATACTGAGGCAGCAGGGTCTGACCGTGGATTTTTACGATGTACTGCAGGGGTGGAATAAGATGAGGGATTCAGCCCAAACACAGGTAGCTCCACGGGCTTTGGGCCATGGTAAAGAGGGGGGATCATGCACGTGGTGGGCGAATCCAAAGAAACCAAGTGCTCCTATCAAACACCATAAGGGTTGTTACAGAAGTGCAGTAATCAAGACAGGAGAACTTTGATAACCTTGAAAAGCCTCGAAGGCTCATTAAAATTAAGGATCATTATCATTAAAGTAACTTGGTACCTTGATACTAACTGTAAAAAACTTTCCGAATTAAAAGGTATGTTTTTTAAAGAGCCTCCTGCTTTCCGTGGAACTTTTTCTGATACCGCACAAAATATGGTGGTTCAGAGGCTCCGAAGAACGTAAAACGCTGTCGCTGCCGTTACCGGAACAGCTGGTTTCATTCTCAGACCAGATGAAAGGGAGAGATAACAATGAGCCTCAGAAATTGGCCCACTTTCAGACAAAGAATGGAGAAATGGAAAGTAAAAAAGCTATAAGGGCTATCGGGTTTCCAGCGAACTTAATTACAAATAGCATGTGTAGATTTCTTCCTCCTAGCTGCAAATGCGGTACTTAAGAGAGTGCTAGATGTGGAAAACTCGATGACCAAACAGGGAGCATGGACCAGGGGTTGACGTCTTCCAGATTAAATTTGAATGAGAACTGTTTGGTTAGTTTTTCAGAGGTGTTAAAAGTGTTCACGCGCACTACGCTTCCTCTTGACTTCTCGATCCTTCTTCTTGACTCAGTGCGTGACGGGAATCGCCAAATGAATCAGGCACCAGAACAACTTCTATCAAGATGATTCGCACCCGCCATCGAAACAAGGAGGAGACTTCGACTGATGCTCAATGAATAGCGACACTAAACACAAAAAACCGGCTGCATGAACTGAAGAATTGCTACAAAAGAGACTGCGAGGTTGTAGTGGTCTCTATCTCTATCCTTCGCCACCACACATACAAGTGTTGCAGAGGTCGATTGCCCTGCCAAACCTGAGTGGAAAGTCAAAAATGGCTGCCAGCCAACTTATAGGACGAGCATACCTGTCCCCATGAGGCCTCCAGACTCCTCACATCTTGACCAACTGGTGGACTGTTATGTTATGTTACATATGATCGATTCTGGGATAAATCTAGTAAACAACCGTCGTTATTCTGGTGTTAATTACTAACTAGACTGCCAATTGTGATTGAATAGCATGTGACACCTTGAGAAACAGCACTAAGTTATGTACATGTTAAAAGTCACGAGAGGAGGCAATGATAGGAGCGTGCCAAGGCTATTTTCAGCAGCTACGCAATGAAGCACTACTTGGTGCTACTTGCCTAATCCATCAAGTAGAGTGATAAAAATCCCACGACTTCTATCGTAGGGGATTCCCTCCTATCTACGACCTCTCGAGAGATTTCACAGTACCAAATCTTCTAAAAACGATGTAGGCGCTCAACAAAACTTGGGAAGGAGCTCAAGTCAGCTCTAGATAGATACCGGGCGTGAATCCTCATCCACTCGATGCAGTCGGCCACAGGTCCTAACGCTAGCTTTAAACTAACGGAGATAGCTGAAAATAAAGTTGAAGGCATATCGATATTTAAATTAGTTTATTGCTTTACAATCTCAAAGTCCAAACTTTCGAAGACAAATGAGAGAACTTAATAAGCCTATTTGGAGAGGCAATATTGGTGTGCCTATTTCGGAATGTGAAAAACTACCAGTTCCACCGATAACACAGTTTGTTAACTTCATAATTGATTATCAGAAGAATTAGAGAATTTGGTGAAATGGAAAGCCTTCGACCAGAAAGACCACTTCCGCATGGACAAGAGCGTTCACCTATAGCATTGACACAGTGTGAATACACATAAATAAACGATAGATGTATTCGTTGAAAGTATACTTTTAAATTAGTTATTAATACCAGCTTGAAACGGCAATTTAAACTAGGAAAGTTGTACATTTTTCCTGAAAGCTTAGATCAGCCAACTGATTCGCATAATTCCTGAGGACACGCCATATCTCAACATATATCAACAAAACAACTCCTATAACGTAACTTGTGACTTTAGTTGTTTATTTGTTCCAGAATTACTGAATCTGTCCTAAAGAAGCTTCAATGTCTCTTCAGCTAGCAAAACTTACAGATAGAACCCATCCAGAACTACTGAAAGTACTGGATAACTGGCTCGACAGGTTCCCTATCAATGAAAGTTTGATTAGTGTGCTCCCAGTATGTCCGAAGATGGGTCTTTGTATGTGTCTAAGCAGCCTGTATTAATTATTTGTGCTTGGACGCAAGTAATGATTCTCTCCGCGAGCCGATGAATGGATACTAATCTCAAATGCCAACTAATTGGACTAAGCACTGGAAGCCGATTTACGTTCTACGCCAACTACAGGGTAAGTAGAGAGGTATGGTCAAAATGTAAATGATTTATCCAAGCCAAACTGAAGTGGCGCATCCAAATTTTCAGACCAACTAGAGCCAGAACACTAATGCCTTGACCACTCGTAGAGACAAAAATCCAATAGCTTATGAATTACGCCTACAAAGTAGCAACATACGAGTTGAGTATGAGCTATCGACGAATTGACTCCTACCCGCATGAAGCGTAATTGTAAACTCACCTCGTGGTAGTTTTCGATGAAGTGGTGCATTTGCTCCACCTCCTCTGAGCTGATGGTTTTGAGGACGTAGTGGCGGTTGTAGGTAACTAGAAGCTTCGAACCCGACTTCCCACTGACCGTGTCCCACAGCGGTTGGTAGCGTGTAAAGGACTCCTGGACGATGCAAGGGAGACATTGAGCAAGAGGATTTATAAGTTTCTCAAGTTGGTCCCCGTGTTTACTAATGGATACCGAAAATCCACCTGCATTCACTCATATAGAACACTTTACAGCCACTCATAGTTGTCTTTAATCTTCATCTACCCTTCCCTCAATGCAAACGAAGCAACGCAGCTTCAGTAATGTTTCAGTTTTCAGTATAGTTTCTACCAGTCAACTCAAGTTCGGGGTCCTTTCTCATTACACACACTTTGTGAAAGTGCAGTTTGATTAAGTAGGATATTTAACACCGTGAAAGCAATCCTCTATGGGTCTCACATCCATTAAGTGTTCTCGCGAACATAAAATGAAATGGTGAGTTATTCTTGAGATAACCTGAACTACCGACCTTACATCTTTCGAAGTACCTTTAAAAATGGACTGTGTACTACTCAATACATGAACAAGCGTTTATCCCGAAAAACCAGATAATGTCTAATTTATATGAAATTCGTGTAGAAATTAAATAATACCAGAATCGTTGACTGTCTTTGGGAATACACCTGAAGCCATGCTTCACCCATCAGTCATCGTACGCAGCATAATTGGCTACAAAACCAAAATCTCACAGACACACGCAGGGTGGAACTAATTATATCGAACCCTCATTCGATCAAGAAACGATTCGAATTTACTAGGAGTGTCTTAGTGTACTTTAGTATGACCCCAAAACTGAAAGAAAAGTCGCCACACCTACACCTTAGACCTCAGGACATAACCTTCGTCCTACCATCTCAGGCATGAAAAACTGACTATGTTGTCAAGCCTCCTTTCCACACTGCATCATCCTCACTGCCAACCACAACATCCAACATGAAGACCTCCATTCATTAAGAAAATCGTTTACCCAGTAGTCGGTGGTGTCGACGCTGAATCTCTCGCGAAGATTCTGGAACACCAGTGGGCAGTACTCCTTGAATTTGAAACGACTCGGCATGTTCTCTCTATGTGAATTTACGAAAAGAAAAATAACAAACAGGGGCTGGGTTAAAACACGAGTAGCAGGGGAACATTGTCAGGAAGAGGCTGTTTGTCGACTAAGAGCTTTTCTTCTTCAAAACCCTCAAGCATGCAATTATGCCCTGTATAGTTCAGGGACCTGCGTCTTTCAGGAGCGTCTAAATTAACATCTGCATGCCTAAATCAGGAGCAGATAAAAAATAGACTCAAGAGATAGAGAGTCGTGACGTGGTCATCGGGGTTGTCATGGTTCGTTGTGGTAGACTGTGCCTGCCCTTAGCGGGATCAGGTCGTCTGATCCACCCTGTCAATGGCGACACGAACATAAACTTCCAGTCTCACCATTGACAGAGAAGTTGAAACAAAAGACAGTCCTTCCAACAAGAATTAAAATGTCACGATTGCAAACTGGCGTCAACGTAATATTCATTAATTTCAGTTACACCTCAACACTACAGTTGAGGTTAGTGTGAGTTTGAACGCAGGTGTGCAGGTTCGGTCGAGGCTGAAACCGAACCCGAATCGAACATTAGTGTATATCCAAAAACGCATCATGTTAGAGAATCATCCATTTCATTGAACAGACTACTAACTGCACGGTTCGTAGTCGAACGGTTTAGACTACGTTTTCTCCTGGGGAGAAAAGGTCTTTCACTGTTGCGCACATTCAAACAACTTTCCAATTGAGTCTAACACCCAATTAGTTAATTTCCTCATTAAGAGAAAGCCAAGTTGCATGGCGTTTACAGGACTCTCTATGCGGATCCACCTCGAAGCGGTGTAAACTATGGCCTAGACAATAGTACTCAATCTCTGGGGTCCGGTGGCGCTAAGACCTTGCCTAACGCGTCCCTCGATTCCTCTGTCATCTATTCGGGGAAGGGGAACACAACATAACATTTACAAAGAGGGAGAGAAAACAGCAAATCCAGATGGACTAAATGTCAAAGTGCCATTTCCAAGGTGACGTTTATTTATTTGTCTTATTTATAGGTACGATGTATTCACGTTCTTGCGACCAAAACCGGCTCCACAAAACATAACAGCGCATTTCGCTTCATCCGCTTGCCTGCATCAATGAAGAGACCTTCATTGCCCTTGATTACAAAAAGCGGGTAGCAGACCTTGACAAAAGGGTGAACGATACAACGAGATTAAATCAAAGGTTACGATAAAGTGCACACACATCGGTTCTTGGTTTTGCAAAACACTCGTATTGCCACTCAAAGATTACTAAGCCCTAGTGAGAACTTTTACATTCTCCACCTTTGCGAACCCACACCTAGTATGACCATTCAACTGTAACTTATTTCCTTCCGGATGAATCCTCAGCTGGTGTGAACAGCACCGAACTGCAGCATGATCTCCAGAGTTCTTTGAATTTTATCCTAAATCGGCGTAATAGTGCCTGCTTTAACTAGCCTGTGATTCGCTGCGAGCCCTCAACATATGCACAAGGGGATTGTACATAGCATTACTTGGTAACAGTAGCTATTACACAGTAGAACCTTAGGCCCAGGATATTCAGCATTAGGTGCTTCCAAAACCTCATTCATTAACAAACCAGAAAAATAACATAGATGCTGGGTTTTGGTCCTTCCTCTGACTTTTAAAACTAGTAACGCCTTTGACTTGAGTCTTTAACAGGCTAGAACATATAACGCTGTACTGCTATCCAAGGGACGCACAAACCGCCCCTAGGGAGCAGCTCACTTCCACGCTGACAAAATCTACCATCAGTTTTGCCTTTTCCACAATAGAGTTGGTGACGATACCGGCTATCCATCTATTCTGGACCCAAGGTTAGCAGAAGCATTGACAAACCAAAACGCCATTAAAACAACCAGAGTTCTCTGCGAATGACTAGTACGCTGAAAATCCTCACACTGGCTGCGAATGTGGTCACAGAGCCCAAACAAAAAAGTTATCCCTGTTCATTGCAATTGTAATCTTGCCTCTTGTTGTAAACAGAGTTTGAAAAGAGTTCAAAGGTTAAATCAACAAAATTTCCTCAATTAACTGATTCAACAGGGTTTGCGGTACGAAACTACGCAACGGAAGTGACCGACACCGATGGCGCCTTAATTGTACATTATATAAAAGCAACTACCTCCATCAATTGCCTTACTTGTTGAAGAGGTGTGTTTTGACCTTGACCTTGAGGTAGGCCTTGAAGTCGTCCTTGAGGAGGACGGCGCGGGGTTTAGTGTGCTGCAGGGTGGTGACGGAGTGGTTGATGCCCCACATGAGCACACTCTTGAGCGGCTCGTTGGCCCGGAAGAGCTTCAGCTTCTGACGACCGCCCTTGAGCTTCTTCTGCTTCGACTGCGTCGCCATTTCTACCCAGTCAGGAGACAGAAAGGAGGCATGTTGAAGCGTTAGAAAAGTAGTAGCAGTCACGGAGGCAACAGCGGTAGAACTGATGGCGCAATAAGAGAGCAGGCAGGGACTCGTGCAGAAAATCATGCAACCAAGATTGAGAGCACTATACTGGAATGAATGCGGGTGAGCTAACGACTTCTAGCAACTTTCTTGGGAGTCACATGCATTTAAATGCGGATGACATGAGTCTCCGAGGAATATGAATAAAAACTTCGGAGATGGGACATGATGCAACACATTTTTAAACCCAAATTCAACAACTCGTGAAATGAGAGGTGGTGCTAGTCGTAAACACTATCAGAAAACGGCAGAGCTTCTTTTGAGAGCTCTAAATACGTAATGGATATGAAACACAATCAGTATTAGACATCACTTTTATCACCACTATTTGCAGGATGACGCTTGAGTTACCTCAAGAAACAGGGATGTCACATCCACGCTATTAAGTTGGAATTTAGTGTTTGGGTGCTAATAAATTCATTGAATAAGCTCATTTACAAACACTATCTCGATCATAAAATGGGCATAGTCAGTTCCTGCTCATTAGTGAAACTGAATTGATAAGTTCCTTTCCGAAGACAAATTACAGAATAATACGGACAGAATAACATCGTAAAATTACTTTAAAATCACAACAGACAATTTCTCGTCATAAACTACCAAACTAAAGCCATTTGCATGTCTAAACACTACAGATATGCCAATTAAATGCACTTGTTTCTGACACACGAAGAAATCTTAGTAGAAAAATCATTATTTTTCTCAGCAAAATACGACCAAGTTGCAACCAAACCATCTCATAGCATTAAAACACTTAATTTATCTACAGAAAGTTTGATCATTTAATTGTTTCCAAATGTGCGGGACTGAGCCTGCATTAATGGAAGACTTGTGGACTCAAGCCACTCACTCAGATGCAAAGACGGAGATGTCTCGTAGCTAAAATATGGCAACTATTAAGTCTAGCAAATTCCTATTAAATCATAGAACCAGAAAACTTCATGACACCGGTCCAAAAGAAGTAGGTAAAGAATCGTATCAAAATGGTTCTATAATGAGTACGAAACTGATTGCCATTCTGGATTAAAGAAAAAATAAGAAAAGAATAGGATACCGGCTAATGTAATAGAACAGTGACGCCATCGATTAAATGGGAATAGAGAACAATAACAAAAAATTACGTCACTAAACCAAAAACCGCATTTTAGCTTTTGAACGAATGCCCGAGTCATAATTTTGAAAGGAAATAATCCTAAATGGATTAAACTCAATGCTGGTGAATGTTTGACTTATCACCAACAAAAACAGAAACGAGATGACAAAACCGCCATCAATTTACCACTTGTATGCTTCAGTTTTCCCATCTAAGGATCACAAAACAAAGTTGAATTTTTCAAGTCAGGCAGACAACTAGTTGTGCTAGATTAATTAGGACTATATTCGATACCAATGGCTAAATATTTTTAATTGGACTTACTTATTCATTTCACAGAATATGAATAGAAACATTTACTGCTCAACACCAACTAGAGTTTACCAATATGTGTATATAACAAATTTGATAGAATAAATGTCGTAGTACTCACTAGACTAGCGAAATTTTTGACAATACGACAGCCAGAAACGACGGTTTCTCGAGGGATTAAATAGTGCGCCAAGCCAACAGATGATTAGAATATGCTTTTATTTTAATCAGTAGAAAATACTCTAGAATTAAGCATCCTATTTAAAGTCCTCAAAAATAAATAATATTTTTTGCAAATGCTTATTTTTAAATAATTTTTATTCCCAAACTCTAAAAGACGTTAGCAACTGATCGGAAAGACATACCTAAAGTTACATTTCAACTTTTATCAAATGCTATGGAATAGCGGCATTAAGCAATTTCCATGGTGATGAATCCCTTATTGTGTCCTTCTTAGTCCTTCGGAAGATGACTTGACGTTTCGGTTTATTGGTCAACCGTTGAGCCAATAATTTTGAGGATCAATGGCAGAAACCGAGGTTTGGCTTGAGACATTGATGAATAGGTGAGGATGCTCGCAAGCTATTGTGCGGCCGTGTGACCCGCTGAATAGTGCCGTGAGTATCGGGCTTGAATAACTTACTTATTGATTCGATTCAAGCACTAAATGCTGATTTTGGAGGTAATACCAGCTTTCATCTATTCAGCTTTATGAATATATAAGCTTGTAGTAGTTCCTTATCTCGAATTCGGTATTTAGCAGTTTTTTCGCCAGTCATTTTGTTTATAAATTAATCAGGACTTTTTTAATTTTAGTAATATCACTTTCTTGAACGTTGCTTAATAGAAGCTCTGCTTGTAGCCTAGAATGCCTACATTTCATAGATTGCAGCAAAAAGGCGGCAGAATCGAGGCAACCACTTCATAGTGCCAAGCTCTCCGAAAGTTTTTTTCTGTGCTGACCTATGACGTTCTTGTAATACACTATTGTTAAACAAGTTCAACTGCTTTCTTTCGATTTGTTCGGCTACATTAAATATTTTCATGTTTAATAAACTATTTTTCTGCTACAAATAGGGTCAATTCCTCATTAAATATAGTTACTTTCCGCTCAGAGAAAATGCTGTAAATTTTATTGCTATGTAAACGTAGTTTTATTGAAAAGATTAAACAATAGTCGTGATGAAACCTCCTAGTAAGCTAAACACAGGTAGATTAAAGAGAGTGTTAAATTCGGACTATCCGTCTATAGAAGACCCATTATAAGTGTGAAGATGCGGTCATAGCAATGTAGGAGTGAATGAAAAGGCAACAAACCAACAAAATTGGCTATGTCTGCCCTGGTAACTGATAGACAAAATCTACAACTTCCTTGTAACTACGTGCACTATTTTCAACCCATTGAGCTCTCTAGCGAGTCTCTTTAGCGCCCTTTACTGGATTGTACAATGAAGCTTGCAATCCACCACAGTCAAATTAATTTATTGTTAGGCTATTTCTTTTTGAGAAAGAAGAAGAAGATGCGCCACAATATTTTCAGGCTAACAATAAATAGAACATTTGTCATATCTGCCCCTTGTCAAATTATTTTACATTAGCACACAATAAATTAGCCGGAGTAAAGGAGACGCGATGAAGAGGATAAATAAGGGTCAATTAAACTCCAAGATAGAGGTGGAGCAGTAGGGTGAGAAAAGACTTTATTGAAAGAGGCTTGGTTTACCAAAACGGTTGGTGGTTTGGAGGGAGTGTCTAATCACCACTTTTGCCTTTCTCCTCTAAACAATTGGAGGAATCATTTGACACAAGGAGGGTAGGCGGTTTGTATCATCGACTAATTTCCGATCTCCTCCGTTTTACATCAATCTTTAGGCCATAAGAGAACCACTTCAGCACGAGGACCAACTCGAGAAAGCACAGTTTGGTTTGACCAGTCTCATGCGCAAGGTAAGTGGGACTGGGTAGGTGGTGTGCGTCCCAATGTCCGTTGCGGCGTGTGGGCATGTGGCCTCGCCATTTGGTAGACGACGGTGAGTAGAAATCGCGGTGTGTGGACTCTTTGACCAGAACTGTTGCATCTCCAGAACTGCCCAACAAAAAATGGAATCCAGCCAATGGAGTTACCTTGGTGCAAGTTCTGTGGAAAATTTCAATTCTATCGAGATTGCCCATTCATCAATCACTTGTGCAACAAGTGTGATAATAACAAAGGCCACAAAGATGGGTTTTGCGATAGAACCAAATGAAAGAGCCCCACTTCGAGCCATCGTAGGGGACGCCGGCCTACAAGTGACAAAGAACAGACGGAGATTTGTCCCTGTAATCATAAATGGGCTCAAGATGCACCTGCAATTGGACACGGCCTCAGATATCAGGATGATATCAACAAATGTCTGGATTAAACTCGGAAGACCGGAACTGGAGGACCCAAAAGTTAACATAGCCAGTACTTCCGGTAATGCAATACCACTTTTAGGGTCTATACGTTGTCGGGTAAGAGTCAATAGTAAGACGTGCAATGCGATATGTTATGTCTACACCCAAAGGACAAATCTGCTCGGTATGGACTTAATCGACAAATTTAATATATGGTCGGACCTCGGGCTGCAGAAGGACCCTCGGATGACTCAGTCAGCCACCTCAGAGGTACGCTTTATGACCATGTTTAAGGACATGGTTGATATAAAAAAGGCTGCCACAGTCGCTCAACCGAAAAAAATGTTACGTAGAAAATCGATTGATTATGCATTACGGCCCAAGTGCAAGACGTGTGAACAACGCAAATTGACATTGACAAAATCAATTGAGCCGCATTTTTCTCACGATGAAGGAAATCTATCTTTTGATTATAAAAAAAGGGAAGAAATAATGAATGGAATTAGGCAACGTTCCCCGATGACTATGGAAACACCCAAAATACGGAACTCTAGTAGGAAAATAAAGCTACGCTACCTAATCAGAGCACCAATCGGAAGAACTCGAACTCGGAAATTAATTTTAACAGAAGAAATTGAGCCAAAGAGCAACATGGAGCAGACTCTAGCTGACGGAAGATCGCTGACCTTGGTCCTTTGTCACCTTTACTCTTTCTGTTGGATCCCTTACTAAATGAATTCTGTTCGTTGTAGCCCACAGTGGGGACGTCCGCCAGACTTACGTTTATGAAAGGAACTGCACATATTTCTAACCTTAACTCATCGGAAGACACCTTCCCAAGAAGGGGAGGAATGTTGTATCGTTCTTATGACGCGTCCCGTCTCTTGTGACCGTTATCGAACGTAACGCATACTAATCGAACTATTTTAGGTAGCATAGCACCTCCGTAATTTACATTAACAACAATGCCCACTTCCTAGAAATTTGGGTAGGGTCGTAATCGAACGATAACGGGGTGCTTATATCCCTTGCTGAGAGTGCTATTTAAGATTTTTGTTTATTCATTTGGCTGTAAGGAAACATTTATCAGTCTACGAAAAGTTTCACAATAACTTGAAACAGTTTAAAATATTTGTGCTGCAACAATTATGAGTACAATTTGAGCATATCCTACTTTCCATATTACCCTTGTCTTGGCGCATGGATTTCTTAAAAGTGGCAAGAACTTCGTTCTCATGCTTGGCACTCGATTTTTCATTTTGATTTTATTCAAAAAATTCAAGCTTTCCCTGTAAAAGGTTTTAATCTTAAAAATTTTAACTTCAAATTCTGAATTCTCCTACTTGGCGTCAGTTTGATTTTATTAGGAAAACACAACTAATTTAGGAAAAAATGCTTATAATATCAAATGTAGTCGATATAATTGTAATTGAAAAGCCAGCTAGTTCATCATCTTGGTAAGAATCGTAGATGTCGAATAGGATTTATTATGAGCGAAGTGGATGTATGAACGCCGTCTGTGTAGGCGTCAAATGTTGCAAAAATGACGCGTTCAAAAGTGCATAGACATCTTTTTCTTAATATGCACTAAGTATGTGCCATAAGTCATCACCAAAAATTTATATGGAAAAATATTGAGGATTGAGTCCTCCGCTCTCAGATCTGGGATCGTAGTGAATTATTGCCTTAAAATAAATAGCGATTTCTGTAAGAAAACTGAACATCAGGACTTCTTGGGCCAAAGAGAACAACTTTCTGGGAAATTACAACGGTTTGATAGTTCAGGAGAATTTTAGCGTGGAAAAAACGAAAGATTCAAGCGCCTGATATCAGAAACTGATAAATAACAGGTGTACTTTTTAAAATTATATAGAAAACACCTAAGTTATTGCCTTCTATGCCTATGGTATGTTAAATGTCATGCTGTTGGGTGCTAACGCAGCCCGCAAAAGTCTCCCCATTAATGAGCATTTTCTGCATTCTTCCAGCCTAGTAATTTGACTAAGTAGCTCCACTGCAATTTATTCCACCCCTGGTGGTTTCTGCATTGTGTTTACAAAAGATTGCTTCGTTGTGAATTTAGACAATTTAGTCCAAAAGTTTCAGTGCAGTTGTTCCTCCATCACTTATAAATGACTATTCGATTAATGATAAATAACATCTTACTTCCATATGTTTTCCCGTTTTTGTTTATTAATCTAAATCATTATTAAACTGGTTGCATTTTTAAATCAGTTTCACTGAAAAAAAGTGAGTTGACGTTAAATAACTCAATTCAAGACATCCCTATTTCGTGTTTTAATGAATAAAATTAAAAATGGGATCATGACCTTTAATGCCGCAAAGAATGATTAGTTAACAACTTTCCGTGTTTTGCAAAAAAGATTCAAGGAGGCGGTTATAGGGATTTAATAACAGATTTTGTCATACATTATATCTTTTTGAGTGGAGTTAGTTACTTGCCAATGACTACTAAAGTTCGACGCTTATATGACTGTTATTTCAAAATTTGATATCCTTTTGAAGATAATCACTGATCTCAGCTAGGTAGTTAAATTAGATATTTGACTATCAGTAGTAATCCTAAAATAAGCTATTCGATAATAAAGATCTATCAATTAGTTTGAAAATCTCGTATTTGACTAAAGGGACTTGTATTTCAGTCTTTTGATGTTGGAAACTCTTTGAAGAGCGGTGTGAAAGCGTAGCCGGAATTTCTTTCAGTTACATTAAATGGTTAAAGCATGCTGAGATCCGAAGTTAAAACAACTTGCCAAAAAACTAAGTCAGTTCCACAAATGTTACTTTTATGCAAAACTAAATTTATTTCCCACTTCTCACGTCTAGTCTGTTAATTTTAAATGCGTTTCATGGTTTCTACAAAAAGACCAAGCTAAAAATTAGACAATATCACAAAAAAGTCAGTTAAATTTCAGCTTCATTGATCAAAACGTTTATATTTTAACATATATATCTAGCCAGACATTACCGCGCCTGATTGTTTATATACTCTTCAAAAGAGGTTTTGGTAGGTGTAGTGGTGGCACAATGGATGTTAGCGAAGCAAGGGAAGCTAGATCAAGCTTTTCTCAGACAGAACTGATGATTCCGATCTTCCTAGCTAGTCCTTTCGATTTCCTCTTGATCTCCAACTGGATCAGATCGAAGCACATTGCCACCATCGCAAGTCCAACCACAAGGTAAACATTACTTGTGATGAACTTATACAATCGATCCGTTGCCCTGGGATCGTGATCTCCTGGAAGCATGTCCCCAAACCCGATGGTCGACAGTGTCACGAAAACGAAGTACATTGAGTCGAGAAGGGACCAATTCTCCCAGTAGGAAAAGATGACAGCTCCCAGGAGAAGATAGAGTGCGAAAATCACTAAAATGAGGGAAACGGGAACCTGGACGTTCCTGCTTTCCTGGCGAACTTGTCGGGCCCTCGTGAAAACTGAGTCCGCGCCCACAAGGGACTCGAATAGACTTGTCGGTCCCCCAGGTAGTGGTGCGGTTTTTTGGACTAGCTGCTGAAGAGCAGAGTTCTTAGAGCCCCTGGGAGGGGGAAGGATCCTTCCAGGGTTGGCGCGGAGAGAGATGGTGCCGCTGCTCTTCCGTGACACGTCGTGAAGAGTGCGGGAGCCCGATGAAGAGGGAGTGGGTTCAGGGGAGGAGCCTTTGCGGGGAATGCAGCAGCAACACAGGCGTTTGTAGAGGATGCGGAAGACGTCCGCCATGAGGCTACCCAAGTTAGTGAGAAAGAGTAGAGTCATGGGGATACCGATGAGACCGTAGAAGATGGTGGCCAGACGACCGTACTTGGTCACGGGAACAACTTGGCCGTAACCTGCAAAGCAAATGTCAACAGATCAACTAACTTACCAGTGGCACTACCAAATAGTACTGCCCATTTAGCTAATAGCAAATAATGGCAAGACAGAAAGTGAAGTTGTTGAATGTGTGGATATTGAGAAAAATAATCAATTCTGAGGGATCTATACTACGAAAAAGATAGGAATGCAAAACAGAAGTTTGAGTTACTTAAAATTAATCCAGGAGGGAAGTGGACTTGGTCATGTAATACCAAAAGTTAAGCATTTATTGCTAGTCGAAAAATTAATCATGATAAAAGTCAAGATTTCATGGCAAACTAAGAGGCTTAAATTAAGTGAAAACTCGTTTAGAATTTTGAGATAATAAATGCAGAATTATCTTTGAATGCATGCTTAAATTTTAGTTAAATGAAGAAATTAATCAACAACGCATCCAATAAAAGTCTGGGTCGAAAAATCCACTAGCTTTGAGGAAGCAATAAATATCATAAAATGTAATGAAGGAAAACTGTTTAAGTGATTACGCTATGCTTCTATTCCTTTTAACTAATAACGAATTGTAGCTAAGAAATTAATGAAATAAAAATTATGATATAAAAATGATTATGTTTCCTGAATGGGACCAAGAATAAATTATTAAGGATGTTGCACCAAATCCGCAAACGCATCTGCAGATAATTTAAAGGATTAAAAGTTACAGTTAAATTAATAAGATTTACGTAACTCTATGTTTGTTTTCAGTGACTGGAGGAGAAAGTTACTTTGCTTTACAAAAAGAATGGAATGTAACTATATCGGTACTTTGCTATATATATAATATTTAAGTTGAAGTATAACTGAATGAAGCTAATTGATTACTCTGTTGTGACATAGTTGATAATCCCTAAATGAAGCGTTCCATTTTACTTACGAATACGGAATTTCTATTCTGGCTCCTATTTGATAAACCGACGTCATGGATGGTGCCCCAGTGGCCTTTTCGAGGAAACTTTCATCGCTTCCAAGACAAATTACAAGAGTTAATAATGCCAACCGAATTTCTAGCCCGCAAACCCATTTTTCTACCATAACACCGAAGATGGAATTGGTGCAGACCTCTTGTAACTTTGTGGACGAAATAGGTTGTATTTGAACAATGATGTGGAATCTGAATCATGGAGGCGTTTTTTCCTGCAACAAGAATTTGTTGCAGTAAAAATATTGCATCAAGGTAGCTGAATGATAGGATGAACATATCGACGCTTCGTAAATTAGCGTCTCATTCAAACAAGTCGAGGGATGGACCACAATCTCAAGTAAAAATGTGGAAATTGGAAATTGGAAAGGAGGATTGTTATAATAAGATTTAATAAACTAAGGCTAGACGGAGAGACGTTTTGCATTTTAATTTAAGAAATAGATATTTAATTGGAGAAGTTTAAAGCCATAGTTTATCAATTGCTGCTTAAGAATATGAAAAAGTATCCCTTGTTGAATAAAAGATCAGAGGTATTTTTTCTGCATATAACAAGAAATCGCTAATAAGTTGGCTAGGCCAAATAAATATTATTACTTCTTTGTTAGTTGTGTTGCTACTCTGATAATAATATAAGCATCGGTTTGTTAAATTTCCTTATAAGCCCTTCATTTCGTTTGTTTTCTTCAAATTATTATATTTTAAGCAGCAAGCAACTATTGATGGTGCAAATATGTGAATATTAAAATGTGTATATTCTTACCACACTTTATTCATGTAAAAATAGGCGGGATTGTTCATTGCTCATGCCTCACCGGCTTTCGAAATATGGAAATCCAAAGCAAATTTTGATAACATTCTTGCCACCTTTTGTCAAGTTTACTGTCGTCCTGAAAATCGACTTTTACACTTGTGAATATCTATTTAAATAAATAGGTAGTAATTCCTATCTCCATTCAACAAGTTTGGCAATTTTCGCAAAACCGTTTTTTAAATAACAACAAGTCCCCGCTTATTTTGCCAAGAGAATCAATTCGGGTGTTTATCCCTATCTCAAATTGCCAATAAGCTACAATCACCTTGTCGAAATCGTGTTTTCAAACTTCTGAAACTGCGTTTGTTTCGTGCTTCAGCCCCACAGCTACTTAATAAGTTTCATTGTCATTTGAGGCAATGCACAGATGAATATATGTATTTCACATCTGACGGAAAAAATGTGTTTGATTTTTTTTCCATTTGCGCAAAATGAGGCAGTATTTTGATCATATCCATCGGAACATAAGATAATCATATTCTTAACAGTTTGGGAGACTTTCTCGCATTAAATATCTCAAGTATTACGTTTGGTTCAACAATCACCTATTGCAGAACAATTTTACAAAATGGCACTCTTTCATAATACCTCTATAGATAGTTCATCCTCAAAACTTTGGGTTTAAACTTACTTTATGATTCTTACTTTGTACTTCATTTCAAGAAGCGCTCATATGTGCATCTATTTATTTGTTAGCGCCAAGAAGTAGATCTGGATCCTACAGAACACAGAGTACGTTCACGTTTCAAAATATACACAGTCAAGAAACCTTTAAAAATTAATATTTATCTCAGTCCAATAGTCTATCAAAATCTTTTAAATCCCTGACAAGGGAGTGTAGTTTCACGTTGATGATGCAATTCAAAGGCACCAAAAATGTTGTCTTTTGAATACAATTTTTGATTGGGCTATTCTTCTGCATAGGTTTTCAATGTGCTTTATATTTTCTTGCATAAATTTCTGTGAATTTTAAGTCAAGGCGGTACAAATTGAGGGGTTGTATGCAGTATGGTCAAGCACAAGATAAGGAAAATTTTGGGCTTTGGGACAGTTTCCAATTAAACTAACAAAGCCTGGATACAGAATCTTTAATTGGAAAGTCGTGATCACAAGTAATCACACCATTAAAGAAAGGAACTATATGAAAATTGATTTATTTAGATATTTATTTTTCATTCATTTCTAAATATTTTTTCAGGTGTTTTGTGTGAACAAAAAATTAACATGTATAATGAAAATTAAACATTGACCAAATTGCAAGTATTGTCAAGCATTAAATCTTAAAGGAAGATTTTATGGGATGATTAATAGGAACGCATTCATGATGATTAATTACCACCTCTGCACTGAGTTATAAAAATGTTATATGTTATTTTTTAAAGCATTTCTCCTACAGCGATTCAAACCTTTTTTTACAAGCAATGCCATAGTTTTCTTAATAACCGAGTAAAAATTTTTGCTTTACTTCAAATGGTTTTCTCTTACAGGTGATATAAATCTGTAAATACTGGGTAATGCAAAAAGAGCCATGCACTTACAGATTATCCGCATGAATTCTTCAACGTATGTTAATTTCCCCAGGGTTATCATTATTATTCTTGGATTGTATAATAAACAATCCCGCATTGAGTCATATAATTATTTGAAACTACCCATCAATGAACAATATAAAAGCCAGTTCAGTGAATTTCTTCTGGTGAATTCCTACTTCACCAAAAAAAATCATCAGAAACAAACAACGGACACTAAGAAAAATTTTAATACTTTTGTCAAACATTTTTTCCAGTTATTGTTTTATTTACATGTATTCTATTTGTATGAAATTTTTCATCTTAAAAAGCTTTTGATGACAGGTTTTTCACAACTGGTTCATTTTTCAAATTTAGAAATACTACTTGAACATAAACGTCATTTTTAGTTCATCAAGATTGAAAAAAGTGAATGGCCTTCACTTAAATGGAAATTGATTCTTGTAAAATGCTGAAAAACTCGAAAGATTCTTTCATTTTATTATTATAAAATAAAAAAGAGTGAGAAATTATCTGACACTATTTGAAATCAATGGAAAGGGGGTCAGATTTAGTCCTTTCCTTTAAAAAACCCAAACGCTTATGAATATTAAAGTCAGTCCCCACCACGCACTTTGACTTCCCACTGGAGGACGTTAAACCTCCAATAGGTCCACAATGGCTTTCCATTCTACAACTCCGTGAGCGGATTTTAACTCAACCCTTTGCAGGTTCAACAATAGCCTAAGATTTGATTACTGCTTAAAATGATGTCTTAGGCCTTACCTAATTCCTGTTTTATTACTGGAATTTCTGTGTATTTCTGGTGGGTAGCATAATACAAATTTAAATAATATTTTAGGCACTTTTAAGAAATGATCAGCATTGCGACCTTGTTTTAGCCTCGAGAAGTTTGCTGGATATCTAAAAATGTGAAATAATTAGAGTTTACTTAAAATACCTATTGCTATCATAAAGCTTTCAAATATAGCTGTGGCGAAATTTCCACTTTTTACCCGGAAAAATTTTTGCCTTAACTACCATAGGACTTTAAGATTCCATTAAAATATTGGATGCTGCTTTTGCAAACGACTGGATTCAATTAATTCGATTTTTGTTGCATTCGTTCAAAAATCAAAATGGCTGAATATCCCACATTTTATCACACGTGGTATCTATGTATTGTACAGAGATGACCTTTTGATCGTAAGTTAGTAAAAGGTCTTCTCTATGCTACTTTGGGTTGGACCGAAAACCCATTGAAGGAAGCATTTTTAAACTGTGTTTTATCAAAGAAATTCAAGGAATATCTGCAAAAAGATATCTTTTTTGGAATGGTTGCGGATCTTAATGGATTCTCATAAAAGTTACTGTGTAATTTAGCAATTGTAATGAGAAAAGTGTTTCCATGTGCTTATGGAAAGGAAAATTATAAAAATATATTTAAAAAGCCTGCCATCAATTTTCGAAATAAGGCGTCTTTTATTTGTAGCCTTCGTTGTTCTTCTGACTTTATCTCAAAACCCCATTAGGAACATAGCATTGTACATAGGAAGGGTACATGTGTCCCAAAATTCGCGTTGCAAATTATTATTTTCTTTCTTGGACGTTCAACTTTAGATCATTTAGATAATTTATCTTTACCTTTATATTGTGCATCGCAGTATGCATTAAGAAATTTGAATGATGTTGCTTTTCGACAAAGACCCTAAAGCAAGATTCGACGATTTTATTAATATATTCTTACAAATGAACACATTCCATGCATTTGTGAATTTACTAATTTTTCCCCATATTAGCAATCCACTTTGACTGTAAATTAGAACAAATGCCATGACAAATCGGTGAAAGACTACTCCCATTTGCAATCCCCTGACAAGGGTTCTTTTAATTTCGTGATGAATTCTTATTCAACAATCAACAAGTAAATTGGACTTATATTTGGGACCTATAACAAAAGTCTAGAATCAATGTGCTATTTCCGTTTTGCAAAGCTAATTTATGCACTAATACCAAAGCTTTGATTAATATAAAGTTTCTTTAATTGAATTCGGGAACTTAAAAAGCAAGATTGAAATTCCAGATGTCGTGAAGGCCTTAAATATTCATTTGGAATACTCGAAACTTGGGGAAAACTGGTCGTACCTTCCATTCATTTTTCTGCACTCCGGAAAATTTCGAGAATAAATTTCTGAAGTTGTTTATTGAACTATTTTTAAAAATGGGTCGTTGATTTTGGACTTATTTTCAAAAATGGCTCCCTGTGAAACATTCACGATGGTGACAAAATAGCCAATGGTTCAAAAGATAATACTCTGTCAATTTTTGGGCAAACCTCCATGGTTTCCTACAAAGAAACCATTTTTCAATGATTAGAATTCAATATATAAATATAAAAATATATATGAACTATGGCTTAGTGTGGAATATAATCTGGATGAATTGTTCTAAACATGGAAACAGAAACCGTACAAAATATACCTGGCTATTTGACTGCCATCTATTTAGGTGGCGAAATATGTGTGTTTCTTCTAGGGGCATCCAATATTTAACTTTAGGTCTTTTATTAACTCGACAGCCCGTTAAATCTACACTTCTTTAGATTTAAATAATCTAAGTTAATCAAATTTGCACTAAAATTTCATCAGAAGAAGTTGAGCGTCTACAGGTCTTCAAGGTTTCAGATAAAGTTTTGCTAATATAGTTTTTGACTACGTAAGGTTACTAGTACATATTTACAACATTCTGTAAAAACAAAACTACAAGATGCGATTTTCATATTACAAACAAAGGGAGACTAAAACCTCCGGGCGTTCAAAATATTGTTCGAATAGTTTTAAAAATAAAATATCGTGGTACGAAGCGCAAAAGCAACACATTTTTGAATGGACACCATATTTTTATAGATTAGCGGTCTAAGAATATCTTTTTTGACAAATGGTTTTTACTATTAGGGAAAAAAGACGCCATTTTATAGATGAAAAGAAAACAAACGAGAGTACGGTTATACCCTCATTTGAATCAATGTATGTTTTTAATTAAATAGCTAAAGAATTCCGAAGTCATAAATTATAGTTCACAAGTTAAAATGAATGAATTATTAAATCTGTAACTTCAGTTCAAGGAATGCATCTTTTTTGCTATAAATTGAGTACATAATCAAAGCCAATGAGAAGCTCATTGTCCTTTATTTGTCCGAGCGTAAGCCACGGGAGTCTGCTCGGCCAAGTCTCCCCATTTATCCGATGATGACAAAATGCGCTTGAGGATAGTGGCATTTGAACACCTGGGCAGCATTTCGGTTTTCTAATGCCGCTTCCTCTACCACAGTGTGATCGTAACTGCGAACACGAATAGCTTCTGTCGCCGCAAAATTACTCATGCATCATTCCCTCGGTAAATTTAATCAGTACAACTGTACTGCAGGGGATTGAAAAAGAATTACCAATTTTCAGAATGGAATTCATCTTGTGGGGAAATTGTTGGCTTTTGACATGGATGAGGCTCGTATATGCCAAGAAATTATCCTAGCATGTCTACTGTTAAAGTTCTGTTTTGTAAAACAAAAATGGAATAGTAAATTTCTTAAAAGACACTCGAGTTTTTTGAATTTATTTTTACGATCAAATATACATATATACATATAATTTTTTTATGCAACTAAGATGAAGTACACTTTTATACTGTTCAATTTATACCGTAATTAAAACAAAACTCAAAATATTTTTATGTGAATCTCGTCCCATAGGTATTACCTTCTTTTTAAATTATATAAAGATTTATAAAAAGAGTTCTGAAAAACATAACAGTTATGAAGAAAATATTAAAATCGCTTTCCTGCAAAATGTTATTAGGTACGTTTTAATATTAACCAAAATGGGCCAATTCATGGTTTCTATTGGTCAAATAATGTTTGAAAAATAAATGTCGTAAAGTAAGCTCTTACATATTCTGAAAAAATGCATAGAGACAGACGCAAAAGCACGAATTTCATCTTCCTTTGTCGCAAACAACGTTCCCCATATTTCTTCTACGAGTGGACAAATTATTAAATAATGGTTATTTTGCTAACTCAAAATCTCTTCGAGGCATTATAGTAACAGTGCTAATATATAATCATGTATATTTTCTCTTTAATTAACTAATTAATTAAAATTTTTAATTGTCATTGGTTTATTCAATTGTTAAAGCTAAATTTAGGCACCTCTTAATGCTTGCATTTAAAGTATTGCTAATTGTAACTAAAAATCATTGGAATTTTATTTGATTTCAGATCTTCGAGAGGGGCATTTATCCACATAATTCTGTCAATATTGGCGATTTTATGATTTTTCGAACATAAACCAAATTTAAGAATCATAGACTACACTTCAATTATCAAACTCGTTCATTGAGAAACGATGAATGTTAAAAGGTTATATGGGGATTCTTTTAGGAAATTTAGACCCCGAGTCCGTCCTATAATTGATTGCTTCACTTTGACACTTCAGTGGCTTTTTAACACTCACCGAGTATGCACCTGCATTGAGAAGTAATTTCCTTGTCAGTCTAGTACCACATACACATAGGAAGGTGATATTTGCATTCATTTACTATTATAAGGCAAAATAAATTTGCGGACATATTTAGGACATATTGCCTTCTAACGACTTCCTGTCTCTTTCGAAAAAGTATTAAACAGAAACTGTTATTATTTATTTAAATGAAATGGGGAAAAACGCACCAATTGTAGTAACGACTGTGATAGCGAAGAATAGAGAACCGCTGAGGGTCCACGGGTCCGACCTTGGAATGCGCCCCTTGAGAAATGCGTCTGGATTTGGATCTCCAGGCCGAGCTCGGGGTGTCAATGCCCCAATGTTGTTCATCGTCAAGCCCTCCATATCCTTCGGCGGAATCCAACCCGCTTTCACTGCCTCGTAGATTGATCGGACGAGCTTCACCAGTGACTGCGAATCGATTTGCTCATCCTCTATAATTCTGGGCTCCTTTGGCGTCAGCAACACTTCAAATCGAATAATCAGGGATGTCAAGTTGACCTCCAGTTTAGCGGCCAGGACTCCTTCCAAGATCGATGCATCATCCATGAGCATGAGCTCTGAAACATCCTCTCGAAACTTCTTCAGTTCCTCAAGCCGTAACTGTAATCTGGGATCCCCAATAATTCGATACAACTGATCCAACTCATGCTCAAGAGCTTGGATCTGAAGGTCCACACAACTGAGACTCACTCTTGTTGCTGTTGGTCTCAGATCTTCCTGTATACTTCGCTTGAATCGATTTCCACCCGTCAATTGAGAGAATGTGTACTTAATGTCCGTGATTTCCTTGTTAAGACGCTCTTGTTGGTTCGCTCTCTCGAGATAGCTGAAGAGAAATGATCCTCCAATGAGATATCCGATTAGGAAAATGATTAGCCCTATTTGGGAGCAGGTAATTGCGAGAAACCTGCGAATGCATCGGAAACGCATGTTGTTGGCCCGTTTGTTGACCTTTAAGTCTGCCCCGTTGTCGCTGTTGTCTTCTTTGTGCTTATCATGACAGCAGCACCGAGCAGTCATGGTTATAATGATTGTCTAGCTGATGAAACCAGATCTATACACAATCTCTGGTTACCCAGCCAATGAGGAAGGGGCAAGAACAGAAAAGCGAGACGCTGGTTTCCTATTGGTTGAGATGTGGTACCCGTGTGTTCGTATCTTGCATGGGGTCTATTGGGCAAAATTTATTAGCCTTCAGTCTCCTTTGGCCTAAGTTACGCTTTTACAGCTGCGTCATCACAAAAGCTCTGTTGCGTCACTCTCATCTGCATCACCACAATCCATTAAGGTTGCTTTTTAAGCAAGTCGTCAAATGTTCTACTCCATCAGAACCAGTGTTAAATACTTTCTGTGTATCTAAATAAGGAAAGTCTCTCTTCGGCTTATATCTTTTCAAAAAGTGTTGGTCATCACTGTGCTCTTGAAAAGTCGATGTGTGTAAACACAACTGCGGAATTTCAGTATGGCTTGATAAAGTTCATCCTTTTATATTTTAATTAATGAAAATGTATTCTTCAAAGAAATAGCATTAACATGTTTTTTATTTGCAATTTACGAAAATCTGGTTGAACACCAAATATGACCAAAATAAGTTAATCGAATTTTTTGGAATTCAGTGGAATTGATCAGCCATTTCTATAAAATAATATTTATGATATTTAGCTGCAAAATAAACGCTCGGGTTCTGCCTTTTTGAATATTCTTCGGTAACGCGTTCTTCCCGGTTCCTTTAGATGTATTAATCGAACAAATATTTCAAAACTGTAGCTTGAAACTAGGATTTATTCACATCTTATACAAATCTTTTACCGTTTTTTATTGTCATTCTGTCATTCCTTATTAGTTAAGCTCGGTGTAAGTCTGAAATTTTGATGGCAAATCACTTTATAGGCATTATTTTTTCCTCCACGTTTTTAATTACTTTGAATATGGTGATGTGAAAAATCAACATTTTTGCATATGCTTTTGTCTCTAAGTTCGTTCACACCTTGAACCAGTGCACTAAACAAAGCCACAAATTTTGAAAACATTTTTCGGTAATGAAAAGTGCTTTCCACCTTGATATTTAGAATTGTCACTGTTTTAACCCTACTTCTTTCGATTAGAGTGGGGTCATGGCTCCTTCCTAAGAGGTCATTTCAAGTCCCAGCGCTAATTATATCAGTGGAAAAAAAATCAGTATTGAAAAAAATTAGTATTTGCACTTTTAAATCTTCCATTTTCTTAATTTTGTCACTGGGGATAGGCTACTAGGCTTATTTTTTCAAATGACTTCATTTATTATTAGCTTGCCAGCAGTATGCAATGTAAAATTTTATAGTAAATTATTTAACGGTTAAATATAACTAGAAATAATCATAGATTCTACAAACATCTAAAAATAAGTGTAATTAATAAGTTTCAAACATTTTTATCCATAAAAATATACGATAAACAAATTTTTCTTGAGAACAAGCTTTTATTTTGGTATGGTTCAACTTCTGTATTTTTTAAATGTTTCGGAATAAAAAATTGCCCTGAACGGATGGGACAATGTAAATCTCATTACAAACGAAGAGCAGACTCACAAATAAGAAAGTAATATGATTACAATGATTTAGAAAAAGTTGTACACTCAGAATAGAATAGGTATCAAGTGTGACATTGTACTGGGCACTAAATTCTTATAAGCAAATGATGTGGAAGTTATCGGAAAACAAATTTATCAAGGAAAATGTTTTCGGGTTGAAATAGCTCAACTAAATAGAATGCATCACTGGCCTACTCAGCACATCTGGAGACCTCAAAAAAGTTCAATTCGAGAAACATAGAAAGTGAAGGAACTTTTAGAACGAAGTAATATGTCTGACCTGGAATATCCATGAACTTTTGGCAGGTGAAGGATCTGAAAGCCTTTCCACTGAAACTACACACGGAACGGCAATAGGCCTGATAAATCACGACTAAGATCTTCAGTAAAAAGCCCAATATGCTTATCGCATTGTTTTTTCCCCTAGTTTACTACAAAATGATGTGATTTTTGGTATCAGTGGAAAGGTTTTCTCAATTTAAACAGCACATTTAAGATGAAATTGATCATACTAGTAATTGGTGGGAAGTTTGACATACTCAAGATATATTGCGTCTGCAAAGGTAGTGTGATACAACAAACATAATTAATTTGAATAGAGGCATGAATCTAATTAATTTTGAAGAATTGCAACTGCTATATTCATGAAATCAAATTTTCTATCGCCGAAATGCCAGATCTACTCCAACTAATTTAACAAGCCAGATGTACTAATTTTGTCATTTAGATTCCTCGACTTGACAATTTTATTGATTAAATAACTAACTAGGAAAATTTAAACGGCGTAACACACCTAACGATTAAGAAATACCTAACTGCTGATATCTCTTTAAAGGGAAACAAAAGAAATCCGTAGTTAGTGAACCTCATATTCACGTAGCATTTTTTTCTTTTAGGGATCAAGGTTGCATTTAAGCCACTTATAATATATATATAATGCGTTCAATTTATTGAATTACATATTTTAAATACATACTCCTAATATAATACTTTTAGTAATTTTCGACTTAATTTAATATACTTTACTAATGATTCAGTTTTTCTGAACTGCTCTCAACCTGCACCGCCTCATCGAAAATACTTTGCTCTAGTGGTTGAACCGAGACAGCTATAAGCTTGACAGTTCTTGGCAAGTTGCGACGTTTTTTGTGGCTGGTGTCTTTGATAACCTGTCCAATCACCCTATATTTCCCTTTGTTCCTTTAGAGTTTAACAGAAATTTATAACTGATGTTTCTTATAAAATGTATGAGGAAAATGAAACACTAACCAAGGAACTCTTGTGAACCTTGGAATTTCAAAGTCCCTTTGGTTCATTTTTCAAATAGATTTTAAACCGAGCTTTTGTGAAGAGGGATATATTTATACTAAAAATTTTTACTCGAATATTCAAAAAATTATACTCAATGCCAAGTAGGGTATCGAAGGTAAATATCACGAATGCACAGTCTATTTATATCCTATCCAGTTGCCCTCACAGCAAAAAAATGCGCTGAAAGTGATCCCACTTCGTTAATCTTTCGAACTAAAGATAGGCCAAGTGTATCACTTCTAAGCCATTGTTGTGCCTCCTTTCCCTATTCCAAAGGCTAATTGCAATAGCTGAGCTGTCAAAGCTTTACCTATATCATAACTGCAATTGTCACCGATAGATATTTAATAACACATATTTTGAGCTTTTACTGTACACATTTATGTTTTTTCATGCATGACACCAGCATATAACAATATTTAATTCATTAATGTGTTCGTTACTCCAGCGTCGGGCTGAAATCAAACGAAATTAAGTTAATGTCATAAGGTTACGACTTGAATTATCGAATTTATTTATTAAATAAATAGTAAATATGAAGTCAAATAGCGATTCGCTTTGCTTTTGTTCCTTATGCTTTTGTTCCTCAGCAGTCAAAATATCTTCATATTTTAGCTACAGTTATTCACTTCTAGTGTAATTAAATTGATAATTGCCAATGTACAAATAATTCATTATGCTAATTATTGTGGCCTAAACTGGACAACAGTGTTTTGAGTGTACTTCAAAGTACCATACAATTTTATTGCAGGAGCACAATAATATAATATGGATTTGTATTGATTGCACTTTCATCAATTATTAGTAACCTGGAGTCCATGGCTTTTATACCCATAATATTTAAACTATCATCGTGATTATAGCAATAAAGATTGTTGAGGTAATGCAATTAGGGCTATATAAATACCTGGAATATTTGTTACCTGTCTTAGGTAATTTTTGGTGATATTCTAAGGCTACATTAGGCCATTGAGAAGTAAAACATCCCCTTTCTAAACCTTAAGTCTAGGCATAAAAAATGTTCTTCCAGTTTGGCCATTTTTTCTTCCTTTTCGATATTATTACAGTAGAATATTAATTTAGAAGTTAGAATTGGCATGACCGCTCAACCTGGCCTGAAAGTTGGCCTTTTAATGCAAATATTAATAGAATTGTCGAAAATTGAGAAAAATGCATTGTAGTTAGGTAGATTTCAAGGTTATTTTAATATATTTGGTAAAAATGTCTAAACTAAGGGAAATAGTGATCGAGCTCACTCCAAACTATTTCTCATGGCATTTAATGCAACACTATACCTTTTAGTGCACGCGCTTCATTGTGAAATCTATACCTTGCTTTCATTGATGACATTCTTTGTTTTGCAACTAGATCTTATCAGAGTTTTTATGACTGGGCATATTTATAAGAAACGAAGTCACTACCACTCCATCCGGAGATGCTTGACAAGCCGATAAGTTAACCGTAACTAAAAAGGTTATTTGAATTGCAAGACTTGCCACAAAGGTGCAATAGGACAAAGTGGATTTAATGGTACTTTCATTTTAAGTTGATGAATACTTCGCTGGGTTTGTGACAATTCGGCAATTATATCCCACAGATGGAGTCTATTATTTATTCAAAACATTCAGCAAAACAGCATCCTTGTTTTGTTTTATGGTAACTACAGAGTTTATTACTTTATCTAGTGCATAATTTCTTTAGAATTGAACTGAATACTGGATTGATAGCTTTATATGAAAACTTAAGGTAACCAAATGGCTGCCTTCAGAAGTTTGAAAAACCTTTTCCATTCAACGAGGTTGTTACAACAATAACTGGTGACTTAAACCCCCCAGCAAGTCATCGTAGTGATAGTGTGATAATGTTTAATGCTAATCAATGGTCTATCATTGGCACGATGAAAAAATCTGGCTTCACAAACAGGAGGATTGCAGTAGAAAGTGAAGTGCTGCGGTGACTTGAAGTAGGCAACGCAGCAGACAATCTGCTGATCGCGATCGTGCAGTCGATGATGAATTTCCGAAGCCCACTGCAGTTAAGCCCTGGATAGCGATTGCAGCTGAAGATAAATAGCCATATGTGTAGCGGCAGGATTCACCCTCGCCCCACTTAAATACTCCGCAACGAGGCTTTCAAAAAATGTTTGTCAGCCTGTTTTTTACGACTTCACCAGTCCCTTATGTTTGCCTCCACATGGCTCTCAAGATTGTCTAGACTCGATGTACTGTCAAGTATCGTTCTGAGCTGTCGAAAAGTCCACTTAATCGTCTGATAAGTAGACCAGATTTTCTAAGGAGAGCCTTCATTAATGAGATGCCAAGTGAGCTACCAGCTATAGTTGGGTTTACTTTAAGCAATAAAAGTCATGCATGCAAGTGAAAGGCAAAGCATCATCTTATCGAAATGATCTTGCCTTGCAGCTGTTGGGTGGTAGGTGAGACAGGTTTTTGCATAAGCGGATTCGAATTCATGCAGATTTATCTCCTATACCCCATGGATAATCTTCGAGTTGATCGGTCCTCGTCGCTTTCATTTGAGCCCAAAAAATTTATCTTAACTTCCTCGTTTTTCTTCTAATGTTCAAGGTACACACTAACTTACAAAGTTTGATTCATATCACACTAACTACTCTTCTTATCTTGATCCTCTATAAATTTACTATGGTAATTTTATCTAAATTTTCGTGAACTGGAAATGTGAGTCGCTTGTAGTCCAACTATCAACTTAATTTTATTTGCATTGTAAAATTCCTCTTCTATTTAGCGTGATTTCAATCATAACTTCTGATGATTTCTTTAAACTAACATGGGAAAATGCTGCAATATTTCCTGCATGTACCATGGTAGGTTTTATCACTTATAATGGGAAAATAAATTGATACAAGTGAAATGAGTCACAAAAATGCTGCAATAGGTGTTTCGGCAATATCTTGTGATTATTTGTATAGCAATTTCGAATAAAAATTCATATGTTTTTAAATAGGAATCTCAGTTATGACTAAACCATAAAAAACTGGTGGATTTTAATGCATTAAGAATGTACTATTTTGCTTATATAGCCTTCATAAAACTTCAGGAAGAGAATGGTTTTATCAGACGCTATTAGAAGTCGTCAAAGTTGGATGAATATCAGTGCAAGAAAAAGGAATATAACAAGACGGGATTCGATCAGAACTGAGGATAAATTTTCCTAAGACTGGGGGTTATTTCATAGCACTCAAGCACTTTTAAATTATGAATCTAAAAATAGTGCAGTGGTATTCAATCTAAAGTGAAGACGCTTCATAAATAAGATTTAACAATCGTAATTGTGCGTTTTTATTATTTCAACAAAATTGAATGTTCATACTACTGAGCAGAGCTTTCTGAAGTACAAAAGCCGTTAGTACTTCTTACCTATTTAGGCCTCACTGAAAAATTTAAAGAAATGGGTTTTGATGAATGGAGAAGACCATGTTACAGAGCTTTGGTTGCAAGATTTTGTCCTGAGAATAGAAAACCTAGCTAATGGGATATTTGCCCCTACAATCTGAGGGCAAGAAGAGAGCACTAGATCATATCAAAGGAGCACATGACCATTCATGCATTAAACATCTCAAAATGTCCATGTGTATACGGATAATAACACGGCTTTGTTTTCATTGGCAGTCTTTCAAGGAGCTAATACGCACAGACAGCTGTTCTATGATGTAACTTATTTATTAGATATTGTAGTAAATTAAACTTTGTGGCAGACCTGGGTTACTTAAGATTGCTGATTGAGTGTTTTTGTGGAGATTGAAGAAATCATGAAGCCATCAGAAGGAGGTAGCGTTTTCATCAGAAAAAAGTTAAATCAGTTGGTTGCTAGAAAAAAATCCAACCTGTTTAAAAGATGGCCAATAAAAGAGGGGTTACACTGTTGTTATCGTTTACTGAAAACAACCCGCTGTAGTGTCATCTATTACGTCCTCAATCCGGTGAAACCCGTTACTTGGTGCCAGCTAATTTGAAATTCTCTTTCCGAAAAGGATTACTTTTAAACTGTTATTGCATTGTCGTTGGTGTACTGAGCTTTCGCAGCACTGGCGGCGATTAGTGCTCTCCCAACGGCTGCGCCCGTCCATGCATATTAGCCCGTCTGATTTTCGAGATTCCCGGTGTTGGGAGGTCAAACATTAGTTCTACCGTTCTCGTAAATATTGACTAAAAACCATGTTTGATTTTACTCTTGAAAACCGAAACTTGCTGCTATCCCATAGTCATTAACTTGAGTTTAACTAAGCTGAAAAGTTATTCCAGGTAATCATTCGAATTTTCACAATGCCTCGCCTGGAGGACACAGTTTTGTGGAATTTAGTATACATGACTCTAAGAGTGCCTATTGCACTGTAAGCAGCCCATCTACGTGTTGCGCTTTTGACAATGCTAAAGATTTGTTCACATTGGAAATGATCCTATTCATCAGCAGTATGTTTCACTTGTCCACATTTTTTCTCCTACATCAGGCGGTTTCTGAGTGCAAGTTAGGCAAGACATCAAGTTTAAGGTAGTCAATTCGAGCGAAATGCCCTAATTCTGATGAATGCTATCTTGCTCACTTCTCCTAGTCACAGCCACCTCCTTGCCTCCTTTGCAATTCTCCATTTAAAACCGCTTGGTTGTTTTCAGTGTTCACAGGGGCATTGGGCAGCAAATATAACCACGTCTTCATTTCAATAGCCGACGCGAATCATCATGAGACAAGAAATTCGTTTCCATTATGAAACTGGTGCTTTCCAGTGATCCAGTCATCTCCTCGTCATTGCCTATGTGATCAATTGTTTGTTATCGACCCTGGCGCGCATTGATAATGATGTCTTGTGGCAGTCGGTGAAGTGAACGGGCACTTTTTGCGGCTGAAGTAAACCAGAGGCGGAGTCTGCTGTTCTTTGTCCTTCTAGGATGCACTGTTTGTTATTCTCGTATACGTTGACACCAATTGGTGTCACAATGCTTAAGGTGTGCAGTAGTCCAGTCCACTGCCAATTGTGAGGTCACAGATGTGAAAGCCGTAGGTAGCTGCTGTGTGCCATTTAGCTCTTAAATTATGAAAATTGTGTTTCTGCACGCTTGACTATAAGAAATCCCCTACATAGTGGACCATTGCAGAAAAGTTCGTAGATAAATAAAACCACCGTTGTGGCACTGACCACCTCTAATAAAGAAGAATAGAGTGCTCCCGTGATTTGTCTAAAAGAGTAATGCAGTCACGTTGTTTGTATCAAGGCTTAGCAGGCCTATAGGGCTCAGTATCCTTGTAGAAATAATTAAATAACTTCATAATGGCGGTCTTTTTGGTGGTTATTTTGTTAATTGAAGCATGAAAGCCCTTAGTGAAAATATAGTGCCACTTTGATTTACAATAAATACTTTGGAAAATGTAGTGTTAAGCCGGCTTTCTTTGCTGCAAACTCTGTTTCTGGTATAAATAATCCAATGTGTAGGCCAGAGTATGCTCTGAGCGTACACCTTCCAACTTGTCGAATACGAGCTTCTTTCTCTTCTTGTTCCAGGTGTTTGAACGATTGCTATCCTCGAATGGCTAAACTGGTCAGGCAGTATATATCCAGCGGTCATGTCAACAAGTTTTTAAGAATGCCCCAACAACCCGACCAAACACCAGAAGCCTCGATTTTTTAACTGGGGGCGCTTCCGAATTTGCAAGTAGACCTACAAAAACAGCAGAATGGGAAAAGGCCTAGAAGATAGTGATGACCACATACATTCAAGATGAGAGGCTGTGCAGTTGTATGTAGAAGCTTTAGATGGTGTACTTGAGATAATGGTAAATTAAGGTGTTTTGTTTACCCCACAGAAATCGAGTTGTAGCAGTTTTACCCTCAATGCCGCCTGAAATCGGCTACCTGAAGTGCACTCCGAAAAAGAACTCGAAAGCTAGGTGCTGGTACTGGGTGCTCTGCAGAAAGCAGAGGGTTGCGTTGGTTGACCTAAGTGAGAACCTCGCGGAATACGCCTTCGTGTCCTTGCTATTCCTTACTGGGCTTCACGCCCTCTTGTGATAGGCTCCAGCATTTCATTAAATGAACTATTTATACAAAATTGCACCTTTTGAGAGCAATATTGTTTACTTTGCCAATGGCATGAGGTTTCGGGGAAATTTTATTTTATCCGTTTGGTCTCAGTGGTTGTTATGGCAACTGTACGCTTTAGAGCTGACAGTCTTAGCCGCGTTCTTAGCGTGCATGATGTACAGAGATGGCTTGATGGCTTGCCTGTGCGCACGTCCACCAACCCGTGAGCGCTGTTTTCTGTCTTCTTATTCTTGTTTTTTTTTTGGTGAATTCACCATAATACCGCGGTCCTGAGCCTACTAAACTGATCAAAGGTAGGAAATATTTAGAGACCTCGATTTCTTCTGCTTGGGATGCCATTACAATTGCAAGGAGACCTCCACCAGTCGTTTTGTTGAGAAATGACAAGAAGGAAGGAAAAGGGTAAGGAGATGGGGGAGGATAGTCACCCATAAGAGTCCCGAAAGGGACGTGACCGGGCAACTGCAAGGTGCCTGCACACCTCGAGTGGTTGGGCGTTAGATGGTGTATTTCATAAAACACTTCTGTCAAATGCTTTTGGTGGCTTAAGTAAACTACCGGCTGTCAATCTTCTGTTTTTGACTAAGTTTATAAGATAGTACAACGTTGCATTTGACCAAGCCCAAGTAAAGCGTCAGGAAATTCGGATTGGTGTGAGCCCTAGTGTGCTTTCCCAAGTCTCCGTTGCAGTGGTATCGGGGTGTGTCAAGAGTGTGTCCGGTGTTGCTATCATCAGGTCATCCTATAAGTTCTGTCCAAACTTTGAATTGATAAAAAAGTGACTAAATATTGCATTTAATTAAAAAATTCAATTAGCATAGTTCTTTTCGTAATTATCTATGACTTCCTTTCCTCTATTAACAGCTTATTAGTGCCTTCACCATTGCAAAATCCTTTTAGTTTTGATTCTAAGAATCCATAAACATCAGTTTCAGTCTCTCTCTCTTCCTGCATTACAAAAGCTATTTCTTCCAAATTAAAGTCGAAGGAATCTACTGAGTGGGACGTCATGCATTGTTCTCACGAAGCATCACCCCTTTTCGATTCACTAGAGCAGGTGCTTTGTCCTCCTTTAAAGCTTGGTTCACACGCTGCCCTAATTGCCGACAGTACATTTGAGCACTAATTGTTGCCAGTCAGGTGTTGACAAATTAAAGTAAATCATTCCTTGGCGATCCCACCAGCTTAAAGCAGAAGAACCTTCCCCCTAAGGGTTTTCCTACTCGGCGGCCGTGGCTGGTGTCTTTCCCCTTTGCGAAGCCGACACTGTCTACGACTTTGCATTTAGGTTAAAGGTCCATATTTCGTCACCAGTCGCAATTCTATCCACCAAGAGGTAAAGGAAGTCAGCGAGAATGGAGAGCAGAGCAGATGGTAACTCGAGATCTGAGTTGACTGCTTTCAAGCAATTATCGGGGCACCCATTTTCCACGTTTAGGAACTCTCCCAATACTTTGAAGGTGACCATGAGCAGTTGTGTGGCTTGAACTAGGCTTAATTGCCAATTCCAAATCAACTGATAAAGCAGAAAAGGCTTCTTCAAAGGCTGATGTCTCAAGAAGCTGCTTGTCATTAGGCTTAACTGGACGTCGTCCGGTTCGATCTGCATCTTCGCAGAGGATGAAATATTCACATTTTAATTTCTCAATCCATATTCTGCAACCATCTCTCATTCATCTGTTCTCCGCCTTGAACTGAGTGAATGTCCCCTCTTGGCCGATTGGACTGACGCTGTTGCAGCTGACTTTCCCTTCCTGAAAGCAAAACATTATGCGCCTCAACTGCCTCTTGGGTACTTTCATGTTGACAAGGTTCAATAAACCAAACTTTAATTTCATTGTCAAGTAATATAATACTTGATCCGTTAAACTGCATCTAACAATGAAAATATGCTCAGCTTTATTAAACATTCTAAAATGCCTTAAATCTCGTTCAATTTAAAATAGGTAAAATTCAGACAATTTATGCGATGACCTGGTACATTCTGGTAGAGGTGAACTTCACTCATGACGGTAATTTGATTCGAAATCATGGAAACTGACTGGTCGACTGTAAGAAGAAGGACCTGGCTGTAATAAATTAACAGTGGAAGTGTGGGCCTTTCCCTAGGTCCAGACAGGCTCATTCTTGACAGAGGATGAGAGCACAACCACACGGTCACAATGTGGGCGTCTTGCAACGCGGTAATTACCTCAGTGATTTATAACAAGACTAATTCAGATTAGCCAGTATGGTAAAAACACTCGGACGAAAAATTCACCTCAACTCTGTTTACAGCCAGCAAAATCAGTCAATCTCGAATTCGATTCAGCCTGTGTACGTGTAATATCATAAAAGCCCTTTCAATAACTCAAAAGTATACCAAAGTGATGGCAACAGAATTGAGCGAATTATGTTTACTGTATGAGGAGCATAAGGTAGATCCCGTTTCTGATTGTTTTCATCTGCTGCAGGATCCATCATAGGTACGCATTCATCAACACTCAGTGACAGAAGGAATTCGGTAAAGATTCGATAGTCTCCTGCTATATTCACCAATTCAATACAAGACCACCATGAGAGAGCTCATGCATGCAATATGGACTGGACCCAGTTTCAGCTTGAGCAGGATTGGGAGGGTGTGCGCCTCAGTGTGGGTCCTCTAATCAGAATACAGAATGTACTTTAGATTGGGGAGTTTACCTGGTTTCGACAAAAATGAGGATGAAAATGTAAGTTCCACTTATTCTTTGAATGTGTCCTGCATCAGTTTGTGGGTTAAAACGGAAGTGTTTTCCATTGATAAACTAAAACTTAATTTCCATTGCACAATTTGAGGCTGGAAGCAATTTTGGCCTCATAAAACAGAGGGCGAAATCTTGATTCCGAAGGACTCTGAAATATTTGGATTCATATTGACTAAACCTATCCTAAGTCCATATGTTTGAAAGCGAAATGCAGAGTTTGCGGTTAACGGCTCAGTAGTTAACTGGATGTATGAAAACATGGGAAATTCTAAGCCAAAATTGGGAGGATGGCGGGAGGAATGGAGGGATAAAGCACGCCTGTTCAAACCGCTAAATATGACCACTTAAAGTGCTGGGTTGCGGTTCACGGCTCCGCCGCTAATTGGTACAGTGTAGCAGTTGCCCGTCATAGTAGGCTTTGCGAGTTTAGCTACTAGAAAGGCTTACTCTGGGGAGCTTAAATAAATCAGAATTTCATTCCAGTTCAATGATTTCAGCAAAAATCTAGCTCGTAATGCGCATAGTTACCGTTAGTCCATACAAAGCCTTTGGTTTACGGTTGCAAAAGAAAATTTTCGCATATGCCATTGGCATTTCCCCTTTCTACAGCCTTGAGAGTGGTCATCTTCCTGCATCATTTGGTTCATCGAAAGTTGTTTTTCTGCATCGCACTTTGAAAAGGCTTCTAGCAAATCAGTTTGGTTATTATAATTTGAAAGTACCTCAGAATAGAGTTCGTATATGCAATAAGTTGTTCATAGTCTGTTAAACATCTATAATAATCCCCTTTCCACACTATCGCAGAGAAAAATTTGTAGTGGGGATTTTCAACAGATATAGGGCAAAATTTATTGTGGAAGAATGTAAATCTTCAAGAGTCTGATTACACTGATTATAGTCTTAATTCTAGATTATTTATTAAATTAGTAGGGTCATTAAGGGTGCCAAATTCCAAGTAACCCTGTGAAGACTTATAACAATAATAGTACAAATATTCCCCATTTTCTCTATGTCAAAGACAAAGCATTGATCACCCGACCGACTGGATAGAGCACGTGTAGGTTCGAGAGAATAAAATACACCGTCCGTTGTAGTGTGCATTAGCTTATGTATCCGCCAATATCCAGAGGGTGTCCAATAATCATGAGTTATGATAGCATGAACCCCATTCCGTGCAATGCCTAGGGAAATTCCGGAAACTGGCGGGTCGTTATTTGCAGTCTCTGTGATCGATCTCTGCCAGTTGGTCGACAGTGAAGGCTCAAACTACTTGGGGAAGCTGAGCCCCTAACACGTCTAGTTCATTCCAATGATTGCAGGATGAGTGGTCAGAGTCCCTACTACGGCACCTTCGCTATCTAATGAAGACAGACTTAGAAAAACTACGAAATATTTTTAATCGAATTATGCACGAGTCAATTCTAGATGTATCTGTTCATTTTTTTATAATCGTTTTTACTACTGCCCATAACATTTATCGCAGGAAGCCTGAATAGCGCTGAGAAGTTGCTTATTCGAAGAATGATAAATGTCGGAACGTCTGAGACAACAAAAACTTAGGGAGTGACTACAAATGCCATTAAATATGGGTTAACTTGATAGTTTAGAAAAAGTCATTCTCACAGTTGTATCTTGGAGTTACATTAAAGGCCTGTTCTACTAATCCAATGTGCTTATTTCCTCGACCAACCCCACACGGGTTGGTATCTCCTCGGGAAAAAGTCAGCTGCGTTAAATCTGTGCATGAAACCTCAACTTCAAACAATGTACTTTAAGGAATATAGAATTGAAATGTGGGCTGCAACTACACTAGTTGTAAGACTGATTATGTCTTAGTGATAGTCTAGGATCATGTTGGATGACAAATCAACAGTTAGACCCTAACGATCAAGCGACTACCAAAAAACTTACCTAATTGCACGGTTCTAGCTCACTTTAATGGGATTTAACCAGTGTCAGACTCGATTTTGATAGAGCAAATTCAATGCCAAAGATTTAGTACTAGAATTGAGTAAATTTCATGCTCTATTTAGCAATTATTTTCACTTGAAAAGACAATTTCAAATCGATGCCAAATTTCATATTTTCATTTATTTATTCATTTGTTTATTTCAAAATACCTTTGACAATAGCATCATAAGAAGCTGGTAGTAATTAAATTCCTTCATTTAAGATTTGACGCTCTTCATATTGCCACATTTGCATTGAAACTTTAAATCAAAAGTTTGCGATTTTAAAACAGGCCTTGGAAATAACACAAAGCGAATGTGATACGAAGTCAAGGCATTTATTGCTAAAGATCGTATTTTTATAAAAATACGTTAATATTTTCAGGTAAAAATAGAGCTTCTAATACCAGAAATGTGTTGCTATTCCCATATCTGCTTCTTAAATATTGCTTCATAGACATTTATCATATATTATCAGTTATTTCTTTTTAATATAATGCTAATAAAAATAATTTTTTTCTGTATCACAAAGTTGAGCAATTGAATCAAGCGTCAAGCGAGGTCTAGACAAGTGTTAGGATTTTTGTCTGAAACGTGTACTATGTTCTGGCTTTCTTCGAAATTCCGGCTCTGGCATCAATTCATGTGTCTGGTTTCAGATAATCAGATTTTAATTAACTTCAAACGAAAAAACATATTTCCATTGAATGTCACCGTTTATTAAGACTTCTCATTTTCGTAATTTATATTATTTAATAGTCGTTTAGCTTAATATCGAAGGTACCAAAGCCATTCCATATTTCAAGGATTTTTTGATAGTAGTAAAAGCAAGAGGTGGATGGACAACACAGCGCTAAAATTGGACCACTACCTTCTATCCTATGGAGTTCGGTCACATCAGAAGCCAAGGGAAAACTATGTTTCTAAGGTTTAAATCAAACAATGTTTATTGTCCGATCAATTCGACTTTGGCATTAAAAATAAAACAAAACCTATGCAGGGTTCTAAAATGAGCAATGTTCCTCGAAATTGGTTGTCTAGGTTTGGGCTGCAATAATCTTTTAATTATAAATCAGGTTGTGTAGAATCTAATTCGCTAATTTTGCAAAATTATTAACTTTTGCGCCAGAGAGCCCATTTATAGAGTTCATATTATTTCTCTGAGCAATCGTTGTTTCCTTTGACGGGACGGCGTTTCTAACTAGTTATTGTATTTTTTTATGTAGCACTTAACTGGTACGTGAGCATAACACCTCCTTTAGATCATTTCAACTTTGGAAGTTCATCTCCGTAAGCAAGCTTCTCTACAAAGTAGTTGAATACCCTAACAGCCTACAATCTTTTGGGTTCAGTCTAGGTACTGTCATATATTTTTAGCATTGATAAAAAATCTCAAAAATAAAATTAATTTTAAATGTTAAGTGCATTGCTCCGTTCAAAATTCATTAATTCTTAACTGCATGCAGTTCTATTTAAATTCATCTACTAAATAAATTGAAAAATTTATTTATGATTTTTTCGGATAAAGTAATGAATAGAATTTCTTGAAGATACAGTCCAAATTCTTTATTTTAGTATTAAATATGTTCTGAACGGTTTGCAGTGGTTGAGAGTCATAAAAATTTTGGGCTTAAAAGATTGATAGGCACAAGTGCGTAGTTCCAAACAACAACATCCAAATCCGGAACGTGACAGAAATGCCCAGATTCAGCAGCGCGAAATCTCGCGTGTCCCTCCATTTTTCGTTGCGAATCAAGATTTCGAGGTGAGTTGTACTGAAACCTCAAAATCAAATAAACAGAGTTAAATATAAGTCTGAAGTGTATATGCCTATTACTGTGTGGCATGACGGAAATTCTGGGTACTTTCTATTTCCCAAGTAGGATCTACTATTGGCCATTTTTACATAACAGTGAACTAAGAATCATAAAAACTGACGATGTGATATTGTAGTGGGCACTGTAGTAAAGTAACTAGAATCATTGTTGTTGTCCTGTGATCCCTATTCATTAATCGGCGAAGAATTTCCTGTGAGCATCGGAAGCCTTGCATTTTCATGCCTCAGTGACAAAGGGGGTGCAGGCAGTGAAATATAATTGGAGGTATCCCAGTCAGTGCACGCTAGTGTATAGTGCTGTCATTCCATGCCGACTCCCACTGTTTCAACACAACACCCAATTTCAGGGCTAAATTCCTCGCTGAATAAACATCGAGGGATTGAAAGGAAAACATCTTACTGGGACGCTTCCGGTCACCCTATTTTTGGCACTATTTGTAAGGCCATACAAACTAATTATGAGGGAAAATTAAAATTTACGCAGATGTCTGTTTGACAAAATTTGTTGTTGTAAACAAGGTGCAGATAGTTCGACATTTTTCTACTTCTCTGAATAACAGCTGCATGGCTTAAAAAATCCCTCCAATTTAGGGGAAATTTCAATTCGCAAATGCATCTAGGAATCAGAAAGGGAATAGAAAAATCACCATTGCATCTTAATGAAAGTGGCTTTTTATAATCAGCGATTTCACATTTTCTTTTCGAATTTCAAACCCTTCTTCAGGATAAAAAGGACGCTTAATAGTGGCTGGAACTCCCCACCTGATGCATTAAAGAAGAGGAGAATAACTATCACAAAGAATCCCGGTGGCCATCAAAACAAGTTGGAGAATATGGTTACCGCTTAATGAATATTAACACATAAAGCCAATGAAACAATTAAGCATGGGCGAAAAATGGTAATGAGGTCTACGAGGTGGATGTTGATGTGGAGGAGAGCACCGTAGAAGACGTTCGGCTTGAGCTTGTACAGCATAGTGTTGGAAAACACTGTCAGTAGGGCCTAATTTTTGTAACCACTACCAGTACAAACGGCGAAAAGGTCAACTTCTCACAGGAAAGGTTCTCAGCCAATTGTTATGGCTCAGTCAGTCCCTCAGTTTTGACCACTGAACTTCCCAGTTTATGGCAATCCGGTGAACTGTTGGGGTTGATTGGAAGTTATCGAGAAAGGCACCAAACGCCACTGTGCCAGCGCCACAAAATCGGATCTCGAGGTGACCACTCCTCGCAGGGAATATGTAATTCAGCTTACTCCAGGTTTTTAGTTGAGCTGGATCGATTTTATACTAGAAGCTGCTAATGTTGACCAAATTCTATGAAATCTCCTTATCTATTCAATATGCATCAAATTTAATTATTTTTTAGCGGCCAGGCAGTTTTCTTTCCCCTGATGAGACTATCAATTTCCTTTCGAATAACCTGTATAGTAGATGGCTAGCATTTTTTCTTGCGGGAAGGATAAATTGTTTCTAATTCCTTCTTGTGTTAAAATAGATAATTCATTATAGATATCATTCAGAAGGTTACCGATCTCACTGCCTCACTGAGTCTATCGTTGTCATTAAATTCTTACTGATAACGTATTACTCGTCATTCCTCTCCTCCTTGTTCCCGGCTTCGGTTCTTTATTACACACAGGCTTGGATTTCTACTTAACTGCTGCTCCCAAGCACAAAGTTGGGGTGGACATTTGTGTCTTGCCCTGTCCTGTCACAGGGGTCAGGGGAAATCCCGCTGAAAATGAAGCATGGAGGGAATCCAAAGTCGGATCTGTAAGGTCTATAAAGGTGAGTGCATATATCGTGACCAGATGACCACTTAAATGCATTTTGTTTGCGATGGAAGACGTTCGGAATAAATACGGTAATATCATCAAGGAAAGAGGCTTGGTAGCAGCACCACTTAGAGACAAAGGACATTCAACAGACTAGAAGAGTTGCACTCAAAATAGCCGCCATGCTATTTTGAATGGTATCGTGGCCTCAGTCCAGCGTAACCCGAGGTGAGGCTGAAGCGAGTTGATTTTACAACTGTCCTGGTGGATGGGTCCTCTCAAGAACTGCTCCGATTCTGTTGAGCCTTCGTAGCGCTGGCACGGCACCCCATGCAAAATGGCCCACAACACATACACGCTGGTATATCAGAATTTCGCTTTTTTATTGATAACGCATGAACATAGTCGTCATGCAGGTCAATTCACTTCTTGATTCTACGTTTCAAAACTGGGATTCCAGTCTTGGAAGAATGCTCGAGGATGTTTTCAGAGCCATGTGGTGCCACAGTGCTTGGTCTCTTCTTGTATGTCATTAAGATGGGATCCTTTGAGGATATCTTCTTGGATAAAGCAGAGAGCCTGATACAGCTAAATGCCCGCTACAAATAATTTGGGTGAGGAAGTACTTTCAACCAGTCAGATTCACTATGGACATTTCGAGCATCACTCGAACAATGCGCTGATGCATTATCGTGATAAAAGAGGAACCAAACGAAGTTTCCCTTTCCATTTTGTAATACTGGCGTCTTTTAATTCCCCTTGACATAGTAAACCCCTGTAACTGTCAGTCGATTTTCGAAATAATCTACCACTCTCACAGCCTTTAAATCACTCCCAGGAAACCATGTCCATCATTTTTTAAGTCGACTTGAGATCTCAACCTAATTCTGGTTCTGAAGATCCACGTGTGTTGAGCCATTGCTTTGACCTTTTTGGCTTATTATCATTCTAGTGAATCCGAGCTTCATTCCAGGTAATAATTTTGTCATGAGGTGCCTTTTACCTGGTTCAGGTTTGCTCAGTAATATTAAGGGGGGACCACTAAGCAGATTCCGCTGATCAGGCCTTCGTAACACCCGTGAGACAATAATGCCGAAATCTTGCTCGGTCCTAGTTACGATTACGAAGGACTGCATCTGCCGACTCGTCGCAGATGTATGGGAACGTAGCTATTAGATTGGCAGTTGTGATCCTCAGAGCCCTGTCATTTAATTTTGTGGGGCCTCAGCATTTGAACCTTCTGGTCTTCCAGAACAGGGGATTCAAAAATTTCTTTTACAGCCTCAATGAACAGTGCTCCTTTCCATTCGTGTTTACCAAAATGCCGGCATTCGACTGTCAGAAAGGATCTGAACAAAACCGAGACTTGCATGAGACTGAAAGCAGGTCATGTTAAACAAGGTAAACACCCGACATATTCAACCTCTTTAAACTTGGAAATTTGACCGCATCCTCGTAAATGAAATGGCCATGTGCATGGGGTTAGTTCTCAATCTTTAAGTAGCTGCAATGTCGTGGTTCACCTGCTGAGCGCTGGTTACGAGGATCTGGGAGTCATAGATTTGTTATTCTCCACCGTCTCGAGAACACGATGAAGAATTCGGACTCAAACTTAATCAGAGATCTTCTCAAGAGCGCAACACTTGCACCGCAGACCTAACACCACTTATGAATGAATCAGTAACCCTGAAGATAACACCAATTTAGCACTTGCATTTCAGTTATAACGATTACCTTACTTTTTCGCGGATTGTTTCATCCACCCCAGTATAAATCTTCAAAAAATGCCCTTTTTCGGGGAATATTTAATCTTCCAATTTCTATTTTTGAACTCCACTAGGAACAGTTAATCAAGATCAGATTTCATCTTCCTTATGCCACGGGTTCTGATTTTATGTTGTTGGCTACTACACACGCTTTCGCGAGCAGCAAGAAACAGTGGAACACAACTTTGTAATGCATTGGGCATCAAAGCGTCTTCTTCAACGGGTAGTAATGCAAGGTGCGGGAATGAAGTGAAATGAGGTCTTGGCTTGGAACCAAGATTATGGATATGAGTGAAAATATTGATTTAAAAGATGCGAATGGTTTGTATTAAAACAACAGGAAAAGAGCATAAATATCGCCTATTCAAACGTAGTTTTGGCCAATAAAATGGCCATTTCCGCGAGGGCTTGTGAAGGTTTGGTCAGTAGATCTTTGGTAACCAAGGCGAAACGCGACAATGTTTGCTTCAGAAACAACATAGTTACGGTAACTCTAATTTATACAGAAAAGAAGCTAATTAGATTGACCACCTGATTAATATTTTAGTACCACCGGTTGTAGATTTCTGCTCTCTCTCTCCTAAATGTAGTTTACCCACCATAGTTCAACATAATCAGACAATTTTCTTTCAATGACCATCTGAAATTGTATGAACCTCCGTTAAATTGGATGTTAATCTAGTGAGATAAAACTAGATCGATAAATACTCAGACACTCCTATCCACTTGCACCCTACGAACAAAAATGGCTCTTACTTAAAAAATTAAAAAAGAGATTCAAACCAATGCTTACCCCATTAGAAATAGTTAACTTGATCTTTTGTAATATTTTTTTTACTACTTATAAAAATTTTAGTAGCAATACATTGTGATTTTCAAAATAAATCAGAGTTAAATCGTTGATTTTGGTTAACTCTTGGTAATAGCTTCCATTCACTTAATAACACCTCCCTCTAACACTAATCGTAATGTGTATACGTTATTAATCGGTCGCGGTAATGACATGTATGCTAAGGAGAGTAGAAATCCAGATTTTGTAACTTGGCAACCAGGTAGGTGCACTATATGGCCATGACTTCTGTCTCAGTGGATTAAACGATTCCGCATTTTTAATTCACTCATTAAAATCAATAGCCTTATTTGATTAGCATACCCAACTTCTAAATATTGACCTTAACTTCCTTAATTTAGAGTCCTTACATTTGCAATTACTTCACTTTGTGCACCTTCGAAAGGATTTACTCCTTAACTCCTCATTCATATATAAAACTAAATGGAAGAGAAAGAGTTAAATTTAATAATGAACAAATGCAATTTGTGTTAAAAATATAAATAAATAAGGTTTTGCAAGGAAATTATCAAAGTAAATCAATTTTAGTGGTATGATTATAAAACTAAGCAAATAACATGATTTAAGTATATTTGTTACGGACTGGGATTATTTCTTTTATTTTTGCTGACTAAATCAAAAAAAAATGGACACTTTTTTTGTCAACCTTTCGTTTATTTGCCTTATTTGGCAGTCCTTCGATAACCACTCAATGTCTCATTGTTTCGTTGTGTTTGTACAAATACATTCATTCGCTTATTGTGAGTAGAAAATATTTGAAATTAGTTTATGATATTTAATGAGAGAATGCATACCTGAATTCGTTCCCCTATTCATCGTGCCCTTACTGTTGGGGCTTCCTCTTCATCTACCACAATCTATCACTTATCAGTAGTCAGGTTGGAAAGGGAGAAAGGAGTGGAAATAAGACCTCTGCAACTGACTCATCGCACCAAATCTGTTTGTCAACAGCCCTCAACCAATTGAAATACAGTTTGGTCTCTATTTACTCCGTAGCTCAGCCAATGGGGTTCGAGCAAATTTTAGAACATTTATGGCGAGCCCATAACTTCCCTTTCACAATAATGGCTGGCATTACGTTAGGAACCCGAAAAAATCCAGCTCCGATTAATTTTAAATGCCCTCTGGATGTTTCCCTCTCTCATGAAAGCGCATTTCCGCCAATATTTCGCCGAAAGTCTATCCTTACTCACCCAATCTTTAATCTTTGTCTGTGAAAAAGCGCGCAGGCCAATTGTCTTAAATGCCCGCTCGATGTTTGCATTCACACGCAGAGAGAGGCAGTTTCAATTTCCGGAGCTGGTGGTGGCAGTCATGATTGGGGAAAATTGAAGCGTGAAATGAAGCCCCACCAATTTTTTCGCAGCACAAATCGTGATGTTTAATTAACATTAAACGGAAACGTTGCAAATTGACTTCCTCAATCTCGCGCTCACTATTACTTGCCTCAATTTTGGGGCAAAAAATTGTTTTAATCCCCTTTAAAATAGTGAAAAAAAAAACAGGGTATAATGAGACTCTTTGTTTAGCGAGATTAGGCTGAGCTTATCGATAGTCTCCAGGGGGCAAACCCACTCCAGAAAGGTACGAAAATTTCTCAGCTATCAATAAAAGAGTCCCAACGGCCTATTAGCTATTAAAAGTCCCTCCATTCGAAAAACTAATCGATCATCGGTCATATGCATGGAATTCGTTAGATCTTAATTTCTTATAAGTCCTGTCGCCTATCAAGCCTTGCTGTTGAGTGTATCTCAATTTGAGAGCAACATAATCCAACGATAAACAGTGCATGGGGAGACCAGAACGTGGGCCTCTTCTGCAAGAGAGGACTCAAACCTCCCTTCTCCCGTGCCAGATGGCCGACTGTCTTCTCCTTTTACAGCCCCAATGACACAAGAGTGGCCTGATCTTTGAAGACAGGAAAGTGGTAATCATCCCGCCTCCATTTGAAGCTACACTAAGGCGAGGGGGTTGGTGACAACATGAGCTGTCTACAATTCTGTAAAATTGCTCCTGGAGATAAGTGATTGAAAAATATCTATTCTTGAATATTTTCTTCGATGGACTACTCTATCCAAAATCTACAGGTTCTCACAACTTCCATCTGTTTGGTACTTACGTGACCCGGAAAATAAAGCTCATCTGAATATTCTTTTCTGAAAAGACTTTCTCAGCAGCATTATTAATTTTTTGAAATTGACAATTTCACTTCATCGATTTGTGGTTGGTTTTGCACCCATCACAGGCATTAAGTTTGTACTGGCCAGTTCTGAATAAATAAGTCGGCTGCGAAAGAAATTACTGAGTGTTGTGTGTCAGCTCTGCCCAGGGACATTGTCGGGTATCGTTCTAAGTGGATTCGATGTTTTGACTTCCAAATCGAATGTTTCCTGTACATGAAAACTGCGATATTCTTTATAACTCACAAATGTACGTTCATTTGTGAAATAAAGCTTAAATCAGAGGGTAATTAAAATCAATCTTCGATTCAGAATTGAATTTCCTATCATGAATACTATAGTGCATGACTTTTAAATGGGTATAGTTACAAATTTTAGGTATTTATTGGTGAGATAATAGAATTTTTTCTAAAGAAAACCTCTGTGGTATCTGTGAATTGGAAATCAGTGTTAAAAATGGCTCTGCTGAATTGTAAATCATCAGGAATTTCGATGCACATCATTCCAATAGGAATCGCCAATTAGTTTGAAGCTGTCAGATGTGGAACGCAGTTGGGATTTGTCAGAATGGCTGAGGCTGAGTTGGAAGGACCTTCATAAACGGGCACGCCTGGTCCAAGATGCCAATCTCCTCGTTCGATACGCGGTCCATTTGTTCCTATCAAGCTAAATAGCCTGGCACCGTTACACGAGAGTTCAACAAAATCAAAATCGCATTTCTAACATAAACGAAAATGAGTTTTGAGAAGGGCGTGTGAAACGACGACTTGTTAAGAAATATTAAAATAGGACGCTGGGGACCATATAGCAACCACTCCCACAATTGTATGCAACAATATTTTATGTATTTGAATAAAAATTGAAAATCATTACTGCTACATTATTTAAGGAATTTTTGGTAATTATTTCTTACTTTTAAACTAAAGCCTTCATATGAGCTCTTCTAAATCAAAAATCCAAAACAATGCGCATCTGCAAAGGTCGGGTTTTACCGTCCACTTTGCCTTAAATGAGATCGGGTAGTGCGCATTTTGGATTAGAATTTATGCAAGTTTTGTTTTATAAACAGCATTCTATAATAATTTGTTAACTATCAATAGTTTCGGTCTCCATTTACACATGAACAGTCAAATTCGCCAATTCTAATTCGAGCTCTTACCATCAGTGTCTATTGTATTGATAGCTTCTATTATCGCAAATGGGTAAACTGATATTTTGTTAGAAAAAGGCGTTTTGTTTTTACTTACAAGAAAACAAGTTTAGTTATGGTCCTATTGGCAAACTGATAAATATGTCGCATTTATTCCAAAAGGTTTCCAATGATTTAAATATTCACCGATAGCTCCCCTCACTCAATTCTTGTAGGTGATTTGAACTTCTTTTAAATTGTTAAATATAATAATTCTCAGCTTGAATCGCCGCTAATAATGGCATTGCTTCCAACTGGCTTCCACGCCGGCTGAGATACCGATTTCTTCTTCCTTGAAGAACTTAGGATGACGCAAAATGGTTTGTTGGGTAATGGTGGGAGTTGTATGCACTTTTTAAGACCAATTGCTTAATAGTTTTTTAAGGAAATCGACTTTTATCGTCATAACACTTTCAGTACCCTAAATATAGTTAAGTTTCTTTCTTGGTAGTGTATCTTGCAAATTTGAAACATCCAGATGCCAGTCTGCAAGTAAAGCATCGTGAGAAACTGGTCAGTCCCCAGGAAACAACCCGCCGCCGCCTTAAAGCGAGTTTATTTGTCCCCCCCCCACAGTTGTTTCTTAAATTTGCGAATAGATTGGGCTTTTGCATGCAGTATAGGCCCTGGCGCCACACTTGCCTAACACCCTCTCTATCCAATTCATTTGGCGACACAAATCCCCCTATCTAACATGAATGAAGTGCTTCTGATGTGGTGCGGGCGAGAGGGAGGAGATTACATCTCCCTAATCTGAGGTTAGTGGGACACTGGCTTGTTCCTCCTCCCCCCTCCTCCTCCTCCCTCCTCCTCCTCCTCCTCCTCCCAGGAAACTTATTGTCTGGCGCCAGCAGGTTGCGTGAATGCTGCGAACACGCAAACCGGTTGATGAGAGGAGAAGGGTGGGCATGCCGAGAGGAGATAATAATAAGTTTAGTTAACTCTACGGGAGGAATGGGGACAATCCAGCATCTTATTGCGTGCTTTCCTCGCCCCCCCCCCTTCCCCCCAACCCAAACCTCATGGCTTGTGCACGTACAATTTATGCGTGCTTTACATGAACAACAGCAGAAGGGGAAGGGAGAAGACAAGAATTGGACTGTGGCAGGTTTAATTGGTGGGGGACTGAATGACATGAGGTGGATTTTGCAGCAGAATTCATTTCATTGTTAACAATGGGAATTCAGGGTGATATAATTGACTGAGTTCTGCGTATTTAGCACACAAGGATGGAAAATCAGTACAAACCAACTAGCTATTTGCCATAATAATTCTTGAGTAGTAAGCATAGTTTTCAATCTTATTTGGTTCGTAACATCGATTTTCACTTATCAAGTGGTACCGTTAAAGCTTGAGTACACAAGTGTAAAAATGCGAGTTTCACTAGATTACTCGCCCATAGCAGGACAAAAAACCAAACTATTCTTGAACATTAACGTTAATTATTCTTTTGAGAAATCGTTTTCAGGGTTAGATTGTTAGGTTACACGTCGTCTCCAGGACAACTGCAGTTTGGTATTTACATCTCTGGTACTGGTCATTCGGAACTACTTATGAGGTCTCTTAGATGGCACTTGGTGATGAGACATTGTCTTTACCGTTAAAAGTGCTTTTGACCTGATGACCCAGGTGATTCCACGAGCAGCCCTGTGTACTTAATGTACAATTATAAATCTGATATCTGGATTTAAGTCAACATAAAAGGTATATGTAAAGAAACTCTAAACACTCTGATTATTTTGAGGCTAACCATTTTCATTGATGCTCTCGTGACAATAAAACTTGAAAAGATCATCAAATTTCATGATAATTGATGACTTTCTCAACGTCCCAATAATACGGAGGAGTTTTTGGGTGATCCAAATACTCAAACCACTAGCCAATGAGATGTACGATACGCATACTTTGCAGTCAAATAAACCAATCTGTACTCAGTAGTTCATGTTCAACCACCAATTAGCACGTCTAATTTAATGCGTGCGTGTGCATGGCGAACCAATCAGAATGCAGAATTTCGCAAACTCCGTATAAATCTGATCAACGGGTCAATTTTCCCTCATAACATGCCTGGCTTTTCCATAAATGATTTGGTGTCTTCTCAAAGCAACCTCCTTAGAGGTTCTGGGTCTGAATCTTGTGCAAACGAGCCCAATCAAAATCCCAAACTGAGAGAAACTCAGATGGATGTCTATCAAAGTGCGATGAACATATTGGGGCTGTTTATGAAGGATAGGGAGAAATTATCAAAGGAAGTGCCACCCCCACCCCATGGACACTTTTTCCCCCCCTACCCAGTGATCGATCGATCGATGCAGATTGATGAAGTGAACAAGTGCTTCTTCCCACCCATACATTCTCCTCCTTATCTCAATGACCCTCTAGCGTACGGATCGATTTTCGGGGGTGAGTTGAATTTTACCTTATGCAGTTTGAAATTTATAGTATCTTTTTTGCTTAGAGAGAACTGGAGCACCTTGATTCTAGCCAACTTTGAGTTGGTCAGAGCGGAAAAAGAATGGGTAGTTTTTCAGTAATCAGTTCTTGACTTCAGGATCATTTCGTCATCTTATTATCCGTTCAAGAGATTGTTTTGTAGTTGAGACCTGAAACTATAACATATTAGTGATCAATGGGAAGTTAGAATTTATTTGCTTTGAGAGTGAATCAATAGCAGGCTCAGAATATATCACTACTTTCTTAAAACTCGGCTCTAGTGTGGGTCACGCAAGCACAGACTGATTTTTCAGACAGTAGGAGTGCAACATATGTCACCCTCGTCCGCATGGAGAGTTTTCAACCGAACGCATCAAGCGTGCCAATCTGAATATTGACTGGTGTGTTATCAAACGCAAATGAGCTTCTCCAAGTGGTCATCTATTAATTGGCACCCTCGATTTCCTTCACTTTATACAATAGAGTTTAATTGTAGCATACAGTTTCGATTTTCCTATTTGTGCTCCTCACCTTCTTTCTTGGTTAGCTGCAATGGTTGCATCTATCCTCTTGATTTCTGCTTGTAAAAGTGCTGCACTGCACGAGATCTCCCAGACAATTTTCCGAGACAAAACAATCGATCTCTCTCTAGTAGTGTCATAAATCGCATTATTATCCGTCATTTTACGGGGATCATTTCGATTTTTCGACTTAGATGGATTGGGACAAGGTCTGAGACCCTATCGGAAGCCAAAACGGATTCGGACAGCCTTCTCACCATCTCAGCTGCTTCGTCTAGAGAGCGCATTCGAAGTAAATCACTACGTTGTCGGACAGGAGCGAAAACGCCTGGCAGAATCACTTTCTCTAACCGAAACACAAGTGAGCATCACTTGAAGTCTTCGGTATCAATCGATCTTAGCTAATAAACTGCGTCAACTGTATAATCGAATTTGCCTTTTCTCGTCTGCAGGTCAAAGTATGGTTCCAGAATCGCCGAACGAAGTTCAAGCGTCTGCGCCTTGAAGGGGAAGAGGACGATGGAAGTCAAAAGCGTCAAGGTGACGACGACGCCGAAAACTGTGACGAGAATGGTGAAAACGCCAACCCTTCCAATAGGGCTACCACCCCCCAATCACAAGACGACTCCGAGGCACCGACCGCGGCATCACCGAGGCAACCGCCAATAGGAGATGAGAATGAGGCGGAAGTGGTGGATTTGTCTACGAATAACAGTGGGAAGGCGGTTTTAAATCCCACAGTGCCCCCAGCATTGCTTCAATCGATTCAGCACCATCATCACCAGCAGCCACCACCAAGAATGATGTTCCACCCCCTGTCAAGTCTCCTGGCCTTTCAGGATGAAATGAGACACGCACTGCAAGCGAGGTCGATGGATGTCTGGACCACGCAACCTATGTAGGACTTCCTCGGTACTTGTATTACTCGACTCGAATGTACATTGTGGCCAAAAATACAGCATTTCCTCTGTGATTATTAAAACTAACACTGACTTCTCTCTCGTCTGCTCACCATTTGCTGTGGCTAATTTGAATCTTGCCTTCCCCTTCATTACTAACCGAGCATCTAATGATTGGCTGAAGCCGCTTCGTCGGTGCTGGCCTAGGTTGCCTGATCGGTCCACTTATTCTCTACTTCCGCCAATGGACACTACAGGGTGCTCCAGATGAATTCGACTGACTCATTATGAAAATGCTAAAATTGGGTAGATTTAAGAGCTATTCAGTGGACCACCAAGTTGCACGGTTTTCGTGGAGTTCTACTCAAAATAACCGCCGCCACTGGCGCTCTCAATCCGCCTCCTCGGCACCTGGAGCAGGAGGCTGTGCCTTTTCCCTAGAGGGAACCTCACGTCGGCAACTGCTTTGGCTCTGTGGTAGACCAACTGGTAGTACTGGCAACATGGCGATTACTGCAGTTCTGGTAGATACACAAATATCCCGTTGGTGGGTTAAGGTCTAGAGGGAGTTCCGCGGAGACCCAACTTGAGAGAAGCCCCTTTTTTAACCACCTTCTTTATTATCTACGGTTTAGCTACAGAGGTCAGCCCGAATCGCAGCTGAGTTTGCCAATCCAAAATCCACCATCACTTTTTTTCTGCAGCTCTTCGAGGAGGCAATCTGCCGCTGTGTGAGAACAGTCCGACTGCCAGCCGTAGTCACCGTCGCAGAAATTCTCCGGTTGTGCTGGGTTCCCAATGCTCAGGAGCGAGCTTTGAGTGGCAGTCTAAATCCCCTTATTTTGACGGTGAATCGTAACCCCCGCAATCACTAGAAAGAATGGCGATCTTTATTACTGAAATGCAAGAGTAAAAACTGGTTCATGCACAAGTGATATTAGTTCTGTGGTGCAAGCAGTGGACCCTCGAGAGGACCTCAGATCGCCTCCGAATCCAGGACTAGGTTCTCGAGAGGGTGGACGATTTCGAAGTCGGAAACTCGCAGATCCTCGCACTCAAGACTCAGTAGACGAGCCACAGCAACAGCTGAAAGATAGCACATACTGCCGCAATGTGTGTTGTTTCCATTTACAAAGGCATCCATTTACGTCCATTACTAATACTACTCGGCAGTGGTTTAGGATGCTCCCCTGGCCTGCCAAATTTCTGGGGGCATAACAACAACAACAACAACCAAAAAAGAACACCTTCCTAGGCCTCTATATCATTCGGCACTACTTAGTCTGTCGAGCAGGCCAGGCGCAGAGCAAACAAGTGAGTACTTAAGCATCACACGCCATTGCTTCTATCTGCCCTCGAGCTCAGCCGACCGCCCTGCTCATTGAATCACAGTCCTAACACAAAGCTGGATGCTCATCCCTACCATCGCTAAATGGGCTACTACAACGGCCTCTCCCTATCCGACCTCTGATTAACTCGACGGTTTATTATAGCACATGACTAGAGCTAGGGTCTGATCCCCTAAGTAAACCTCTTCCAATACCCACACAAGAACGTGACTTGGTGAATTTGAAAAAATCTCTTCGCCCTTACCTGCGATTCGGAGCGTCTCACGTACTCCAGGTCGCTTTCAAGTTCTCTGACTTACTGTTGAAGGTCCTCGACTCGAGCTTCTCGCATTCAGCCCGAAGTTTCTTAGCTCGAGTCTCGGCAGCGTGAAGCAATGCGCTCGTTCCCACTGCCGAGATCTTGGTGGCGGGGGTGTTGGGAATATCAATCAGAATCACCTTCGGACTGGCTGCCATCAGGCCACATCAATGGGAGTAATAATGTGCATGAATCTTTATTAAAGAAGCAATGACCGGATTGTGTGCATCGATGCGTGATTTATTTATCTGAGTAACTTGAGGACACTTTCACTTCCCCCTGTTAACCACTTGTAAATTCATCAAAATCGCTCAAACACATACCACTAGTTAAAAAAACTAATTTAACAGGTGCTATTAAGATGCATATCCAGAAAACAAAGCACGACAAGAAGGGTCATTCTGAATAATATCCACATTATTTTTGAATAATTAATAAATTTGCTTTTTGTTATCGAAAAATGGTGGATATGGGTAATAACGATCAGACGCATCTGCAAAAATCGCCGAAACAAACTTACTTCGCTTGAGAGCAAATCGTGGATAAAATCAGTACAGTTTGCTGAGGCAAGAAAATTAATTCATTAAAATTACATTTTCGAAATTCAAATTTATCTAACAAATATGGAAGTACATTTTAACACTTTACAGAATCCTACATCACGACAGCATTCTCGATAACAAGCATTTGGGTTGCTATTATTTAAAATGCTTTCTTGCATCGAAAATTATTACATCCAGGAAATTCCAGTAAAAGAATTTAGCTCTCAGCTCACCAGTTAATGAAATAGCCTTCATTTGTGCGATTTTACTGATGTCTGGTGTTTTAGGAACTCAGCATGCGGGAAAACTGCAATTAGGCATTGTTCCTTTGATCTCGAGTCTGTGAAACCGCTGAGCACACCCACAATCCTTCTCCATCGCCTCAGAGAACCTGTTTATGCTGTGGCTGGATTTATGTGACACTTTGACCAACCAATGCGGGAGCCCCAGAAGAGGTCGTTCGCTTCACGTGAGAGTTCTCTTTGAACTGCCTTTCGGCAAGCCGCTTCATTAATGGATCATACCAACTGGCCCTCTGAGGCGTTATTTCTTGAAAATCAAGCTGCAGTCTTCGTGGATATTTTCACACGACTGAGATGTGTGAAATTTATGCGTCGCAGGGTCGAGCATTAATTAAGGGTACTCAATCCCCATGAAGTCATTCCATTTAATTTGTCCCAAAAAAAGCCTCGGATTAGAAAATAGCCTAAAAACATCTACAATATCATGATAGATCAAATTTTTCACTTCAAAAATAAAATAACTATTTTTTGAACCGATTTTCATAATAATTGCAGATTTCTGCCCAAAATTTACCTGTTAATTATCCATCTATTGGACTCTAAAGGGTTGTACTTCAATCTATCGATCAAGCACTAAGTGCAACAGCCTAGGAAAAAAAATCGATTCAAGTTTGTGATTCCGACTTGAGAAGCGGCTCTTTGCGCTTAAATAAAGAGCGCTTTAAGAAATCGATAAAACCTTGACTGAGATCTATAATTTTGCTAAAAAACAATTAGGCTTAGTCAAATGTCATTGTGTATCGGTTTAGTCAGAAAAATCAGTAGGTTAATTTTCGAAAAATACATAAAACACAACAATATGAAGGAGGGTTCCTTACAGAGTTTCTATTGGCACTTTGAACTTTGATTTTCAGTTTCGCATTCTCAACTCAGCTTTTGTCTGTTCCAACTGCTTCCCCAGCCTCCGGCGTTCGAGTTCCAAAGTTGTCGCCGAAGCAATGCTCCTTCGACGCCCAGCCTCTTCTCTCTCCAGTTCAGCCAGCCGGCGACGCATAAGACTCGACTGAACTTCCAGAGCCTCGTTGCATTCCTTTAGTTCCTTATTCTTTTGGTGGGATTGCGAAATCCGAGCCTGTTGACTGGCGGACTTTTCCCTTTCGCTAGTAGAAATTTTCTTCAGACGGTCTGCAAATTCACAAAGTAATAAGTTTCGAATCATCAACCTACTTGAAATTGCCTCCATCAAAATTCTCTGTTCGCTTTTGTTGACTGCATCCTCCGGTTTCAGCTGTTCCTCCGTTGAAGAGATCCACTCCCGATGCTAGATAAAACGCACTTAATGTCACTCAAACCATTTAAGTAGTTGTTATTTTATCCACTTCACCGATTTAATCGCTTAGGGATTTACTTGTTGACTTGGAGTCGGAAACTTCTCGTAACATGTAGCGTTTGTCACTTTCTGCCACGGAGAGGGATGCTAGACGCTCGCGATACTCCTGGATCTTGAACTCGTATTCATGTAGCTCCAGAAATGGCAATTAGAAATTTAGTTGAGGGATAACAGAAAACAGATAATGGAGACTGTCTGATAGCACTGCAACTCTAAAAAACGGTCACAGTGCACGGATCAGCTCAAAGTACACGAACAGCAACATTCATTTAATATGAGTGTATTTAATTAATAGGCAATACAATAAACCCAATCCATTCACCCGATGTTGGCTGTAAAACTACCTTGAAAATGATCACAGTATTAGTAACCTCAGCGTGACCGAAAATAGAACTCCTGTGGGGCAAAGTTAGTTGAAGACGAAGACAGTCACCCTGCAGGAGCTTGGGTAGGAATGCAACTGAGCATCTGCCGGGTTGTGTCGGAGTGCTAGATAGTCCAGGCTATAACATGTTCACTCGGAGGCTAGTAAGGGCAAGGACTACTGAGGTAACCGAGGCGGTGGTATTGACCACAGATTTGTGGATTATTGTTGGTCTCAGCTTAGGAACAGGATGAGTAATCAGCTGAGTTCTTGCACCGAGCAACCAAATCCAACACAGAGTCGATAGCTTCTTAGGGCTTCTGTGATTCTACACACAAAGAATAGAATCCGGAAAATACAGCCACATCCGGTAGAGGGAATCATACACTACTGCGGGTATTATTCTAGTTGCAACGACAACAAACAACAAACCGGCATGGGACAATATGTAGTTCCGTGTTTGAATAGCGAATGAAGTTAAGTTCTGGGAAGTGCAACAGTTATTTAACTTGGTTTTGAAATGTATATATTAATTACCATCAGTGCTCGGACCTCACGAGCTCAATGATGTTGACTTGACTGTCTCTTTTCCAACCATTTACAGCATCCAAAGAAAACTCAAAGTGTTTCGTTTCGAGGACTAATTGTTTCACACCATTATTATCAGTTTAATACGAGGATTTCTATATTGGAGATGCAAAATAGACTATCTTGGAATCGCCTACTATTTCAAAACTCAGTTTTTAACTTTCATGCTACCGACGTCTCAAAAATTTTTCTAAAGTATAGGAATTTATCATGCTCAGCCAAAATTAAACTTCGACGTACAGACTTGGTAATTTCCAGCTCCTCGTCACGTTTCTCGATGTGGTCTTTAGCGATCTGGAGTAACTGCTCCTTGGATTCATCACCAGTGCATTTGAGGTGATCCTGAATAAGGTTTCTTACAGGTAATTCATGCATTAGAATGACATATCCGCTAACTTGAAGCAAAATGGATTCATGGAAAATTGAAAGTTTACTAGTGAAAATATTCCTACAAAAGGACAGATTTGATAACTACAGACCCGCCAAGTTTTTAATCAGTAGTAGAGCATAAAAATGCAAGGCATTAGTTAAAGGGTTTCAGAACTTCCAAAGCCAACTACTTTCCTTTGCATTCCAAGGTTTATTTGGCCTTTGAAATGGCTTATATGCAGTACAAACAATGTGTATTCTAATTTTTTCCCCTTTGAAGCAAAAGTCACAAAATCACAAATGTCCCATAACCAGACTAGAAAATTGTTATTATCAGGATGCATTACAAATAATTCAAGCAACATAATCCTCATAACTTATTTAGCCAAAATTGAAAAATATATACTCACACTAATGGAACCTAAACTAATCGCAGATATTAATATAAATCTGCATTTATCGCCCATATTATGTTGCAGTAATGAGCATCAAAACACTGCAGCATGCAGAGAATCTCATAAACTTTTATAAAAATGAACATTTCAATGAAGGAACATATGAAAATCCTAGCAATGACCTGCGCTCGACATTAGAAATTGAGGCAGCTTACATAGAATTGGCTGCTGCGCATGTAGCATAATGTAAATTACGAAAACATTTCTCCCGTTTCTCAGCCTCCAGGTGAGCTCGTTCTAAGGCGTCGGAGAGAGATTGAATACACCACTCCAGAGCCTTTGCTCTCAATGAGTTGTAGCTATTTGCTCGGCGCTGATTCTCAAGCTTCTTTAAGTTATTTCATGAAACTGAAATGTAGCGTTATACCTCCCGAGAATGTTCCATACAATTTCAGCGGCTTCTTGGAGACGCTGGGCCTTGTTTAATTCTCAGGATATCCGTAGGACGGCTCCTCTCGGTACCTTTTGTTGAAATTCAAAGGAGTTAGTATCTTTAAGGAGCCTAGCAGTCTGAATTTTCAAATTTTATTGATCACAAATTAGGGTTCTAGGCTGAAATATAATTTAACTCGCATAAATTACGGGTGAAGGAGAGTGATTTCGAATGTAATCGAAATTTTTAGCAGGTTTAAATCCAATTCTACCTTATTGAAACACCGAAATAGTGATTGACAATCGAAAATGTCCAGGATTGCCTCAATCAATATGCCTTCCATCGTTTTCCCGGTTTCTATCTCCATTTTACTCTATTCAGAAATGTATCAAAGTGTCTAATGTGAGAAAATTTATATACACTTCTCAAACCAATAAAGTCTTAAGAGATGGCAACTACCCAAGGATAGCCACTTATAAAATTCACTTATGTGGCAATGCCAAATGTGTATGCAGCCTCTTATCATTTACCAGAAGTAACAAAATTTAATTACCGAATAAAATATAATCAAATATTCAAAAACTTTATAACGATTATTGCTGTCAATTGTCTAGGTAAGAATTAACACTTTTAAAAAACTTAACTAACTGTTCTAGAAATATAAAATCAATAAACAAATTAAAATAGCAATGGCTTTTGTAATTTTTAAATAATAATGCACTTTACTGTTTAAATGCACTCAGTATATTCAGCGTGTCTTAATGCGCATTCTGTCATCTGTGGTAGCGGTTGGGGTTTGTGCAAGAACGATGATAATTACTATTTTCTTTTCTGACTTCGCCAAAGTGTTCAGGGGAGCATATCAAGTTACTGGTTCTGCAATTAATATCCAGTCCCTGAAATTGAAGTTATTCACTGAACTTATTACTTTTGGCAGTAATAATAAACCGCCCCTGCTTGCTGCCTACAGGCCAGGAATCAATACTCAGCGCTGTGTTCTAAACAGTCAGGTCCAGTTTCCTGATTTTTGTATTAAGCGTCGAAATTATTCGGCATCAGTTACGGATGCACCTGGGGGTTCCGTTGCCACGAATCAGAAGAAAAAGTCACCCGCTAAGCAGCGACACGTCCCCTCCTCTCGTCTCGGACGGGCTGCTGGTTTCGGAAGTAAGATTTCATTTCTAGTCATCGTTTTCATTCATACTAGATTTATTTGTGGGATTGGGAATCGGTGCTGCTACCGAGTACGCAAAGCGAACTCTTGGCGGGTCAGACGATAAAGCCACGTCCAGTGTGTTCCTGAGTGATGACAACTTGGAGCGCATTGTTGACACACTCTGCCGTATGCGGGGAGCAGCCCTCAAGCTGGGCCAGATGCTCAGCATACAAGGTAGACTGCTTGGCTTTTTATCGTAGTTACGTTCCGCTCGTAGATAGTTCTATGGTGAGCCCGAAGGTGCAGAAAATTTTCGAACGGGTGCGCCAGTCGGCTGATTTCATGCCGACAAAGCAGATGTACAAGGTCGTCGACTCGGAACTAGGTCCTGACTGGAGGGATAAGTTGGGCTCTTTCGATGAGACGCCCTTTGCCGCTGCCAGCATTGGACAGGTCCACATGGCCACTCTTCCAGATGGAAGGTCGATTTTTGCTTTTATTTTATTCGAATTTGATCCTGTGCTAGTAATGCAAATGGTGATATGGGTCTATTTTATTATTTTTTTATCTGGCTTTTGAATTAGTTTTCTTGTGTTATTGCAATCACTTTTTGTCCAACTTCCCATGTTCTTTACTTCTGACGTAATTTTCGTGAATTCAATCCAAGTGCTTCAAATACGACTTGACACTCAACTTCTGTATTACCTTGATAAGATTTCGCTGCACCTTATTTTTAACAGCTAGTTATGTGAATCTAACAGTATTAATTCATGTAATTGTTCTGATTCTTTCTACTGAATTCATTACTTCAATCGAAACCTCTTTTTTTCTGAGTGCGCTTTGAGGCCCCTTGTAATTAATAGAACATTCAATCTTCCAACCCTCCGCCTTTTTTATTTTATTCTGATATGTATTTTATCAATCTCCCGTGGGACTTTTTGAAGCACTTTTGGTGTGTACTTTTACTCAATTTCCATGTCACTTTGCCCGTGAATTGGAATTTAGAAGTTCTTCTCATCTTGTTTTTGTTATCTTTTCTTCTCTACCTCACTTTAGCGACCGCGATTCCATGAGTATTCAGTATTTTTTTGCTGCGGTTATTTTTCAATCACTTTTAATGCATCTAAATACCCCAGTATTATTGAGCAACTCCAACACAGTTACTTTATTCTTATATCATTTTTATCCGATGTTAAACAACGTTTTTAAATCTCCTGCGCGACTTGTTGCATTTGTTTTTTTTGAAATCACGTCATTTTGCTCGTGGATTCGATCGATGGGCGCTGCCCTTAGAACCCGCTATTTTCTGATCCCATCAAAATGACTGGTCAAGATAAATCTACCAATCTCCAGCACTTCCTCCTCAGTTTCTCTTGAAAACATTTTTTATTAGTCAACCACGTCTTTCATATGACTTTGCTCGTAAACTTGAATGTCGAATTCCTTAACATCACGTAGTACCACGGTTAGATGAGCATTACCGGTGAAACACGCCGGTGTTAGGGTAAGTCTATCTTTACCATTTCCTGCTTTATTCCTCCACATTTTCCCTCAACTGGTAGTCTGTTGAAATGCCGTTTGTTTGGTGATGCGTTTTCATCCATCGACGAGACCCCTTGGGCCATATCTTCCATCGATTCGTATAGTTGCGTAGTCTTCTCCACCCAAGCTTGCATCTCTTGGTTCGTGCACTTGTCATGCTAGACGGCTGGCGATGAAGGTGCAGTACCCGGGCGTGGCGAAGAGCATTGAGACGGACGTGGCGAACATCACGATGCTGTTGCGGCGCTTCAACTTCCTGCCGCGGGGCATGTATGCGGACGCGGCGATCGAGACGGCGAAGCGCGAGCTCAAGTGGGAGTGTGACTACTACCGCGAGGCGGCCTTCGCAGCCAAGTTCGCCCTCCTCCTCGCCGACGAGCCTGCCTTCGCCGTCCCAATGGTCTTCCAGGAGTTCTCCACCCAGCGCGTCTACACCACCGAGTTCTTCGACGGCCTCGTCCTCGACGAGTGCGTCGGTCTTCCACAGGAAACCAGGAATTGGGTGAGTCGAGCACACAGGTCACCTAACAGCAGAGACAGGCGAGGGCGCTTTAGCCTATGCTTGGCGGCAGTGACTGGTCACCTCATTCGGCACATCCGTCTATCGCACACGACGCTGGGTGTGCGCTAAACAGTGTTGAGGCTTGGGACTTTTGCGAGGGCCCAATAAGGAAATGGCCGGTCGCTAGAAGTTATTGCGTCCAGTATTTGTACTCCAACATTCTAGGGCCCGGGCTTTACGTGCAGTGGGATACGTAGCAGCTATTGGTTGATCGGTTCCCACTCTTTGACTAGCACTGCACCAGCGTATGCAATGAATCGAGCCTATGGAAGTCAAGTGTTGTTTTTGTGGAAATAAATTCCAGATCGGGGAGAACCTTCTTCGCCTGTGCCTGCTGGAGACCTTTGTCTTTAATTGCATGCAAACCGACCCCAACTGGTCCAACTTCCTCTACTCAAAGGAGCTCAACAAGGCAAGTCATGCACCTTGAAGTGATTAAATCGCTTGCAAGTGAGGAGTGTATTGCTCAAGTTCTCCCTAATCTCAGTAAAGACTACCGGGGAATTTGCTATAATCTAGGAGCCTGAGTGGAAACGTGACTAGGCAACTGCCGTTTGAGTGGCATGCAGCGTCGTCTTATCGTTCGAAGTTCATTAGGAGGCGCAATAAGGGGAGACCAAGAAGAAGAACAATCCCCCTAGCATCTTTAGTGCACCTAGAGAACACAACGAGTTTGCAGCTTCGCCTTTGGTGCATCGCAGCCAATGGCAGACTCAAAAGAGCTGCCGCAAACAGTGCAAATTAACCCTGTTCCTATTCCCAAAGCCAAACCCTTAAAATTGCAGAGGTACAGCTATTGCTTCAAACAAGGCTAAATAAATGTACGGTGATTTTAAATGCTTCTACCTAGAAGAAATCGATGAAACAGTTGTGTAAGGTAAGTCGATTTTTCTCATTTTCATTGGCTAGAATTCCTTCCTATCGTTTACGGCTTTGCTCTTCTGTCTCCATTCCAGATTATCTTACTGGACTTTGGCGCTTCAAGGGACTACCCGCGACCCTTCGTGGACGACTACCTCCGGGTCATCGTCGCCGCGGCTAATCGGGACTACGCCGGCATCATTCAGTTCTCACACCGCTTGGGCTTCCTCACAGGCTATGAGTCTAAGGTGAACTTGTGAGGGAGACGGAAGGGAGCACCGCTCTGTTCGGCCAGACCCAGTTGCATCGTCGTTAGGAACCTTACTGAGAACGCTAATTGGGTAGGCATATTCAGGAGACTGGCGTGCTGGCCTTTGCTCGATCGGTGTGCGTCAGCCAGCACTAAGTCTAACTACCCTACAAAGCGTAAACCATTAGGAGTGTCTTGATGGCCTCTGGAAAGTCGGGATCAGCTTGTAGTGAAGCTGTGGCGACCGAAACGCTTTCTACTGGCAATCTACTTTTAGATGTTCCTTGACGCCCACGCGGAGGCAGTGCAGATTCTGGGCGAGCCGTTCGCCACTGAAGGTCCCTTTGACTTCGGTCAGCAGTCGACGACGAAGCGCATCAACAGCATCATCCCCGTGATGCTGGAGCATCGACTCACACCGCCGCCTCCCGAGACCTACTCACTGCACCGCAAGCTCTCAGGCTGCTTCCTACTCTGCGGCAAACTCAAGGCCGTCATCGATTGCCGCAAGCTGTTTCTGCCCATCGCAAAGTCCTATGTCTTCGGTCTCCCCTACACGCCTACTCCACCAAGTGGCGTGCTCTCGGCGTGATTCTCTGTTTTGGCATAGGCTAGTAGTCACTGTAACCAAACTTTCTGCGACTCAGGACCCTTTTCTAGTTCCTCGTCTTATAAATTAAAAAACAGTCAATAAAGTCAACTTCTGTACAGAAACGACTCGTTATCTGTTTTGGATGTTGTGAATTTTCAACCAATCATGTCACCTCTAATTTGCGCGATCTATTTTTGTGTGAAAATGTTATTTGTTGACTTTTTCGACCATCTGCGAGAATGCATGAGCTTTGTCTAACCATTTGCGGTATTTTGGAGCCAATAAAGGCACAGTTTGCGAAGAGCATTTTTCGCATAGATTTTGTGTTAAAATCGGATCCAGTTTTCCTAAGCTCTCCCTGTGTACTCGGTCGCAGTTCGCCTGGTTTTGATTCATGCAATTTTTTGTAAAGCATTCCACCTATCGGCTTTTTTGGTGGTACCCTTATATTTTTCTATTTTTCACTATTTGCATTTTGCCTATTTGAGGCAGTGGCGTGACCTCGACGTTTTGAGAATGTCTGTTTCATACGCTTAACATTTTCTCATTTTACCGGGAATGTTGTGCGTCTATTGCTCACTGTTATGCTTAACTCTTGGAGTAGTTACTCAATCCTAGTGCTTAGTCTAGTAAGTACAGCTTCACCCTATGCGAACTTGTAACTTTTCTGGACTAGCTTGTGTTGTAATGATCAAAACTTTTTTACTTTAAGGTGCTCTGAAAGTGAGTTGTTTACTGATTCACTTGGACTTCTGACATCAGATGACTGGATGTTTCGCTGTAGTTTTTTGTACTTTCCCTAGTCGTTAGTTTCATGTTGGGTCCATGGTAGTGTGCGAGTTAGTGTGGTACTGAAAGTACATCAGAAGGTTTTTCTACGTTTGCGAATCAAAAAGTCACTAGCTGTTTGCTGCTAGTTAGGCTCTTCTCATTGGTGGTCTAAATAGCCTAACCAACGTTTGATTGGTGAGATCACAATCATTCGCTTGTGATTTGTCCTATGACGCATGAATCACATCTATTCAATATTCATGTTGTTGATCTCATAGGAAATGCGTAATACGGCTTCAAACAATGGTCACCAAAGTAGAACCTCTAGTCCTTCCAGTGCTGAAGGTGGTATCTACACTCCAGCCAATGGGACCGACGTTGAAGATGTGCTGCCACCAGCCACTTCACCTACCCATGAAGGCTATACTCTCTTAGCCAACACGACGGGGGATAGCGAAGGGGAAGATGGCAGTGACAGGGAAACTACCCCGGGTGAGGATATTCTGCCAGACGCTGTGGCGGACGCTGTCCTTCGTAGAGCCCTCAACTCGGATGGGGTGGGATTCGGAACTTTTCCTTCAGCGGTAAGCTTCAAATTTCTTTACTTCATCGAACCATGATAATCGTGGGTGCCTGCAAATACTGACGTGCAGAAAAGTGACGAGTGTTTGTATCGGGTCTGAGTAGCCTATTCGATTGTTGATGGTTCTTTCTAACCACTTATGGAAGAAACCTGAACCATGTGTTCCCGATGAATCATCGCCTGCTCTTTTGTGGAACGAACCGAGAAAACCCGAGGAGGTGGACCAGCGCATTCCCCTTCCAGAGGGTGAGTTGTCTTCTTCCTATTCGACTTGCTCTACCGAGAGTGTAGCGACTCATAAACCATTAGTTACCAGGTAGCTGTCAATGGCTGTCCCCAGGCTCTTCCAGGGGGAAGTTGACTATCCTCGCTACGGGTGGGTTTTCATATAGACTCAAGTGGGCTTGTTTGGCGTCATGCGGTGCATGAATAGAGAAGGCTTCTTATTAGGTGTTCGGTGTAAATTTGACTGCCTCATCCAAAAAAAAATAAAATCGTTTCGTAACTGCAAAATTCGAAGATTTAAGAAAGTTCAATAGACACGGAATTCACACAAAGGTCGTCAAAGAGACTTACAGTATCCGCCAATATTAGCAGTGTCTATTACTGCTCCAGTCCCCCCCAAAGCTGCAGTAGCCAGTAAGAGCCCGAAAAGCCAGGCATTCATTGGTTGGCTTCATTCAAACCTACCTCCACATTTGCTATAGTGCTCACTCATTGTCATTCCATTCCACCTGGCGGTTTTAGAAAAGGCAGCTGAGATCAAGGCCCGATTGAATGGTTTCCAGTTGCCCGAAGCCTGTCTTCCAGCTTGGGCAAAGCAGGTTCCTGAAGAGGTCTGGAAGGAGCGACTGCTTCAACGAATCTCCGCAAACTCTGCTACCGTCCCCACGACTTCAAAACCGTCTTGAATTTCCCCGAGAGCCGCTTCGCGAATCCCACTATTCACCCACTTCTGACCCTTGATTGTTCCTTTTTTTCATTTCTTTTTAAAGCTTTCTATCAGCATTGAGATAAAGCTTGGTGTCGTTGTAGCATTACAGCGTGTTCCTAGAGTTCCGGTCATGGGGATAAATATTATTGGGTAGGTAGTTTGTTGTTGCGATTTTAGTGGATACGAAAGTTGTTTCCTTTATCCGCCGTTATTACTGTGATTTCTCGGGAATATTTTTGCGGTTATTAAAATCCTCCGGCCGATCTACGCCTAAGCCAACGGCGTATGTTGGGCGTGCAATGCAGTGTCAGTATTGATGCATTATGGTTATTACCGCAGTTAATGGTAATGCGGTTACGAGGTTTTTGGAATCGTAGTGAGTGCATGATTCAGTAACAAACCATTTAGCAAGCCACACCTAACTGAGAGCAGACGTGTACCGAATATTGAGGTTGACTTCTACGGGTGCCCAACTGAATGGGAAGACAGCATTAGCCAAAAAAGACTAAAGGTTTTCACTGTTAAGCACAAAACGCTGTCGCAACACGGCACCCAAGAACACGGCGTCCCAGCACTTAAGACGAAATAAATGGAAGAACCTAAATTAGGAATTAGGTAGCAAACTGTGAACAGGTTGTGCATAGGGCTGTTTCCCTTTATTAACCAGTGGTAAATACAATGACAAGAGGGAAGGGTATTCACTACTTATAATAAACCTTTCAAAGCACCACTTTTCCTCCACAGCGCGAATCTTTAGTGTCGTTTGAGAAAGAAAAGGAATGACACAAAAAGCTACACAAATTTACTCAATTCACGGTTGCAACATTTATAGGATTACAGACATAATGGCTTTGTTAGCGCCAAAATATAACATCGATGCCGACACTCATGTATGAACGGGAAAATGGGAAGGGGTGGATTGTACACTGTGATGTGCTATTTACTCCGCTTCCCCTCAAAGCTGGTTCTCCTTCTCTGCCACATCGCCTTCCACCTACAATCAGTGAAAGGTCAGTCAGGAAGCGGTAAAGATGGAAGTGCACATAACAATGAATCATCACAAGCGCACGTTTCCATAGAGGAGGAGATGCGAATTGTCGTCTTCGGTTTGTTGAGGTCCCACTTCCAAATCTAAAAACGAAGGAAAAATTGTGAAACTACGAGCAAACCAAATACCCTTGAAGGATGCAGTCATTCGTCGTACTTAATACCGGCCTCATTTCCGTAAATGCAGCTTTAGAGCTCTGAGATCAGGACAGGCTAATACAAGGGTATTTTTCAGATTTGTTAAAGCTGTTCACGTAAAATACACTTCCTCTAAGAGCTTGAGCTCTTCACCCATACATTCGAAGACGAAGAGAGTGGATGGCCGGAATCGACGTGATTCACAATGGAAGAGAATGGCTTTAACCACAATTGTCAGTGCTCAATGCTCCTCCGAACTCTGGAAAAATCAGGAACTGGAGAATGGTAATGGGGGCCTACTACGAGGCTGTGGTGGCTAGAAGAGAAACGATAGGACTGTGTCTGCAAGTAGCAGGGGCTTAGATTGAATACAAACGCCTAAGCGGAATCACTGAAAGCAGGATTCCCCGACGCCTGGGCCAAAAAATTTGGTTGTGGAATAACAGTGAACCTAAAGCATCAATTTGTCCTTCCACCAACGGAGTAACACAACAAGTAGACAGTTTCCCTAAACAGATGCTCAATCATTCAGGTGGTTAGCGGGAAGCCGCATCGAATTGCAAGTCTGTCAAGAGGAGAGAAATAGGAAGGCGGCTACTCACCCGACTGGTTGATGACAGCCAACTGAGGGCCTTCCTCGCCGTGGAGGAGGACGAGGGTCTGGCCGGGCTCCAGCTGGAAGTCCTCGGGAAGGACCAGGGTCTGCACTAGCTCACCCGAGGCGTCGGTGATGTTGTAGGTGCTGGAGAGCGGCGTGCCCGCTGTGGCCAGCACCACCGCCTGCTGCTCTACCGCGCCCCCCAGCGCTATTGCCGCTCCCGGCATCGGCTGCTGCTGGTCCCCTCCCTCTGTGGTATAGACAGCGCCTTCTGATGCTCCGGCGGCTGCGTAGGCAGCCTAAGAAGAAACAAGACACAATCATCATTTGCGGGTTCCCCTCAAAGTTACTTGGCTTTTCATTTCCAATTTTTCGGCCGCACCTAACAGACGAGGTTTCAGAATACGCACTAATACTTAGTAGTTTTTATCCACCAAGTTTAAAGGTATTAAGGCACGATAAACCTCCTTCTCCATCTATGTACACATGACAACAGAGAGAATGGAGCCCTCCCCACTTGATTCATCAACAGACGATTCACGCCTGCCATGAAAATAAAAACAATCTGGCAAAATGAACTGGAGAAGGTGGTCTATCAGGCTGTGACAAGAAATCGACATTACAACAGACGATCTAATTACGCTAACTGGCAAAGCAGAGTTCGTCGAAAACCTGCCCGAATTCGGGCTTTGTCGTCGCATGAAATGAACGATTCAGCCTCTACCGTAAGCCTTACAGCGCTTGATGAAGACCTTAGATAATACTCATACAAGCGCTGCAGAGATGAATTGATTACATAGTACAACCGTCGAATATCGTCTGCCAAAGGCGAAGAAACTCACTTGATATTGTTGATCATCCACTTGCATCTGCTGTTGCTGCTGCTGTTCCCTCTGTTGTCTCTCAGCCACGACTTGTGGATCTGGGTACAGAGTGGCTCCATCCACCGCGCACTCTTCAACCAGATGGCGGGCCAGCGTATTCCCGTCCACACCCGAGAGGGCGCAGCGGGGGCAAGCGAAGCGCTCTTCCATGCGCGGGACTTGCACCGATTGGTCCGTCGACGCAGGCAGCCAATCGAAGCTGCGAACCGGACGCACCAATGGAGTGCCCTTGTGGCCCGAGTCGGCGGTGGAGGCGGGCATGTGAGCTCGGTGGATGTGACGCGTGAAGGCGGTGGCGCAACAAGTCGCAAAGACGCACGCAGGACAGGGTAGGTATTGCCTGGTAGGAGGCAATAGACTAAGTCAGCACGGTTACCCCAAACAATTTCCCTACAGAATGTTCACTGATAAGCATTTTGCAAAATTACGATGTTTTGTTCCTTTTATGAACCTGGACACCAATATCAATTGCAGAACAAGTTTTAGAACTTTCAGGGCCTTAGAAAAGCCACTGCCCACATAAATTGGGTTCCTACGTTGGGATCACGGAAAATTTAGTTAGTCCCGTCTAATGAGCAGTGAAAACTTGAGAAGGCAAACATCAATGCTTCCCAGGTCATTTATGATGGCTTTTAATTACTTAAACAAGAGACACCGACACAATACCCGAATTCTTCTGTACCAAAATTATTTTGTATTGAATATTTGGCCCCTCCCACCGAAGTTGCCGTTAGGAACGCAGAGGCACTCACTTGTGGTTTGAGGAGGCGATTTTGTCGCCACACTCGAGACAGACGAGCTGGTCGGCCTCTCGGGGCAGCTGCGTGGCGGAGAGGTCCTTCCTGCGACTGGCCTCGGGCGCGTTAAGCAGGATCACCCGGTCCTCTTCGGCCTGGGCCACAGCCTCGTCCACTGCCGACGCCGCTGCAGCCGCAGCGGCGGCGACCTTGGCCGCGTTGAGAGAGGCGACGAGCTGCTGTTCGCGCGCCTGTTTCTCCTGCTGCTGCGGGGTCAACGCGGGCTCGGGGTGGTGTGGCACTGGCCTCGTGTCGTCCGTGTCCATTGCTTCCACCTGTTGCTGTTGGTGGTGTTGTTGAGTGGTCTTGGAAGAAAAAATCACATCCTGTTCGGCAAGCTCTTAATGGCTACACTTGTAGACTCATCACTGGTGAATAATAAGCATTCCCGCACTTGTCCGAATAACCCACAACTACCCAGATACGTTTTGAAGGCAATTCTACAGCTATTGGAGTTAGTAACTTCATTCGGATCATAAGTTAGCGCACCAACCCCTTTAGACACCGAATGACTGCCCACATTTCAGTACTTCACCTGTATATTTCTACGCTAGTTTCCAGAATGAAAACCATTCATTGACACTTGGCCCATTTCCGAAGGCAACCCTGAAATTAACTCATACCTTCCTTCTATTTGGGACGAACATAACTTTACCGATACCATTTTAAAGAAATCAAGAAATTCCGATTTATTTTATGAACTAACGATTTCCGATAGGCACTTCATGGAAATTTGGAACATTTTGCAATTCCCAAAAATGTTGGGTTTTAAGACCAATGACTCGATTTCTTTTCCACACTTGAGCATCTGAGTAACTTCGTGGCTACAAACTCCCACACTAGACCCTTTAGACTTCATTTCTAGATTCGTCCATTTTAATCTTGATTGACCATTACCTTTCACAACGAAAAGAAAACAAGAAACAGAATTGAAAAAGACTCACGTTCTCTAGTTAACTGTAGTTGCTTTTACGTAGCAACATGCTAGTCTGACCACCTCCAGAAACGCATACTGACTCTTACCCATTAAAGACTAGACCAATAAACACTACTTATCCCCACCAGCAGGAAGCGAAACTGCCCTCCAGGCACTTCCACTTAGGGCCCATGGCCTGTGAAGACAAGGAGCCGAAACCCCACTCACCAGGTATTCATTAGCAGCCCTCGCAGCCTCCTGCTGTTGCTGCCTCTCCGCCTCTTGTTCTATGACCTCCTGGACTTGCTGCGCCTGCTGTTGTTGTTGTTCCTTCAGCTGCTGCTCCGCGGCCGCAGCACTGTTACTGCTGCCCGCTTTGTGGTCGAGCCGGCGATGGACCTGGTAGTCGGACTTGTTGGTGAAGTTGAGGCGGCAGGCGGGACACTTGCGGAGCTGGTGCTGCACCTGGTGCATCCGCAGGTGCTGAAGGTAGACCTGCGTCTGCCCCACGCCGGCTCCGAGACCCGCAGTCGAGGTGGGGGAAGCCACGAGGGGCGAGGTGAGGCCGAGCACACGGGCGTCTGAGGGCGTGAAGATGCGGAGGCAGTAGATGCAGAGCAGGTGATTGGTCCCGTTGTGCGCCTTCTTGAAGTGGTCAAGCAGGTCCTCGTAGAGCGAGGAACGGAAGAGGCAGATACGGCAGACGTAGGGCATCTCGCGCTGCCGGTGCGTGGACTGCAGATGGTGGGCAAGGGCTAGGTCGCTGGCGGCTTCCTTTGAGCAGATGCGACACGAGTAACCCGTCGCGGAGAGTTGGGTGCCCGTGGCGGCGGCGGCGGCGGTGGCCGCGGGGGTGGTGATCCCGTCCTCGTTCACGACAGCTCCGTCGGCTTTGGGTGTCTCCACAACCGCGGCTCCGCCATGATCCTACAAAACGACATTTTTATGCCGCTGGGCTCAGATTCAAGCAGGAATCCAGCAAAACTAAAAACTAGTGGCTTTTGGGACAAGGTCAACACAAATGTTATAATTATACACCGCACTCAAACAACATTTTGGCCCCAAAGAAGTGATACATTTTGCTCGCAAAGAGAACGACAAGAATAACGTAATCCAAAGTACCAGACTTACAATATCCCAACTGTAGGCCTATAGGACAAAGATATAACCTTAGCTAATAGCAAAAGAGGACAGAAATCCACTTTTAATTTACTAGTAACGGAGAACGACGGATTTTAAGATGAGGATAAGTATAGGCTAGAGATATACATCAAATTAAAAAGGACCGACCCTAGATGTGATCTTTGTACATTTACCCCAGATGTCAAGGACCAACATATTTACAGTGCAGTCACCAACACCAGGTTTATAATAAAGCAATTACCAATTACAAAACAATTGGAATTTTGGAGAGTTTCGATGGGATAAAAGCATTGAATTAATTATTGACTAAGTGATATAATGCATCGTCACTGTTGAGAACAAATAAACGCAACACCTCAAATGACGCTATAGATCAGTGTTATTTAGACAGTAAATAATATGAAGTATAACCCCCAAAGCAATTTCAAGAACTATCTTTCAAAATTGACAATTTTAGTCAGTGATAAGCAATAACTTATTTCAACACACGTCTTTTCGAATATGATTTCATACACTTTGAGAGAAAATAACCACACCACATCAACTCTTACGACGCAGCTGTAGCGAATGCCTGTACCACGCCTATTTCCGCAATATTATGACCTTAAAAGTGAGTACTCACCTTTTCCATGTGGGCTCGAAGGGCGAAAGCATGAGCGCAGGAGAGATCGCAAATTCGGCACTGATTCAGTGCGAACCCGAGAAGCGTTTGAAGAGTTTCATCCACATGTCCCATGATGTGGTGCATAAGTTTGATGTTTGAGTAGAACATACGCTGGCACACAGCACACTTGAATCTGAACTCCGCCTTCTCGTCAGTGTAGCTGGAATTACCATCCTGACGGCCGTAGTAGTACTCATCAATAGCGGTGACTTCTGAAATTTTAAATCGAAGATCAAGTTTGGACAATAAGACCAATCCCATGCAATAATGAACGCAACTCACCGTATGAGTTGGCATCATTCTCCTTAGCCTTTCTAATTGCAAGACCTTCGGGTATAGAGATTATCTCTAAACCAGTTTCTGGACCGAGAGAACCTGAAGCAGGAACTTCAGGTTCTGGTAAATCATCGTCGATATCAGCAGCACTACGAAACACAATGCTCGGTGGAAGAAACGAACGAAGTGGACGGGCGGAGCCATGAAGCTTCGCCTTTTCGCCTTCAACAAAGCACTCAGACACAAAGACTGAAGGCCAGTCAGAGCGAATGGGCTTTTCGGAGTCCAAAAACTCATCCGGAACAGTGGTATGTGCTTTTATGACGGCAACTTCACCCTCTATTAATCAAAAATTCTTTAAAAAACCCTTGGTTACAAACCTTCAGGTACCGGGTACTCCCAGTTATTTTGCTGTAACGTATTGTATACTGAAATGGCGCCAGCATGTTGAAGGGCATTCAATGATTCCCCAGTTAGCAGACCGTTATCACCAATCATAACTGACTCTTCCGTAATACAAACATTACCACAGTTAGCAAGCCTGCTGACAGCTTCCAGATACGTGCGATATTCCCTGAGAAGTAATATGTCACAGTAGACTTACTGCAAACGTGTTTGGTAGGCTTTTAACTGTGCATCCGATAATGATTCAGACTCGCACAGCATCGCAAGTGTACGAAACACTTTTGGCCTGCCTTCATTTCGCATCTGCAGTGGAAAACAACAGGTGTCAATAAAGTAATCTCAAAAACACCCCTGAGTAATAAACAACCTACCATCCTCAAGCCGCGATCGACTTGGCTTATTTTCAGTTAATTTAAAGTAAAGAATGCATTTAACACTTCAAAACGATATATCTATAAGCATGTAATTTAAAAATGGAAAATAAAATTACATATTTATACCTCTTTATCTGTTACCTAAGATGCTTAAAAACAGCTCTTCAGCACCTGATAAAACTTATTGATTCAGAACTTCATATTTATCGTATTAGCTCTTCAATGTATATTAAAATGCTTTTCATTGATGAAAAAAATATTCTTTGGCCCAATATGCATTATCCCATCGTAATATTGATTGCGGCTGAATATAATTTAATTATCCTCTACGTTACCCTCTAAGGCTGAGCTGAAGTTTGACACCAATTATAAAAGCGCTGGTCTACCACCATAGTGTTTGAGCTAGGTTAATGCACCAAAACGTCAACATGGCCTGTCTTACTAAGACGAAAAAAATTTAATAAGTGATCTTTGCATTCTTTGCATTAAAATTTCCAAAAGTTTTGACAGTATATAGTTTTTATGTTTTGGCAGTTAAAAGAGGGTGTTGTCGAGTCTTACCGGCATTTCCACACTCCCACCATCATAAAATGCAAATGAATTTGGTAGAAAATGAGGATTAACTGTATTGTAAAGTCTACTGAAATATTTCGCTGACATTTCCATTCATGTTTTAAAGTTTACTGGAGACTATTTGCATCATGATCAGTTTTGTTTCTCTCTTTAGTATTCATTTACAGCAAATTATATATTCAAATATTTAAAGTTGAAAAGTTCTTATGGCAGATATATTTTCCATTTTAATTTATCAATACAGTGAAACAGACGGAAATGACACTTTTTCTTTTACTGCTGTGTTAATTCCAGTTGGAGGTCATTTTACCATCCCTACGAGTTACCGCGGTGGTGGTTAAAAGAACTCTAGGATGCCTGCCTGCGATAGACCTACTCTACCAGAAGGTTTCCAGGAACTCTTAGAGGAGCTTTCGTACGAAGTGATGGTTCACAGACCTGCTGACGTGATCCAGTTCTCAATCGAATTTTTCCAATCTCGTCAAGGACCTAACAAAACCTGTGTTAGTAAGAAGGCTACAGCTAGGAGAGCCAGTGATGATCCTCTCGGCAATGACAGGGCTCTCCACATATCGAGCTGCCCTCAAGAGAGACACAAATAACCTTAGAGAGGACAAGAAATAAAACTCACGAACGCCCGTGAGTACGTGACCCTTAGCCCTGAGCCTATTACAGTTCCATTTATGTCAAAGATCTTCCTTTTACCAGGCACAACCCCTTTTCTTTCCTGAATTAAATTCTTGCGTTTAATAAACCAACTTCGAGCAGGTTTTCAATGAAATAGCAGAAGAAATGTCTAAATTGGAATTTATATATACCCCGCAGAGGATGGCGGGTAGTTCAAAAATTGGTGCGATTCACAAACATGAATGGGGAAAAGAGGGCAGGTACAATGGTACTCAATACCAAAGGCTCAAGGGAATCCGTCGAAGTCATCTTCAGATAACTCCTTGGCACTTTCCATTTCTTGCTGCTCTCGTTCACGTCGTTCCTAGTGTGCAACAGAAAAGGGCAACAAAGGCTTGAAAACCTGTGCAAGCGCACGACACTTAAAATAAAGATAGCAATAGAGTTAGGAGAACGGAAGTCAACTCTTCCTCTGATAAAATACACAAATCAGCTTAAAGACGTTTAACAACTGGAGCAAATAAGGTGAACGAGTTGACATACCTCCGCGGTCTCCAAATCCTTATTGTATTGCTTGGGCGGGTAGCGCATGGCCTTGATAGCCTGGTTACGAATCCCAAGGCAGAATCGAATTCGCTGGTTGAACTGATCCATCGGCTCGCGCGTTGAGTACAGGTCACTAGCTTCTGTCGTAATCATATAGCCTTCTTCGCGGTTAACAACGGCATCAATAACACCATCGCGAATAGCCTGGAAAATTAGGATTACGTTACTAAGCATTATTACCTTTGCAACAATATACTCCGCGTCTTCAGAGCTATCCAACTGCAACTTACTGGCCACATCGGCCAAAGAAATCTTAGAGTAGCTGAGCGAGATTCTACGAACTCCAGTCTTTATAACATTGTGGCGCAGACGCAGAATCAAGGTGTACGTTTTATCGTGATTGAACTGCTGTACGTATGTTTTGAGTACATGACCAAACTGGCCCAAGTCCCCGGCGTGGATGGCTTGGGTCAGTTGGAAGTAGGGGTGGAGAGCATCCTTTAATTCCTGCTGACGGAAGGTGCTCCGGTCCGGCAGTTCTCCTAGAAGTAACTCCACCACTGTGTTGAGTTTGTGCAGAGATTGCTTGAACCCTATGGCAGTGTGCTGAGGCGCCTTGCGGTTGGCGGAAACCAGGTGGTCATGAGCTGCGTTGTAGTCCAACTGAATGGCCTTGATGAAACCGAGGTAGTAGAGAAAACGAGCCCATTCGTTGTTAGGGGCAGACTCTGGAAACTCGACACGGTTTACGAGTTTCGACGCCTGATCGTGAAGGTTGTAGTGAAGATAATTCCTCAAAAGCAGATTAATAAGCACAGCTTGGCAGTCGTGATTCTAAAAAAAAGATGAATCATAGTGCCTTAGAGAAGTATAAAATCCGTAAATGCGATTGAAACTCACATTCCTTAGAGTCGCTGATCGAAGTCGAGAATGCAAGAATGGTCGAATTTCTTCAAGGCGACCATCTAACTCAAATGCTCTGCTGTGGTAGTAAAAGCAACGGCTGGCAAGGCCCGCCATAGAACGACGACCGGTATCCTGCGTTCTCTCCATTAGTAGAGTTGAGCACTTTGTAGCCTAAATTGAACAACGAATTAATCAAATGAGCCAAATATACAGAAAATAATTATCAATTTTAACAAACCTCCTTGGTTTGCCCCCCATCGAGCAGATAAATTAAAAGCAAGAGATGGAGGTACACCTCAACCTCAGGAAGAAATGAACCTGATTTTGGAGTTTTTGGTTTGACGCTTAGTTTTGGCGGAGCATCCATGGCTTCCGGCAAGAATTCCATGAAATAATTCCATTGTTGAGAATTAGGCGCAAAATAGGAATTGACCAAGCCCCTCAAAACATTGCTATTGAGTTTTCGTCGAATAGGCACAATGCCGCGAAGCACACGAGTCATGTAATGTAGTTCTTTAGTGTAGACCGCCTTTTCAATATAACGAATTTGATCACGGATATCTTCGAGAGTGAGCAAGTCAACATCCTTTGGTGCATCGCCATCGACAGAAATATTTCCTTTATCGGCAGGACTCTCCTCGGTGGCGGGTTTCAAAGTAGCCTTTAAATCTGCACGCATGTCGTCTGCTGGTTTCGGAATAACACTTCTAAAGCGGAATTATAAATTCAGCAATTAATAAATATGCAGGACATATGCATGCAGATTAATATTTTATGTAACAATTGAATTCGAGTTCAGTAGTCGTGGTTTAACATAATAAAATATTAATTAACCCGGTAAAATATTCCAAAAATTTCTATCAACAGCCTTTTAAGGCAATTAGTGTGTGAAAAATACCCTCTCGAATGCCTTGGATTGCTGTATCACAGGGGGATGCGAAGGCGGCGCCGTTTTGGGCAGTTTTCAAACGTAGGCAGTTGTGAAATCGACAGTCTGTCAATCTAAAATAAGCTCAAACTTTGAAAATCAACAAGAGTACTTTTTATAAATAAATTGATCTCGAACTGTTTACTTATTGTTCAATTTCATGGATGAACCTCAGAAGTGATTTTTGCCTGATGCACACTAGTCAAGTTACATTGATATTTTAGTTATTTCAGAGAAAAAATATTTTCTATCTTTTGAACTATGCTTTATCTACATAAGCTGATATGTCGAAAGTCTTAGCCATAGAGATATTTCCCATATTCAATAGCTCGCCTAAATTGTACTTCGAGATGTTATGTTGCGCTTGCTCTTTGTTGTGTCTTCTTTTACCCTATCTTTCAACTTTATTCCTACTTCATCTCATGCTTCTCGTGCTCCAGGATAAACGGGCCGGCCGATGGATGTACTATAAAAATTTAAATTATCAATGTCCCAGAACAGATAGACTTTAATGCTTTCAGTGAAGTCATTAAAAGCTTGATGGAATAATTTTTGGACGTTTGAGCCAAGATGCACACAGCTTATAAGGGATGTGTAGATGAAGGAAACTTTGCCACATTATACCATTTTTATGGATTTTTTCCATATCTCATGGTATGACTAGTAACTGCATCTCCATCATACCAATTTCACGCATCGTATATTCTCCCATTGATCCGTGAATTCATATATTTGCAAGTTTTCAGCTCAACTTTATAATTATTATGTAATTTTTAATAAATTATAGATTATGAATGAGTACTTTAAGTCTATTGGACCAAGTAATCCAGTTTCACATTAAATGTTAACCAATCAGTTTGAGAGTTAACGTGCGTAGCTTCGAACTCAGTGTGTCTACCGGGGTCTAAGCGAAATGGTTATCTGTTCAGTGTCTTAAGCTGCACCTTGAATTAATTTGCACAATGATCTGGCAGAAATGGGTAAAACCTGTATTTATAGCACTTTATACTGCCGCCCTTCTAATCGGTCTTCCATTTTGTATCGTTGCTTTGAAAAATGAATCCGCTAGTTCTATGAAATTCGCATGGTTCATTGGGGGCCTATTTGTGCTTGGCGCCATCCCAATATCTGTATGGACGATCTTAGAGCACCTTATCAGCTACACGAAACCCTATCTACAACTTCATATTATAAGGTACTCAGTGAACAGTGTACTAATATTTTCTTAGGATTTTGTGGATGGTTCCCATTTACGCCGTCAATGCAGTATGTTTTTTTCTATTGATATATCTTACAAGTTCAGTGGTTTGCCCTCCGATTTCCCCAGTTCGCTATTTATTTTGACACTCTTCGTGAATGTTATGAAGCCTACGCGATTTATAACTTCTTGGCATTTCTTCTCAACTATCTCCGAGGAAAAGATGCCGATCTGAATAGTCATCTTGCTATCACACCCCAAGTCAAGCACCTTCCACCCTTCTGCTGTCTCAAACCATGGCAGATGGGGAGGTTTGTTTTTTAGTTTCATTTATTTAGCTCGGTTTTATCGAAAATTGTGTGTATACATTTTACAATTTTCTTAGACCTTTTATTGAGCACTGTCGCCATGGGGTCTTACAGTACACTGTTGTCAGGCCTATTACGACGATAATCGCGCTGTAAGTCCTAGTTCTTGTATTTTCAAGAGATTCTAGTACTGTTTAACACAAATTTTTGTGCAGTATTTGTGAAGTTTGTCATGTCTACGAGGAGACAAACTTCCGTCCAAAGTATGCTTACCTCTATCTAACCGTTATAAACAATATTTCCCAAATCGTAAGCTGATTTCTTTAATCCATTTAGCTGTAAATGGACGAATTTAAAGTCAAACTTTTTTCAATTTAGTGGGCCCTCTACTGTCTTGTCCTGTTCTACCAATGTACGCGGGCCAAACTTAAAGAGATGAAACCCATTTCCAAGTTTATCTGTGTCAAATTCGTCGTCTTCATGTCGTTTTGGTATGTTTGAAATCCCCACTGTGTGCTTAAAGATGTCTTAACCATTCTTTTTAAACCAGGCAGTCAGTTTTAATATCGATCCTCGCCGCTTCGGGAGTTATTCGTCGCGTAAAAGCTTGGAAATTGGAAGATGAACGCTCAATTGGTATCGCTTTGCAGGTTCGTATCATCGACGTCCTTATATTTCCATGCTCTTCGTCGATTTTTCAATAATTTGGTACGGACTGTCGTGAATACTCACTACCCAAACGTAGTTTTGCTACAGATTTTGGTCCATTTCTGATGTAAGTGTGCAAAAGCTTTGTTAGTCGTCTTTTTAGTGGAATTCTCGTCATAAATTTATACCTTGACGCATATCTCACTACCAAATTACTGTAAAAGTTCTGCATCAACTAAATTCTTAAAAAAAACCATTATCTTGTTTATCATTTTAGCGTTTTATTCTGCACTGAGTAGCATTAGTAAACAAAGTAACATTTCTTCATAGCTCAGATGTAATCTTGCAGGTTTGACAGTTAGCCTGCAGTAATGGTTTTTTACTTCCTCTTGTTGTGTAACTGGGATTTTTATTACCTCAGCAGCGCGTCCATACCACTATATGGGCTCATCCCGGAGGTGACAGATGGGTGGTTTGAGCACTGAGATGGGCATCCTACCGCCACAACTGTCTTTGAAATATGCCTAAATGTCTTCATAAGACCACCTATTCTCGAATCCATCTGCTTTGATTCACGGTTCCCAAGTAAACCTCAGCGTTTAGCTATTTTTTTCCGATAACAAGTCAGGGACTGAAGTCTTAGTCCTCAAGTCAGGCGATCAGTGAAGTGCATAGATTTCCTCGGCCGCCAATGGAATTTTCCCGCTTAGGTAAATATTCTTCTCTACCTGAACTCAGCTATTCGTTGGGTGTGCTCAGTTGCGAAGTTGAACGGTGGATGAGGCGCGCTATTTGCATCTCACGAGGGGGGTTTTTACTGTTCCCTCGTCCCGTGTAATACGCTCGCCTACGCAGTAACCAGCTTCGATGCCGCATTATTTGTGGTGTAAATTTTTCCGAGTTTCAAACTGCTTAGTTTCTTTATTTTGAATTGCAAAATTCTCTACAAAATCCTATAGTTATGGTGTGTCCAGGATAAATTTGACTGTCCTCTCGGGAAAAGGGATTGGCGACACAACAATTAAATGCCTTTGAAAGAAAAGTAAATGACAATATAGTCCAAGAGCTTTATGCAAAATAACTGCCACCATAAGCTAGTGTTACAGCTTCAATCCGGCCTACCCGGAATGAGGCTGGAGTGGGTAGATGTTGCCCTTTGCCTGTGGGGAAGTCTTCTCAGGAGCTGCCGCTTTAGTTGTTTTTGATTAACTTAATTTTTGTAGTACTGGGAGCACAGCGATTAGCACCCATCTCTACGACAGCGCCCAACCATAAATAATAGTCCTTCGTCGTGTCAAGATCTGGTAAGTTTGATTAAGAGTTACTATTGGAGCTGGTGTAGTTGTGGTAAAAGTTGGCTAACAAGTACTTGTGGCTTCCCTAGGATTTGGTAGGGGGCGGAATGCTACTGCTCCCACTCACGCGGTCTCTTTCATTATCTACCTTCGTTAACCAAAGCTTAACTAAGCTGTTAGTCAGTACTTTCTTGTAGGCACCCAATTTTTTAATCCTTGCTTCTCCAACACTTCCTGCAGATTTTCGAAGAAATCTGCTGATGTGCAAATGCAATCAGACCGTCTGCTGTAGTGTCGCTTTCTAGCCACCTTGGCCTCTTCGTAGTCTCTATTACAATTCTTCAGTACGTCCCGGATCGTCTTCTGTTTGGTGGCGAATAGTGAGCAGAGATCCTATTTCCTTTTTAGCTTTATGCTACGAATTGCTATCGTTCATGAATCAAGTGGGAATTCAAATCATCCTCCTCTTTGCCATCGGCTATATAGGGGTTTAAACGTCTAGAGGAAGCGTGTTAAGCGTGAACACCGGTGGGACATGGAAGAAGCAGGCACGTATTTTTAAAATGTATTCCAAACACCCTATACATGATTCGTTTTCCCTGCCGTCACCTGGTTACATAACAAAGAAGGCAAAGCGAACCAGGCGCTTATTTTTAGGTTGTCGATTTGTGTGCCTACACCAGTCAGCGCAGAGTCCCCCCAAACGACTGACTGCGCATAACCCATCTCGTAGTAGAACTAGTAACACCGGGCCTCCTTTGTCTGTGGGCAGAACTTTGCGGTTTGCATCGAGATGTTCATCGCGGCGGTGGGGCACCACTTTGCGTTCACGGCGGCGCCCTACCAGGACGCGAGTGCCCCACGCACGTCCTGCTGCTACTCCTGGTGGTCCATGCTCGACATCTCCGACGTCAAGCGCGACGTCTTCCAGCACGTCAGACATGTCGGTCAGTCCTCCTCCGCTTCTCTATCCTATGTCCGTGCGAGCTGCGGGCAAGATGAATTTGCTGGTAGCAAGTGTAGTCAGCGAGCCAGGTTGGAAGTCGTTAAGCCACAATTCAATTGTTTAATTGTTGATGGTTGATGTTTTGCGGAAAGTCACTGGCTCGAAACCACGGAAGATATGACAATGTGCTGTGGAATCCATCGATTGCGAGTTTTCATGATCTGTCCGAAACATCGCGAGGTCTTAACCGCACTAGACTACGGAAGAAAGGAACTTCGCTGATGATTTGTTTGCTTTACTGTTAAGTTGGTGAAACCTCTCAAATACGAAGTTGCGTTCTTTACTCGCTGGGTACCCTTTAATGCCTGGCGATATAAATAATGGATAAATTAACGAAGTCACGAGTTCAAACAAATAGTGATGGATGAAAAATATATTGGCACTAATATTTTTTGCGAATAAAACTGCATTTCTTCCCTTAAATGTGTGTTCTGGAGATGGACCTTTTGAGAGATTTGCACCTACGCTTGTGTGGGTGGAGAAACGACAAAAACAGTCACTCCCCGGGAGCCCGGGTACGGACTTCACTGGATGATTGGGCAGCAGTACATTCGTGTAGTGTGGTCGTGTCTGTAAAACATCTCTAGTCCGACTTGGTGGTGGGGGGAGTAAGTAGCTCCATGTTGTATTTTAGAAATGTCTAGTCGTGAGCATGCAGCTGTGGCTTCCACCCAGCAACCAGAGCTGGACCTTCTGTTAGGTACGGCTACTACAGATTTCCCCTGCATGCGTGTTCAATTAAATGATGAAATAAGTTCACTGGGTGGATACACATGATATTATTACAAAATAACGGTTCATTAAATATCTATAAACCTTAGTGTATTCAATAGGACATTTTGATGGCATGTTTATTTGTACTTTCACTAACCCTCCGAGTTCCGCAAGAGCCACTCTATCTTCGTCCTATTTTTAGCATAATTTAGTGAGAAATTATGAAGTCTACCCTTTTTAGATCTAAATACATCTAAAAATGGGTGTTTAGCTATTCCTGTCCACAGTGGTAACTTCAGTTCCATTCCACTGGTCAAACCGTTCGTCTTTTACTTGTTTTCACGTGTTCGGTATTTTCGATGGGTATTGTATAAAAAATTTGAAGAAGTTTGCCAAACTGGTCTTTTCGTTGCCAATAGAGAGCGCTTTGGCATATCAATAACCTGTGCTGTCCTTGGCCCATAAATAAGTGTTGTCAGGCCTTGAAATAGTCTTAAACACACTCATTACTTTAGAACTCTTGTAATTTACAAAATGAGTGTTTCCTAATGTGCTGCATAATGCGTGAAGCCAGCAATAGTCTGCATGTTTGATTTCCATGTACATGTGTAGTGCAAGCACTAAGCTATAAATTTCGTGCATCTTTCGCTTTCTAAGAAGTGTAACTTCGGTACTCTCATGCTATTGGAGAGCATTAACCCTTTAATGTTGTTAGCGATGTAAACCGTCACACTCCTCTATTGCGTATAACGAATTCACTTCAATTGGTTGCATGAGTGAATTAACGCGTTTGCGAGACCATTAAAAACGACCGTATAGACTCAATGTATTTCATAAATCCCTTTCCATTGTACGTAACATGGCTATTAAGTGGTATCAGAGTCTGATCTCTCGAGTGATGTTTAGAGCAAAAAGGCAGAAAGATGGTATGTTTTTGTTTCTGCAAGAATTTCTATCTTTCTCCACGAAGTGGCAGTCGACAAAGTCAACTTGTCATCTTTTCTACCTTCAGCTGACATTCATTGCTTCGTCTCTCTTCCTTTTAGGAAGTCGATAATCAAGTACTTGACCCATCTATGCTTATCTATCTCCAAAGCATAGAAAAGTCAACTATAAGAGAGATGAGAGGGCGGGAAGGCGCATAGATTTACTTAACAATACCTACTTTCCGCCTGTGGTAGTGTGTGTGTGGCAGAAGAAACTCCCTGGGTTTATAACGCCTTGTGAACAGGGAAGTCTAGTTAGGGGCCTTTGTGGAACTGACGCTTCGTCTAAGGTCCCGCTGGCCCCCGCGATCTGCGAAAACGACCAGTCGCCAGGTTGGTTGCGTCCGCCTAGCGCACGTGCCTGTGTGTGTTGAAGTTAGCCCGCTATGACGATTGGGTCACAAGTTGTAGGGTCGCAACATTGCTTTCTCACAAAACCCCAGAGAATGAGAAATTGGCCATAAATCGGAGAATCAGTTAGTTACGTTTTCGTCGGCTGGACTGAGGCTTCTGTTGCTTCGGAGACAATCATCGAAGGAGACGATGATGAACATCTTGTCGCGGCCCTGGAATTGGTCGGCGGTGTTCACTCCCACGACTTCTGCACCCGGAATGCCTTCGTCTTTTCAGCAAAGTCGAAGGTTTTCTCCAAACTCCAGCACCCTAATCCTGTGCTTCCCGCTTCCCTTTTGTGCTGCCTGAGTAATTGTCTGAATCTGCCCCTCCCACACCAGGTACCACGGTGGGTTTCATCGGCTCTGACAGTCGTCTCTTCCGTCCACTGCCGCGCACCGCCGTGGTTCCTGGGCTGGCCCGTTCCCACGTAGACGTGGAGTCCCAGCCTCTCATCATCGCGGATTCACTCGATGGCAAAGAAGACGAGTCGTCCGGCAGACAATCCAGGCGCCAGAGGCGTCGAGTCTCCGATCGCCTAGCCCCAGACTCCCCCTGGGACGACGGAGGCCTTTCTGGCGAAGAGGGAGACTTCCAGGACGCCAGAGAGGGACACAGCAATGCCGGGGAGGAGGAAGACGAGGATAGTTTCGTCTTTGTCCGACCTGAGTTCATCTCAGTCCCGCAGGAGTCCCCCAAACTGTAGTGTTGACCCACCGCGTCTTTCATTTGAAACCTCACTGCATGCGCTTCCTCTATTGTGTAAAAATGGCTCGCAAGCGTCCGAATAGTTACCAATCCCACTCCCGACTAACTGATTTCAGTCATAATAAAGAGTGTAGTTGTTACTCTTCTGTGGTTGTCTCGGTGTTGAGCTCTCGTGTCGGGCTTTGCTGTGGAATGCTTGGTGTTATGTGGCACTTACGTGTTTTGGTCGTGGTTTCTGCTTAACGTGTCGAAGTAGCATTTTTTATCGGATCCATTTAAGCAACATCCTTAGTTAGGTGTTGTTGATAATTCTGTCGTTCGTGGTACCAACGGGAAGACCCACGTTCTAATTGCACTTAGTAGAAATAGTAAATTTCTAGATATTGATTCGTTATTTGGAACTTCGGTCCTAAGCCGAAAAAATATTTGCTTTGCCTTTTCAGTTACGTGTATGACCTCAAATTTTGGCCTTAAAATGTGGAATTTTGGTTGAATTATTTTACGCAATACTGGTTGGTTCGCCTTTTTGCCAATTAGCAATGAGTTGAGAAGTCGATAATGTGGGTTCTATTGATTTGACTAGATTTAGATTACCAATCAGCATGCCCCGGGCAACCAAAAAACCACCTGCTGCATCAAAGAGTACGTTCTCTTTTCGAACCTGTTTTCTCGAATTTTGGGCGTTTTTCCTCAATTTCTTATTTTAGATGATCCCCTGAAACAGACATCCCTGATGAGTTTCGTCAAGCCGGTTTGTTACCAATTAACTGTTTTCAAACTCCTGTTGCCCATTCAGTTTTATTCTGTTTAGGTTACGGCTACTGCACAACCCAGTACTTCAGCACGAACTACACCGAATGGTTCAGGTAATTTGAGCAACCAAATCTATTTGGGTTCGTACAAAAATGCGTACTATGAGTGAAGTAGGAAGTGCGAGTTTATAAACTTGAGCTTGTGCTTCACGAATCGATGCTTCGAAGGCGTCTTTTATGGAATGAAAGGGGGTTCCTGTTGGGATTCCTTTGATTTCTGGAAAAGGAAGACGGAGCCAAATCGGGGCTGTGTTGTTGTGGTGGGTTAGGAAGCACTTCCTATCGAAATTCTCGCGCAACCCTCGTACAATGCGCTGTTGCATTATGACAGGGCCCCTGTTGTCTTAAACAGGGCCCCACCGTGACATTCCCCTCACCATCTTCAGGCGATGTCCCTTAGGTTCCTTTGGAGCACCCCAGCATAGCCAAGCTCCCGGTACTACCGATACCGAGGGCCATCACCTTTGAACTGACTTTTCATACTTAAACTTTATGGATCCACGTGGACGGGAGTCATTGCTTTGACTGTCAGTTGTGAAGTCAGGATCGTAGTCCTAACCCCAACTTTCTTTGTCGATAATTTGCCCCAGAAATTGAACTTCGTCTGCTTCATTTTTTATGATATTAAGCCTAGATAAATTTGAAGGTGCTGTTGATCAGGCCGTAACGCCTTAGGCATCGATCGTGCTTGGTGTGCTTGCTCAATCCCAAGTTCAAACCATGGAGAATTGAATCTGCCGCCGACCCATTGACGAGTATTCGCCGATTTTTTATTTAAGTTTAGGACAGCCTCGATGTTTTCTTAATAGTTATTGCGGTCGTTTCTAGTCTTCCCAAGCGAGAGTCTTCGTCCCCAAAGTCTTACTTCTTGGAATCGCTGAAGCGGTCCTAAAATTTTGTTTGTGAATGACTTTTGCACTTTGAGTTTTCGATAACTTACTTAATCTCAATGCACACTTAAGGTAGTTTTGTTTTATTTTCAATATATCTTGTTATAACTTCCAATATTGGCAATGCTGGTTATTAAAAAAACCTCGGTTTGTTGATTTTCATGTTGTTTGAATGTCTTGAATTCAAACCATGACTTTGTTTTAGTACAATGAGAATTTCTTTTAAATAAAAGTGTAGTTTTCCATACAAATTCACAATTCGGGCTCAGTTTATTCAAATAAATTGATTGGAATTCTTTTTACTGTCATCTCCAATTACTGTTGTAAATCCACACAAGAATCTGGCGAATTCGTGACTGCCAAAAGGCATATGAATAGTTCAGCCGGTACGATAGCTACCAGCCCAAATGGTTTACAAACCCAATTAAACTGAAATAACACCCTTGGAGCCAAAGGGAAAGCGAAAACCCTATTCCCTCAGTTGGGATTGTGGTGACATGCACTCCTCTTGTTTTTAGATTTTATTCCTGGCACGCCAGAGGCCACTAGCACCCGGTCAGCAGTCTGCGCCAGCGCCCTCAAAACTCCCTACGTTTTCCGCTCCTCCACCGGTGACCTTGTCGCCGCTCCGACCATCCCCTTGCCGCCGCCCCTGCACCAGCATCAAAAACAGCGTCGTTCGTCCCTTGTGACTCAGCGGCGCGCTCACGTTATGGCTTGTCGCTCTGTGGAAGGCAAAATCGACTCAGTTTATGCCCGACAGGGGGACTACGACGGTTTCAACTACGCGCCGGTGCATCAGAGCCATCCCTTCACAGGCGCCCAAACTTTTGCTAGTCAAAGAGCTCGCAAAATGGCCCAACTCGCGGCGATTCCAACTGGTTACAAGACGAGACAGGTGAAAAGACCACCCGGTGTGGAAGAGAACTCGATCTTCGAGGAGAGTTTGACTTCAGGAGTGGTTCTAGAGACACCGCAACAGCCGAAAAGAACATTGAAAGCACGAAAAACTCTGGTTTTGAGCGAGGAGGAAAAGAGGCACCTGGAAGAGGTCATAGAGGAATTAGCGGATGGTAAAGAAGGGAAGAAAGAGGTGGTGGAAAAGGACCAAGAGGAGAAGAAAGAAGAGGTTGTTATAGGGGAGTCGTTTTTGGAAGAACTCAAAGAAGAATGGGTGCAGGACTTTGATGAGTAAGTGTTTCTGTCAATTAGGGGTCGTCTCAGTGATTTTAAACGCGATGCTAAAGCTCTAGGAACCTTCCTCTGTAAGTCAGAAGTGCAAAAGATTTAATAGACCATGGGGGCTGGAATTCAGTAAGACTCGATTATTCGATCGCATGCTATTACTTAGGCACACCCGAAGTCTCGTTCTTATCGAGTAACTGGTGTTATCTCAGATGTGGATGTAAGAAATTGTGTTAAAACGGAAGTTGGTTGTTGAGGACAAAAAACTGGATGTCTGTTTCCCCTTTGAAATCAACAGGACCCAAAATGTCTGGTTGCTAAAATTCAGCACAATGCTCACGTTCTATCAGTCAATCAATACTAGATGGGACCTTACTACGCATTGGTCCCTCTCTTAGCCCTCCTATCGCTCCTTCGACTGAATCCTTCGTCAGACAAAACCTTTTAACCGACTCTAGACCGTAGTGGAGGCCAGATGTGGGCCTAATCTTTGGAATAAGCCTATTCTTGCTCGTATTGCGTGTGAGGGAGAACACACAAGAGGATGAGTGAGGATGGATTGTGACTGCAGTGCCGTGTGAAATGTAGCCTTGTGACCTTGGCTTCATGGGAGATGAAACCTTTTGAAAGTTGGTACACCCCCAGCATTTTTGATAGTAATCGTCATCCTTGAAAAATGAGTCGGGCTTTCTTTTGCATCACAAGAGCTGCGATTTTAGGCTGCTACATGAAATTACCTCTTGTGACCGTGGTATTTCTACTATTACCTTTTATCATCTTGCTTTTAGAAGTCTTATTTTGGAAAATGGGAAACATGAAATTGCATCTCGGCCCTGGTACCGATGCCGAGTTACGGATGTCACTCCTAAAGGGTTGGTGTTTTTTTTTAAAAACAGCAGGAATATTTATGCTCTCTAACTCCAAGTATCGTATTTGAATGTTCGAAGAGTGATGAAACTGAAGATCCAGTTGAATAGACAGACATTGTTCCATAGCCTCTTAACAGTAATTTTTTGTTAAAGCAGCTTAAGTGGGGAAGTGTTACTTTCCTAAATTTCTAGTAGAAATTACCGTAGTCTGGTTAAAGTTGATTGACAAAGTTAACTTAAAAGGTTATATTAATAGGGTTTCCTATCAATCGAGGGAAGTGTGGTCTCGCTGCGAGGGTTCCACCGCTCGAAATTGGCAAAATTAGTCGTAATTTGTAGCCTTACTCCATAACCACGAAACTGCGCACCACCCTAACTATGTAATGTTGATTAATTGTGATTTATAATGTGAACACTTTTCGCTATTCTTACTTTGCAGAAGCTCGTTGATAGTTTCGGCTGTCGATCTTGACAGGAAGCAGAAAGCTATCACAATTCAACTCTCTGGATCTTGGTGAGTCAGTTTCGTATGTATTCGCTGGCGCAGGAGAAGCGCTAAAAATGAAGGGGGGTTAATATTTGTTCAGGGAGAAGGTTGTCACTCCCAGGGACACGTGAGTAGCAGTAAAACCCCGTATCTGGGCATCAAATGATCTGATTTGTCTAAAAGTGCATTTGGAGCCGCAATATGATAAGGCACAACTAAACCCAGCATGTAATTTTGCGGGTTGGAGGTTGAGCGTTCAATCAAGCAGCCGTTAACCACTCCAGTCAAGTAAACAACCAAGTTCTCGGAGTACAGAGCGCCAAGTTTCGACTAAGAGATTCTCTAGGAGGAAAGATTGGAAAAGTTGTGTGCAATGACTGTCGGTTGGTTGTATTTGCAGTCGATCGCTGTAGGATGAGCCTTTGACCATGATGGATCATTGTATTCGGTGAGCGATCGGTTATTTGAGTTGGTGTCATCGGAGTTTCTAGCCTGTCGCGTGTGCTCTAACAAAGAAGCTCGGTCAGAGGAGCACAAACAGTGCTTATTCAACCTTCAGTAGGCCTCATTGGGCTTCCGCCCCCACTGGTAGAATTATTTCACAGCAGTGCACCGAAAGGGAAGTGTATCCATCCTAGAACTTAATTTGCTAAATGACTTCCAGGCGTGATGGCTTATCATTAATTGCCAAATTTCTGAATTTGTTGATATTCCCAGCTAATCATCGGAACTATTTCAAGTTAGATTTTCTTCCATAAAGTAGTCGTTTTTCCTTCAAAAATTGTTGGGTAATAAGAGGTGTATCAGGTCAGTGTGCTGTGCTTTTTTGGGGAATGTCACCCAAAATACAACCAGTGGAAAGTTAAGTTTAACCGGAACGCGACGAACTTTATCGGAGTGTATGATTCCGGCAAGAGAACTCCCTATTAGTGGGCTTTTGGAGCGGTGAGAGGACCGTGCATGGTCTCTTTGCTTAGCGTCACTTCACTAAAAGGAGTTTGTGGGCAAAGTGAACCTGCCTGAAAATCCGGGCTGCAGGCGCTCTTTTCAGGGTGACCCTGTGGAGGTTCGTGTGTACGACTAATCATCACTCCCTCCTTGTGCTATTTATCTTCTCTATGCCACACAAGATTGGCAAAGTGGAGTGTAGGTTTACTTCGCGAAATCCTGTTATAGCTTTAGCAGGATCGTGCAGGCCCGCGTCAGCGCCTTTTCCCGCCAGCATCCAGAGTGTGTCCAGTATTTATGCGTTATCGCGGTGGCAATTAACTCTACTTAGAGCATTGTTAAGACAGGAGCACTCTGGGAACTGACGAGTTGTTGTTGCATTCATCCACTAAGGTCGATCTGTTTGCTGGTTGGGCTACGTTGAGTAGAAATCACGAGGTGTCGGTGTTTTGGCATTAGTTAAGACCCAACAGTCGATCGATGTTCCACGATCATATTCACGCGTGTACCCAGTTTGTCTGCGTAATTGAGGGCTACTAAATTGAACTGGAAGCAGGACCTTGTTCAAGATTCCCGGCGTTTCCTGACAATGCAACCCAAAGCTTCTGTGAAATCTCTAGAGATAGTTAGCACACACAGGATGAGAATGTCTCTCCCACTAAGGCACTCACTTGGACTCGCTACCGGAGCTCACCACTCCTTTGTACAGCCGATGAATCAGGCCATCCCATAAGTTCTGTCGGAAATTTTATTAAATAAATCAAGTGACCAAACGTTTCGTTCATTCAAGGATTTAATCGTCCCTGTTCCTTCTATGCTTATCTGTGACTTCCTTCCATCTATTAACAAGCTTTTTATCTCCGCTTCTAAATTTCGCAAACCGTCTTCTTCAGGTTTCTTTTTGTCATTCACTCATTCACTCCATAGACTAAGTGAATGTTTCTAGATGCTTCAAATGCTGTTGAGTTTCCTTACTTGCAAATTCCAATTTTATGGTCCGGTAAAATAAACTTTGGTCTGTTTAGAAGCATCTAAACATAAAAAATAATGTTCAGTTCCGTTAGACATTATAAAATACTCTTAAATGTTGTTCGACTTAAAAGGGTGAAATTGGGACAGAACCAGCGGGACGACCTGGTAGTTGGCCTCCGAGTGTCGGTCTCGCTAGTAAGCACCCATGCACCACTTGGTAGTGGTTCTATGTTCCCTTCCGGGCTGGTATTTGCATGTTCCCATAACCGTGTACTCTACTGGGTACATACCTTGCTATAAGTTTCTTTAATATGTTTCTTATCTTTCCCCGACTCGTTGTTTGGTTAATGCATGAAACGTTAGCCACCATAATTACATCTTTTACCAAATCCTTCAGTGCTAAATCTTCCAGTTTTCTCGATCTGTAAAACTCCACGAATTATACAACGCCTTTCTGGGAAATCAATCGAAGGTGAACTATGTGAAAGTCAGTTTCAGAGTGGGTTTCGTTCGATCGTCATTCAATAAACATGAAAGTTGCACTCAGCGCCATAAGCGTTTATCGAAGTTTCATGTTGGCCCCGGAAACTGATTTTACATTTTCGCTGGTGGTAAGGCCTCCAAACCTGCTTTAATGCCAGCGATTAACTGACTTCATGGAGATTGTTGTCCTTCTCGACTACACCACTCAACCTTACGTTCTAGTATACGGGCTTAGTAAGATCTACGTGGGAGCCAGGAGGGGGCCTAACGTTGGAGGGCTGGTGTTGTTGTAAAAACTTGGCTGACAGCAACGCTTAACTTTTCCGAGTTGCGGCTTTCTTCGTTACCATCCAGGGCTTGACTACAGGCACTTCAATTCGACCCAATCCCCTCAAACACTCTCCTGCGCCATCGGATCGTCTGCCGTTAGTTTGCTTTCTAGCCACAGCAGTCTTCAGCTTGTATTCGCAGTGTTCAGGGGATAGCATTGAGCGAGTTTGTTTGCTTAGCGAATCATGATGTTTCATGTGGGTTCCAGTCGAAGTTCATTCCTGTTGTCATCAAATGCTTGAATGATGGAGATGGGTTTAAACTACTTTAAGGGAAGAGTAGTGTGCATGAGTATCTTTAAAACAGCTGCAAAAAACCACTAACAATGCTGTAAAATTTATCCCGAACTTCTTATATGTGCTCTTGAAGGTAGTTATTCGAAGTGCATGCAGATTTTATCGAAAAAATCATCTGCTCTAAGGTCTTTTGGGATTAAAACCGGTTTCGGAAATTAACCCATCGCCTTTCAACCTGATCCGTTTTCGTAGTGTAGAGACCAAACAATCAGTTCATAATTCTTAACCGTCTGGAATGTGGTAACCTGTGTCTAGACGCGGAGGGGCTAGAAATGAGTCACTGCTTGGTGACGTACTTGGAAACGTGTGACGATCGTCCATTTTAGTGACAGACGAATCGAAACGTGATTATTCGGAGTCGGTGATACTCGATGTGGTATTTATGTGAAAAAAATATGCAAATGAGAGGATAAAGTACATGGTAGCGTCACGTGCCAATGATAGGGTCAGATATCAGCGAATGGGTTATAAAAAACGGGTTACTGTGAGCCAGATAAACTCTGTCGATAATGAGGCTGCGTGCACACTTACCGAGGTGCCCTACCGGTTCCTCAAGGGCGCCTGTAATACCTACTCGATTTATGACTGCTATTTTCCCTCTTTCCTTCGTTCTCCATGCCAGGCATTTATATCCAGTTGCTCTATATCGTCTATTGCCCAGGTCTGACACACCCCTTCAATCAGGCGACATCCTCAACCTCGTTGTCCCCACCCAACCAAGATCCACCGACTTCACACTCTCGGACACCGATGAATCCCCGTTCAACTCCACTTCTCCCCCTCTCTTCGTCCTCCACCCAGACGTCCTCATCTCAGGGACGACAGTTGCGACGGCCGCGGCTGGCGGATGTCTCAGACGAGCGGTCCTGCAGCACCTCTGGGCTGAGAGCGAGGAATCTGACCCGGATCCCTCGGTTGAAGGGAATGGGAAGAGTACACCTCCGCCTACGTCTGGCCCCTATGTGATGCTGGTGGGCAGTGTGGTGCATGAGGTGTTTCAGGAGGTGGGTGCCGACAGAATCCCCTAACTGCACCCACAACCTCAAACCGACACTGAAAACCATCCGAGAGAGGTGGTGCAAAGTAAAAGGGAGTGGGAAGCCTTTTTTCGAAACTGTTCGATGCAGCAGGCGATATAAGCTGGCATCACCGCTTACAGAGGGCGTTGGAAGATCACCTGGTTAAGATTAGCCTTTCGATTTCTATCGGAACTGTTCGAGGAAACCGCGTTCCTGTTCTGCATTAGTCAACCGATGTGCATGAACCAAAATCGGTTTGACTTCTGAGCAGGGAGTTGCGATCAAGACGTAGTTTCCACTGACGTGGCTATCGCGAAATGCCCGTGTTTTATCCATCCTTCCCATCCAGTCTTTTTCGCTCTCACCTTGAGCCTTTGGGAGAAGTTTGCCACTAAAAAATTGGAAGTTCGGTTTTACAAGAATTTAATCTTATACGTCAATAATCTTGGTAAGGGTTCGTTTTGAATAACGGGACCCGTTCGGCTGAATTAAAAAGTCAATGACTTCTCATGATTATCGAATCAGCTGTTCCCTTTCTACCTATGATTGATCTCGTAGATAAAGCCATTGTTTTCAGTAACGTTGGTCAGCCTAGGATGTTATTGCCGTGCTTTTCTAGAAAAAAAGTTTTATTTTTTAGGATTTTAATAAATTCCGTTTTTGGTAAATATTTGCCTGCAGTCAGTGAAAGAAGACAATGCCTTAATTAAATCAGTGTTAGATTGCCGGCTTCTTCATTGATCCTTTTTACAATTTGGTTCGCCCAAAAGGCACCTCTAGTTGTGGGGAAATTATAGCAGTTGTCCTTGATTTCTGGAATTTCTCCAAATGAGTGTATCTTTCCTAATCTCGTGTATCAGGTCGTCCAACGTCGAATGGCCGGGGTTGAATCGGCGTCGTCGAGGACCCTCGTCCAGCTACGTCTGCTGGCTCCCTCTACTATCCTCCAGCTGTACGCTCTCGGCTGCTCGGTAGAGAAATTCTGCGACTCCTTGAAGGCTCTTCTGCCAAAAGTCAATCACTGGGCCAGTGAGCATTGCTCCAGCAGTTCATCGTAAGTCCATCTCGTCACTGAACTCGAATGAAGTAACAGGACCGCGTTCGGGTACCGAGAATGGAGTTAAGAGTAAATGGAGACATAAAACACTCCATTGAATGTGATCTGTACTTCTTAGGGTCAGGTAAGATCGCTGAAATTAGCTTTTTTGATCGAAAGTAATCTTTGATCACAACACTTTTAGATGTTTTTTGTAGAAGGTGTTGATGCACTCGGGCTCGCCAACGCAGCCCTCTATTTCCAGTGCTTGAGAGGTAGTTAACCTCTCAGTGGTGGTTTCATCAATATACACACCTCGCTAATTAGTATTTCTATGTGCCATTTCGAGTTAGAAATTTCTTAGGGGACACTGGGCAACCATATCGTTTACACTAATAAGTAGCTTTGGAGCAACCAGGGCACGTTTCTGCGGCCCCTACATCAGTTAGTAGTAGACAATTGACTGGTTTTAGAGATTGAAGTGGTAAGATTTGCGGTTTCTACGCTTGTCTTGAGATTTAATAATGTCAGGGAATTGGTCGGTTCTTAAATATAGTACGCAAGAAATTGTTCAAAACGGATTCCTGCACGTGCACTCGCTTCTAAAGTGAGTCGGTGATGTCATCTTCATGACCATTTACTTTAAATTTAAACGCTTGTAACTCTACACGAAATTGTTAATACGTACATTGTTGCGCCTAAGCCTTAGATGGTTACAGCTAATAAAGTAATATACTAGGTTTCGATATTTCATACCTTCGTTATTGTTTTCAAGATTAATGAAAACGGACCGTAACTCAAAAGACCTAAAGTTGTTCCTCTTAAAGGTAGTATTCCAAAGTGTGCCCACTTTCATTCAGAATGAACAAGGAGAGAAATTAGTTAATAGGAAAATAATCACTTTCGAAAGTCGATCCGTACTTGTCGCAATTTCAACAGAAGGGGTTAGAAGAAGCTCCTAACTCCGATTTATCTGACACCAGAGGGCCCCAAAAAATTCTTTTACTTCTGGTTGATCTTGTGAATCAAAAGGCAGTTTCTCCCGACCTATAAGAGTTCAATTACTTGAAATTTTCTTAATTAAAGAAGGAGTTCTCTCTGCAGCCAAGCAGTAGTGTTGCATTAACAACAACTCCTCGATTTCATACTAGGCCGTCAAATATTTCTTTTCGTTGCCATTAATTCCATTAACTGAGCATTGCATAGAGCATGTTCCATTAAATCCCAATTTTCTTTTTCAGTCCAGCTCCTAAGACGCCGACTTTAAAGGAGGTTCTAGATGTGGAAGAAAACATCTGGTGCACCAAGTACGCTTGTGTTGGTGTTGTTTTTTCACCCAAAATCATCGATCGGTTCTCTATTAACGCTCCCTTTTACCATTAGGATCGGTGTCAAGGGGAAAATCGATATGACAGTGCGTTGTCAATTAGATGCCGGATCGGAACCCGTCCTCGTTCCCCTCGAATTGAAGACTGGCAAGGCCTCGCATTCCTTCGAGCACCAAGGTCAGGTATGATCGCAAAAAGTTGAAAGTTTTCTAGACAATTTCCAACGAAAATATCAGAAAACGACGGGCTTAGAGACCCAAAGTTATCAAAAATAGTCTACTGTATTGAAAGTTGGCGATTGTACAGGGTGTTTGCAATAAAATCGACAGTCTCACTGGGAAAAAAAGAGCACTTTTGGTCGGTAATTAACTACTTTGATATATTTCAAATAAATTCGATAGTTATAGTCCGGATAATCGTTGCCATTAAGATTATTTTTTATTCCTAACACGGTCCCCACGGAACCTGAAGCAAGCCGATTTGACGCTTTCCCTTGGAGAAGGGTGTCGTCGATTAATTGGACTACTGGTGCACTGGTAGTACAGTGGCGATCGGTAGTGTCATCACGACTCATAGTAGTATATTGGCGGGTGGGGATCTAGGAGGAGAGTTCGGCAGAAACCAAACAATTTTTGACTCCCTTCGAGGTGTGACAAGGAGCTAATTATGCTGCCATACATGTGGACCGATTATTGACTGCCTTCGTTAGCACCCGGGGTCTAACTACAGTGATAAGCGATTCCGTTGGGAAGCTACCATAGTCTCCTCCTTTTCGGGTTGGTGAAAGTTGTTCTCTTTCGGGATGAATCATGCGGTGGGTTCCAGTCATCCATTCTGGTCGTCATCACACGTATGAATGTAGAAGAAGGGTTCAAACTTTGGAGGAAGTGCTGGATGTTTGAACACCCTAAACCCACTTTAAATAAACCCAACTGCTTCAGTGTGACTTGGAATGCTATGGTTGAGTGGTTGGATGGAGCAGACAAAGTGATTGCAACTTCGTTAAGCAATGTGAACTCCAGCAAGTTCTTCTTTCCCCACGCAGGTCCTGTTGTACCTCCTCATGCTCTCCGACCGGCATTCGGATCGTCTCCCCGCCTCGGATGTCGCCAAAGTCGGATGGTTAGTCTACCTCCGCGAAATGGACCAATCAGGACGCCTGGGACTGGTGAAGCCTCACCCGGCCAGTTTTCGGGGTCTCATCCAGACGAGGAACCATCTTGCGGCCGCTCTGAGACGCCTTATCGATGGGGAGAGTCTAAAGGCGGGTCTGGGGAATGGGGAAGCACAGTGGAACCCCAAACTACCCTCGCCGATAGATAGGGAACGGACGTGCTCATGGTGTCCCCATCTACTCACCTGTGGGCTTTTCCGAGATGATGGGTATGAGTTTTGCAGCACGGAAATAAGACGCTTTCTTGTTCGTCGGCACTTTCAATTCAGGAGTGATTTCTTCAGTTCTGTCTAATTACTGATTTATTCGCTCCACCAATCTAGGAGCAAGATGAGTATTTGCTGATTGTCTGAAAAAATGTTACAATTAGCAGACCTAAGCTAATGTAACTGAGTTTTGTTTCTTAAAGACATTGTTACTTCCCCTAACTGCACAAGTATTTTTGCGTACCTCCAACAAAAACGTGCAAAAAGCAAACCAGTTCCTCGATATTGCTTTTTCGCATGTGCCCAGAGACTGTTGTTGCTGGTGTCAAATTTAACCGTTTTATTTGAAAGATCATCTGTAGTATACACTTTGTGGTGCTTTTTAAATGGTGCAAATGTTACCTTAAAAGTTCCTTTGATTTCGTCTCATTTACTTTTTTGAGAATCAGGGGCTTTCCTCCTTTGTCAGTAGTCCCACGTAAGATAGTGCTTTATAACTCTTTTTGAACTTCCCCTAGTGTAGATTTTCTCTACCACAATCTACTGGCTTCATTGTAAACAGCACTATTATGAAGACCTTAAACTTAACAAAATTAATAAGTTCAATTCTGCTTCATTTAAAGAAATCCGCATTTCTTAGATCCAGGAGCCGTTTCGGAATAAAAACCATCACTTCTTTCCTTAGGATAGACTAAGGTAGTTATTTCCCTCCAGACCTTCTTCGGCTTCTACTTCTTATTTAGCTCCTCGTTAGTTTCCACCAAAAACGAGCGTACACGACGAAAATAATTTAATTCGATGATGTACTAGACGTAGTTATTACTTGGGAGATGGAATGACGGTCCCCATGCCTTCCTTTGAAGTCGATTTTTACTACCTGCCTCTTAAACAACGCTTGGTTATCTACCACCGTCTCATTCGCCTTTCATAGGGCAGTCAGATTGTTGATCTGTTGGAGCCCGTTGGCTCACACACACCTTGACCCGTCTTGTGTCTCATCCCCGTCACACCAGTTTCTCGAACGCTCCTGATTAGTTTTCCCTGATCATAGTAACGTTATAGATTCTGAGTTTTTTCGTGCTATATAAAAACTCTGCAGTTGGTTCTAGTTGATTAACGGGGTGCTCCTCCTCTTTCTTGTTCGCGAACGGATCTTTTTTAGTTTGGTAAAGGTTGTTATAAAAGGTAAGGGGATGGGCCAACCGACTGGTTGTCAAATCCTTGTATTTGCTCCTGATAGCCTCACAGTCAATGTAAGAAAATTTGGTTTGAATAATGTAATTCGCAAAAACTTTCATGTGACTGCTACTATGTCAATACTATCTCAACATTTTTTCTGTTTGTTTTTTTTTTCTTCAAGCGAATCAGATGAAAAATATCGCTGTCTCGTTAAATGTTCTGCCTTGTAACAGTTTATCTCCTCTTTCGCCAAACACGTTGAAGCCTGTGGCTTCGACCTATAGGGAAAACGTCGAATCTGCAACCACACGCTCACAGAAGGGCACTAAAGCTTTCTCCGGCTCTTATCCCCTAGATACGCGCTCAAATTTGTTACCACTGCCGCCTCGCTTCCTCCTTTGATTGGGGAGGCAGAACCTTGTAATCTTCATTAGTTATCCTGCAGATAAGACATAGAAGGCACTCCTCAAAAATCAGCGTCTTAGCGCCTTTCCTCCCCTTCTAGTATTCTAGAGAGTTCCGCTATCGCCCCCGAAGTGCGCCAGCTCTTCACCCGGCGAGTGAAACACGTCCGCTGCGAGCACAAGGCCTTCCTTCAGCACTGGACTCGTCTTCAGTTGCTGGAGTACGCTTCCGGTGGGCGCGTCGACAAGACGCTGGCCAGAATCGCAGAGGGGGACGTCGAACACGATGGTTTGGTGAACGAGTGAGTTTCATGTATTTAATCTCGCTTTAGAGATGACTTCGTACGAAGAATGCTTTCACCGAATGTGGTTACCACAATAGTTCCCCTAACAGTCGTAAATGCTAGTACTGTAGTACTCAATTCCAGTTAAATAAATTACATCCCTAATTCTTAAGTCAATGCTTGAGTTTCTTCAGTTGGCTTTTGTAAAGGAACCACATCATTGAAGATTACATTTTTCAAAAAACGGGATCGGAGGTTGGTTTTGTAAGTTCCTTTTAAGGCTAAGTTCCTCGAACTATAAATCACAAAGAGTGAAATCAGTGAGACGACTGAACTTTTTAAAGTGTTTTCGCTTCTAATTTCAGTGGTACTGACAGCCAAGGTGGTGGCGGTGGTGGAATCCGTGGTTTGACCGTCGAAAAGACTACAAGTTCTCCCAACGTCGGTTCGCGGAAGTTCTCGATCTGTCTGCGAAAATCCGACGCAATTCCCATCTCGTAAGTTTATTGTTTGCCTTGTCGAAAGTGTTGCTCCACTTCAATCTTGGGCCCTGAAGCGTCGGTTTAGTGTTGGAGTGTTGAACCCCGAGGATACCCACTGAGGGGTTGTCACACGAAGTACGAAAATGCGATTTTCACAAAGGTGCTCACTTGAGCCTTCCACTACAGTCCTCCATTCCCTGTACGTCAGCTCCACGCACCACAAAGCCGTGGTTTTGTGTGCTCTTCCAACTGGGCAATTTCCTAGGGCAACTCAATGTCCTGATGCCCCCACATTGATTCCCTCACCAGTGGCCGCGGACGTTTTAAATATTGCTGCATAATCTTTGCGATACTGTGCATATTTCGAGCAGATCAATCCTTTAATAGGCATCGCGTTTAACATGACTCTGCCTGGCAACAGAGACGTTCGACACTGTCGTAGGTTTACTTGGTTTGCAATGCTCGGTGTGAGCTACTCGAATACACTGTTGCTAAAGATACAATCCCCTGGTTGCGCTCATAAGTTCAAAAGCAACTACGACACACCGCTGGGTTTGAAAAGGGCCTCATCTTCCCCTTTCACAGACCCCTGTGTCCGCGCCCAGCAGCCGAATGCAATCCGCCTTGCCGCATTCACTACAAAGGTTACCCATTTGATCATCGACCGCTCTTCGGAAAGCCGTCGCAGGTCAATGCCTCGTTGTGAGCTTGACAAATGCCTTAATAATAGTAATTTCACTCCTGCCGTTGAGCATAGGTGACCTCAGGATTTGCCCCTATTCACTTATTGGCACTTTGTAATGATTTTTTCTGCCGCTCTGCACTTGCTGTGGCTGCTAATTTGGTATTTCCTTCATTTGACAAATAACGTTGCTGCCCAGGCTTACCTGTGGCGAATGGGATTTTGTATCGACCGGTTGCACCGTCTCTCTCCACACTTTGGTACTGCCAATCGCCATTCTGATCATTTTTTGCTAAGCAAACCAATCAGAAGACATTTGTTCTACTGGGGCCACGTAAGTGACCTTAAGATTTTCACTCTCTTGTGGGATCGTGCTTAAATATTTCTTTGCAAATTATGGCCAGCGATGATTCTACATAAAGAAGTGGGTGTCTGGTGTGGTAGTTAAAGGACACCACCACACATGGTCACTTAAGCTTTTTCACCAGGTGTATGTGTGTGTACATCAACCAATATGGGGAAAGCCGGCTTTCACGCGAACTGATTCATTTTGGGAAAAGCATTTCCGACTAGGTTGGCCATTCAGGTGTTTTAAATTGCAATTAATTTTGAGCGTTTATGTGCTTAAATTCTCTGCTGCTTCTGTGAATATTTACACACCACCCACACGATTCAGTGGGTAAAAGAAAGTGTTATTTCGTTGGAGCTCTTCTGCAAGCAAGTTTTGGGTGGGTCGCATCAACGGATCGGATTCTGTTAAAATTCCGCCGGTGGCTCTCAACTAATTGTTCAGTGTTTAGAATCCTGTAAAACGGTTCCTTTGTTTCGATTCGGTGTGTTAGAGGCGTTTTGGTTCGTTTTAGTTAAAGAAATGCTAAAATCAAGCAGTTTTGTATAGCATTTATGTTAAAAATGAATTAGTCATTTGGATTTCCAATAATTGGATCGAACCCTCGGATCTTTTCACTGACTAGCAAAGTGAAAAATATTACAGTTCAATTTTAGGAGTACAATTAATGCCTCCGTAGTATCTAAATGCGAAGGATATTTCTAGTGAGAAAGTCATCCGTTACGTGGGTGTACTATTTCATTTTTAAATCATAGATTTTTCTAATTCTGAAAACATGGTAAATAGAGTTCTTACTCTTAGCTCCGAAGGGATGCTTAGTGGAAATCGAATCACAAATAATTTTGCAGTGTTTTTAGTGACACAGATTCGTTAATACAACAGGACTGAATTATTGTAAAAGCACTAACTTGGTAGGAGAAAAATATTAGACAACCAGGATGCGACAGAACTCACAAAATGTTTACGATTTGGAGTTGCATACTTGTGTGTTCTCAGTGTGAGGAAATTTAAAACAAGATAGTGGGCTTTCAAATTCTTGAGAGAAGTTACTTTTATTCCTACTGTTGTGCAGGATTCTTTCATAGCTCCCGAGAAGCGGTAAAGAGAAAAAACTCTTTTTCGTTTCCTGAAGTCACTCTAGTTTAACAGTTGCCGATTTCTATAATATGTTTTCAGCGTAAAATGAGAATGTTTACGAATTCTGCTGAGTTGATAACATCGAATACGTCTTTCGCAATCTACGGCTAACTTTATCACCGACGGTATTTTCGCGGTTTCAGCGTTTATCAAGCATATTTTTGCCACCGAATCAAATGTTTGTGAATTCATTTGCTTTCTTTGCAAAAGAACTTGGAAGTTCTATATCAAGGATTCAAGCATGTTTTATTCCTTATGGAGTATAAGAATCTCGCTGTTCAAGTAACTCTAAACGGCTTGTTTGAAACGTTGTTACTAATTACTTGAGACTGATTTTAACAAGTTGAGCACTCTGCTGTTTGAGATCACTTAACCGTTTCCAATTAAGAAGTCGTTCGCATTTCACAGCCAACGCTTTTTTGGTAAATATTTACACGTATGCCCAGATTAGTTTCACAGTCGTTTTTCCTACTAATCAAAACGGTGAAAATCTTATTCCTTGTCTAGTGAAGCTTGTTGCAATAATAAGTCAGGTATTATTGTGACGGATTAAATATTTGATAGTCTGGTGCCGTGAAATATTTCAGTCTTCAAGTTTTGCACTAATTCCATTCTTTTCCGTGATATTTAAAGAAACATGATAGTTTTTCAACCATGAAAATTTCGAACTAATCCAATTTGTCACAGTAAATTCCGTTATTTCATCAATAGTTCGATTACATGTGCCACTGCGTTTTATTGAATGAAAATATTTGAGTTAAATTTTAGAAGCTTTTGGGTGTATATCTGTCGGAAATAACGTGAGTGAAACAGTTGCTAAGATGAGTTAGTTTTCCCCAAAATCCGTCGTTTACGAAATCTGCTGGTTTTTACAGATTAGTGTACCAATGGGGGTTGAAAAGTTGATGCGTTCTAGGTTCGCAGCGGCTAAGTATTCAAACCAATGCAGAATTTGCTTCAGTAAAGTACAGGTATGAAAAATGCCTTCTTTTGAATAAGGTAAAACCGTTTTAATTATGTGCGGTTCCTTTTCCTTAGAATAATTCCCCACTCTTTTCAGTTAAATAAAAGTTACTTAGATGAGTTTCATGAACGGAGTGTTTTGACTTACTTGCCTCTAGGTTTCTACTCGGGATGCTGTGAAGTGCCATCTTCAAGGTATTTTTATAAAAGGAGTGATTTTAAGCCAATATTGTTATATGGGTAATCCACCTTGATAATCATAGCAGAGTAACCAGGGTTTACTATGGTGAGGTTTTAAGGGAGCTATGGGACGCTTTAAGTAAATAATGGCGGAGTTCTGTTTCACCGCGATGACAACGAACCAGCACATTCTGCGAGGGTTGTGCAGGATGTTCTTCTAGAAAACCTCATCCACCATCTCCCAATAGTCCCTATTTAGCACCATCAGCCCCATGCCTTTTTCCGAACCCCAAGGAATTCTCAAAGCAACACATTTTATTGACATAGAAGTGACAAAATCCACGCCTATTACTTGGCTCCGATTTGAGAAATGCCTTGATCTTAATGAGAAATATGTTGATTGATAAGCCCGTGCGTAGGTATCATTTTCGTTTGAATGCTTTAATTTCTTATAAATTCAGCATGGTTTTAGTCTACCGTGTATTTTATCGATTAGAATATTCAAACGGCTGGGACAGTTACAAAGTTATGTGTGCTGTTAAATTTGTTTATAAAGATGAACATTTTAATTTGTTGTATAATTTAGTAGATTGGTCTCATGATTGAATTTTTGTTCAATAAATAATTTGACGCCAAATCGTAATGCCCCTGAAACGGAATTCCTGTTAGGATATACGAATAAATCCATTTCCAAATGATTGAACTTGCCTATGGTCCAATTTATTTGCCTTGAATATCTGTCATGTATGCGAATTTCTCCACATGTGGTAATGTTTAAATTAATTTGATTAATAAATTACTAATGAGAGTTTGGAAATGGTGACGTTTGTTTATTAAATAATTACACATTTAGATTATTCTTACATTTTGCTTCAATCATGGCTTTACAATAAAACTGGCTGTGGGATTTGCATTTCTTGGGAGCTAAAATGAGTCATTTTCCACTTAGTGGTACCTTGACGATTCCAATTTTTCCGCTTTTCTTAAACTGTCATTTTGATCTCCAGAGTTCTAACATTTTATGAAATGGCCTTACTAAAACGACCTGTTCAACTTGCTTGATATTCGGTGCACCAAAGATGTAAATTCCAGCCAAACAGTTCGTAATAAGACCTCACGACTTCAATTCGACTCATTCAAACAGCCGTTCTTTCTCTGTCGTTTGCAACAGATTCATCTAGCCGTTTGTTGTTGCACCAACTCCGGTGTGCGATCCCTCTGTTCGGTAATTTAGCGCCCACAAACTTCCTTTCCTCATTCGTTTTTTACAGACATGGCCTGTCAGTGGGGGACTTTCTGATCGTCAGCAGTGACGATGGTCGCCATGTTGGCATCTGTCTCGCCTCTCTAACCAATGTCTCCTCAACTGACAACACTTTAACCATCTCGTCAGAAAGGTAGTCTCTTATTGCCACTTAATTCCTTTTTCCTGGTATTCTTTAAGAATGATGCGGTCTTTCGTCTTAGAGGATGAAACCACCAAGATTTCTGTCTTTAATTATGTAGTCACTTCGAATTCCGATTTTCGTTTAACGGTAGAGGTATAACCGTTAATCATACTTAGCTTTCTTACATAGATTGACACGCAGTGCCATTTGCTAAAAAGTTATATTGAAGGTGGATTTGTAATAATGAAACTGCATTTGCCACCGTAAAAATTTTGGGTTTTATTTTTATGATATTAAAGTCTACAATAAGGAACAATCTTTTTGAGACTAATTGTTACGGAGTACCTTTCGTATTATGACCGCGTAGAGTAAAATAAATCAAACTTTTTTGAATCGAATCTGTTTAAAGTCAAATTTTTGCTGTTTTATTCGATAGAAAGAGGTTCACCTATTCATTTTATAGATTTGTTAAACTTATTTGATAGGCCATTACCTGCCTGGATCACGCACTACCGATTGGATCGATATGTCTCGGACAAGGGAGTGCAGATTAACTTGTCAAACCTTGTCGGATTGATGGAGGATTCGAGCATTTGGTGAGTGACGGTTTCGCAAACATGCCATGGAATTCCTTGTAAATAACAAAAAAATCTATTTCGTCAATTTCTTGTTAGTGCACGCCTGAGACAGCTGATTATCGACCAGGTCTGCCCTCGATTCACTCATAGTCTCAGGAAGTCAGTACTCATTGAGAGTGAGTTATTTTGGCAAGGTTTACTTTAACTCTTTGATGGTTGATTATTTGAACTTGCATTTGGTAAGTGGATTTCAAGAAGTATCTATGGGTTTACCCTGCTCACGTAAATATTCTTTTTATTACCATGTACAGTTTTGAGTGAGTTTGACTCAAAGCAACCCGTTTTTTCTGAAGTTGGTTAACTCAGAGTGGTGAAGTTGTAGGGTATTTCTCTTGTACACGGATGTTCGTGGTTTAATTCGTGCGGGCATTGTTTTGGAGCAATGATTTGAATTCTGTACTTAAACTTCCAAACCTAGCAGACTGCTAGTGACCTCTTTTGTTCATTTCGCTTGTTTCGATGACCTCCAGCACAGTGCTGTGAGAGAAGGCCAAAAGTGCAAAGGGGACGTTGGCACGGAGCAAGGTGGTGGGGACGTGACTAGACAACTGAGGTGTGCGTGCGACCCTTTAGTCGCAGTGTAGTCTTGTTTTGTGGAGTTAGGTGGTCTAGCCTGTTAAAAGGCCCGATCAGGGGCACGATAAAGGGATCAAACACTTAATAACTATGCCACGCTTATTAGTAGTTTGTGAACGTAGTCAGGGTACAGGAGGATTATCCGACTTTGAATTAAAGAAACTGAAGCCGCAATACTGTTTACTTGCGTCTGCATTTTGATTAACTGGCTTCTTTGAATGACTTTCGTATAGGTATTTAATTAATCATATGCTTTCCAAAAACAAGTCGATTGTTGTTATATGAATCTGCTGCTATAATTGAGGATATTTATCATTTGGAGATTACAATGTGCGAGATTTCGTCTTTTTTTACAAATATTTGTTTGTCAAGTTTCCAAGTATTTTTCCACTAAAGGTCTATAGTTGTTCGCCAGTATTCGTTTGGCGCAGGAAACGACAAACTGAGTTCACTCACCCCTTTAAGGTATTCTCCTAGGATGTATACCGGGTGGTTGTTACTCACTTCGTCTAGTGTGGAATCGTGAAACTAAGTTACAATGTTTGATGTGTGCCGATAACTCAAAATCTGTCAACTCAGTATTATCACATTTTTCGTTGACTTAGTTCGGCGTTTCTTACGACCGTTGAATGTCCATCAACGCAAAGCTGTTCTTTCTGTGCTGATGTCGAAAGATTACACTCTCATCGAAGGCTTTCCTGGCTCTGGTAAATCGAACACTTTCACAATTCAAGTATTAATACATTTCTTACCATAGTTGATTGATCTACTAAAAAATCTCGCAAAATCAAGTTTCCTGATTAACTGAAACGGATGTCCTTACTATAAGCATTTAATATCTTAGGCTGTTAATCGTTTTGAGTGGCCACGCATATGAGTTCTCAAACAAGTTTAAAAAGTCTGCCCCTAAAACTAGAGATTATAGTTTCCTTGCTGATATTGAAAGAAGAGTGAACTGTGTTAAATGAACAAGTATAAACACCCATGGTCGACCACTTTTTACGCTTAGCGTAACCACTGCTGAGAATATTTAAAGCGACTCAGTGAAGATGGAGAAACACAGCACTTCGAAATGAATGCCGAGAGTTCGGTGCATTTGTTTACGCTTTTTCGAATAGGCAAAACGGAGACACTGACGGCGCTGTTGCGATGTTTAGCGGTGCTGGGAAAGTGCACGCTTCTCGTCTCCCACACGCATTCAGCCGTCGACAATGTTCTTCTGCGTCTGAGATCGGTGAGTTTACAAAAATCTTCAAATTTTCTTCCGTTTTATAAACAGTCCTTGAGGTTTACAAGGTGTTTGTGGTGAATTAGACACTCCCGATTGGAAAAGGAAAAGTGGTTGACAAATGCAAATTTCGAAGGTTTAACAGAAATCCCATTGACAATAAATCGCAATATTGTCAACGGGCTTCACCGAAAGCAGCCATGAGCGCCTATTAGAGCAACCCTTTACAGAATTTATTTAAAGTAATTTGTAAACCGCTTTAGGACGAGATCGTCAAATTTGTTCGTCTCGGACAACCTGATCGCGTTAATCCACAAATTCGATCGCACAACTTGGAGACTCTTCTATCGCAAGAAGTTACCGAGGTTTCCGCGAAAACAACCATGAAAACTGCCGCCACTGCCTGTTCGCAACTCTTAAAATTCGTCGAAGAGACAATGTCTAAAGCTGTAGGTCTCTCAGCAGTTGATGTTTCTGTAGCCGATAGCTATACTAAAGGCTTCACCCCATGTGAGATGAGGAGACGTCTGCGTCAAGGCGTTTATCGAGGACTTTACTTGCAAGTCTGATTGGACACCAGGGGATCTGAGTCATTTGGGGTCCTAGTAACTGGTTTTTCGCGTCTGTATAGCTTACGTAACACCGAGTACAGAGCAGCCAGCGATGAGGATTGTGACTTGGCCAGGCTATGACAAGTCCATGAATCTCACTGGCTTGTTTACTCTCCCCATCCTAGAATCTGATTGGGTGCACAGCACTGTGTTCAGCAACTCACGAAGCGCTAATGAGACGTCAGTTCGACGTCGTTGTGATCGATGAGGCCACTCAACTCCTCCTGCCAACGGCTCTTGGTGGTCTTCGCAGGATGAACGCGAAATCTGGGCAATTCGTGCTAGTGGGGGATGACAATCAGCTTCCCCCATTGGTGCAATCAAGTACAGCCAGGTTGGTCCCAGGTTCCAATCCCAATTCAGTAGCACGAATTAACAACTTCTTCGTTACAGAGCTGCCGGCTTCGGGAAGAGTTTATTTTCACTACTCACTCCAGTAGTGCAACACTATGTGGACACCCAGGGTTCAGAGGAGGCCGACGCTCTCGGCAGCTGTCTGGTGCAACTGAAGGCTCAGTATCGCATGAACGTGCGGATTTTGCACCTGGCAAACACTCTCTTCTACGCTGGTCGGATGGAGTGTGCGTCCGATGAGATAGCTAACAGGACTCTCAAATTAGAACACTTGGACGAGGTTTGGCAAAGCCGCTCTACTGAATCGGTTAAAGTAAATGTGATTTCACCACATTGCGTTGTTTTAGGGATTCGAGTGGATGACACGCGTTTTGTCGCCTAGCATTGAGGACTCGCTCATACTACTTGATACTCAAAATGTAAGGCGATACCCTTGTTTGCTCAATTTTATACCTCCTTTGAACACTTTCTTTGTGCAGAATTGTTGTGGTAATGGAGTTTTGTGCCGGAAAAACGTGAATTCCCAAGAAATCGATATTGTCATCAAACTGGTCACTGCGTTTACTAAGGTAAGTCTCTTTAATCTGGTGGTCTTACTCCTATGTAGTTTATATCGAGAATATGCAGTTGTTGAGTGCACTTGGTTATAACGTAATTGAGAGTATTTTCTTAATATTGAAACTATGTCCAAACCCCATATTGCAATTTGAGGGGAGAGCTTGCTAGTTATAGTTATTTTGCATGTTTTATCTTAATGATGATTTCGGATTTCTAAAAACTATTCACCCTTCGACAAGGGTGAGATTGTATTTTCCTGTTTTCACGTGTTATCTTAAATGGTTAAAAGCTTTACTCCTTTTGTCTTTAAACTTCTTTACTTTTAAGCTAATATTAAGATTGCCGGGTGATTTTTAGTGTATTCAAGCTTTAAATCATTCTCCACGGGGGGTGAAGCTCGACGAGACCTTCTTAAATTGTGGCCCTCAGATCAGGATGCCCCTTTTGCAAAAACACTCACCTGGGCTCACCACCGGGGCCCCCACCCCCTGTACAGCAGAAACAGTTAATCTCCCCATGGTCGTTCCAAGCATAGGCGCAGCTTCGGCAAACGAGTACTCGAGTTTTGCTTGCTCTTTCAGTCAGAAGCACCCCGTAGAAGGGTCTACTTGCGTGATCTCTCCTCGATCCTTCAATCTTTTTAGCGAGGCGTACACCCCGGGGATATTGGCGTTGTGGCTCCCTACCGAGCGCAAGTTGAGGCTTTGCGTCGGTGCCTGATGGAAACCTTCGACTTCGCTGGAAAAGACGAAGGCATTCCGGGTGCAGGAGTCGTGGAAGTGAACACCGCCGACCAATTCCAGGGCCGCGACAAGATGCTCATCATCGTCTCCTTCGTTGATTGTCTCCGAAGCAACAGAAGCCTCAGTCCAGCCGACGAAAACGTAACTAACTGATTCTCCGATTTATGGTCAATTTCTCATTCTCTGAGGTTTTGTGAGCAAGCAGTGTTGCGGCCCACAACTCGATACCCTATTTCACATTCTGTACTCAGCAGAACATCCAGCTCATCGAAGCACAATGCGTAGCCCTGCTTTCTCGGTGTGAAAGCACGATTGTTAGCTCATTGTTATTGGTAAATGTGCTATTGCTACGAGATGGTCTGCCATTCAGGCCTCTCTCTCTCTATCGAGAACTAGACTGGGTCCTTTGAGACTTGCTATGGCCTCGCCTCTGGTCACTTGCGCTAAATTGTCCTTAATAATAATGCCAAATTACGATATTGTCAAATGTTTTGCGAAAAGTAGCCACCCTCAAACCCGGAGGGTGTTGATTTCACGATACTTTTCTGAGGGAAGAGTCTCCTTCGAAGCCGCCTCCATTCTGTCCTTAGTTAAGTGGACATTTGTAGTAATGACAGCTAGGCGATCAGTGTCTTTGTCGACGACATGCTAGTCCAGCGGTGAGTTATGATCGGTGATTATGATGGAGGCCAGGCACTGTTGTGACTAGTGTAGTTGAAAAAATTGGCTTTTGAATTGAACCCCAGTCGACGATATTTTTTTCGAAATATTTTCGAGGTAATCCGCTGTTGTTCGAGTGCAATCGTCAGATCGTCTGTTGGGTTTCTAACTTCTGGCCACCTCGTAGTCCTAATTTGTTCGTACCAGGCTCATGCCGCCTGGTTATTTCCACATGGGAGGATTGTGCTCAGGAGGAGCATCAGGCAGCGAACGTAATCCTCTTCCCCTCTGTATGCAATCAAACGGGTCACATTCATCATCCATTCTCGTTGTCATCAACCAAGTCATTGACGATTTATTATTTTTACCATATATTATTACGAACACTCCTTTCTGTTTTATCCATTTTAGGAATACAAGAGTAAGCAGTTTCCCACCACCACATCCCTTTTAAACGAGCGCTCCCGATTGAATGTGGCCTTGACTCGAGCGAAAGCCAAGTTGGTTCTGATTGGCTGTGCGAGGGAGCACTCAAGGTCGAGTGGGAGGGCGACCGCTCTGGAGGAGATGTTGGCGGAACTTCTACGAATGTCCGCAATTGTATCCCTACCCGCATTCGCCCCTCCTTCACCGGTTTATTGATTAATCGGTGCTCCCGGTCCGATGCATTTTGTTAGCTTAACATCGTTTATAGTGTGCTTTTTTGTGTGTACGTTTTATAAAAAAATTTGTAATATAATTAGATTATTTTGAATGGGAAATTAAATTTATCATATAAGATATTCGAATTATAGGAAGTACGTTTACTGACAAATACACCCAAATATCCAAAGAATTTCTAATTCCAATTACCTTAGTTGGACAAAACTGAAAGGAACTGAATTTGTGCGGGGCGAATATCAAGAATGGGGCCAATGACATTACATGAAAAAGGGTTATTTTAAGAGAAATTCACTTCTTAGGGCTTTGAGTTCAAACCTCGTAATTGGTAGGTAATCTGATGGATTTTGAATGCTCAAGTACGTTTAGTGTGCACGTCTTACGAAGAAGCTTGGAGTAAGGGTTGGGTTGTTTTAAATGGATTGTCAAATGTACAATCTGGCGGGAATGAGTGGACCACCCACTTCCGGTCTCATGTACAAAAAGGATGCAGAGGCATCAACTTAGATTAGGTCTATCAACCAATTTCTGATAGTTTGCAGCAGAACTACTTCGAGGGAATACTTCCTGCTATTTAAAGGCCTCCGCTAATGATAATATTGACCAGTTTCCTTATGAACGTGAAATCGGATCTGGAATCAGGCTGCCAGTTGCAGAGTGCTTTTCCTCATGCGGACAACACGAAAATGCTTAGCATTTGTACAAGGTGATGACGCACAGTGGGTCACCAGGTTGGTCATAACCTTGATGAAGTATGCGCCTTTCCTCAGGCACTAAATGTTGGCGAATATTGCATCGCAGGTAAATATATAGATAATTTTGTCAATATCCCATCCATGCTTGACAAACGGCTTGATTTTCATCCAGCACCTCCATAAATGATGCAAATTTAGGTGACTTTACAAGCTTTTCTTGAGTTGATGCAGTATAAAACTCCTTTGGCAGGGACAGAATCAAGAAATCGTTTCCGAGGTAACCGAAGCATGGAAGCGATGCGAAACTGAGCTGTAGGAAGTCGGAACTGGCGATAATTGCGCATTCATTTCTTTTAGGTAGCCTCTTAATTCGTCTCCGTCGGCGAATATATCGAGCACTTCCGACTGACCATTGGGTGGGAGACATGTGAAGCCATCAATAAAACCTTAGCTAAACATAGTTAATGAATGAATTTTAATGAAAACAGGTTGATTAATAATAGAATACAAGTAATGTATGTAGTCACCCAATTTTATTTCAAATAATTGCCATCCCATTGCATTAATCCGTGACTTGCAGCTGGAATAGCTTGAAAAATAACACCTTTTTCAGAAATTCTGAGGTGAAATTAAAAATGAAAATAAGAGAACACGACAAGATACACCAAAATGTACTGCTTCAATGATGTCATCGTACGAAGTAAGTTTGATACTCCTAGAGCTTTAAACTTCACAAACGGTTGCTTTAGCAAACTAAAGCAAAAAGGTTTAATTTTCGTGATCAGCTAGAAATAACAAAATATTTTAGGCTTTGTTAGACCCGTTAGGTAAGTTAGAATATAGGTAGAAAGAGTCTCATTGGAAGACTTTTGTTGAGGTTAACGAAAATTACTGACTTTCGATGAGTGAGTGAATTATATTTTTATTCAAAAGAAAGTTCTATTCGAACAGTAAATAAAGCAATTGGGGAAATATTGTCGTCGGGAATCAGTCTGAAGTCATTGCATGAATCTGAAATGCAAATTATTCGTATTCATATTTTGTGATGCATATACTTCAAAAAGGGCGTAATTAGGCAAGGAAAGCATTTATTTATTTATTGGCATAAATCTTACTTTAGTATGGTCGAAGTCCGTTGAAGTTCCCACTAAGAGAAAAGGATAATACATTTATTTAGATAAGGTGGAAGTCATGCGTGCGATGTCACTAGCTTTTAACCCTCTCAACATGCGCCAAAGAAATGCAATAAAAAGTACCTCAAATTGTTACTGTAAATTGCAGATATTTGTACATGGCCGATTAATCATGTTGATTCACTGAGATCAGCGTATTTTTGATACGCCAACTACATGAAACATTTTACCTCGATTTTTCTTTCTTAAATTTAAATTCAGACAGTTTAAGCGTCCGTAGTCTCACATTTGCTCGCACTTACTATGTACGGAAAAATCTCCTGCAACTGTTTCTGTTTTGATGATAATTATTTTCCTCCTAATAAGTTATTTTTATTCTCTCCTGACAAGTCTATATTTTATGTTGTTCTTGTTTAAGACAATGCGGACTAAATTATCACTAACTTATTGGAAACGAGTATTTACTTCAGCTATCAATAAATCAATTTAGACCATTTATTTCAAAAATATTGGTACCATTGACTCAAATCAAGAAGTGATAGACAAAATGTTTGAAGAGCATAGTGCAGTGACTTATCAAATTTTCAGTCTTTATTTTTGACTATTGTAACGATAAAGAATTTCTCTGAAATGGAGTCCGAGAAGACCACAGTGGATCCTGAAATTACTTTTAAAGACTATTTTGCGGTGACTTATCATTGTGGGTCACCCAACAAAGATTAGTGATAAATTAATTAAATATTTTGTTGAACATCAAAGGAATTGCGTGTTATCGCCGAATGGCTTAAATCTTACCCGGGGCCATAGTTGCACACGGTGAAGACGGCGTTAAATCCACTGAAGTTGCATCGGCTCACACCGCAGCCCACGTGAGTTGTATTTGCCCAAACCAGCTTGAAATTTCCATCAATATTAACTGCTGTCCCATTCCCCCTAGTTTATTTATTTCAATTCGTCCTTACCTGCGTGTAGTGTCCGCATAGACCACTGCAGTAGTTCGATCGATAATTGTAGTCACTGTGTTCATCAAACCATAGCTGCACGTCACTAGGGACATCAAAACAAACTTATTTAGCATCTAATTTATCTTTCTGAAGCGCGAAGCGATTTTTCTTACTCAGCTACATTGGCTGCATAAGCGATATTCTGTCCAACCCAGCTCCATTGCGGTGTTCTACGCTCCCCTTTGCTATCGTGACGGAATTCACACCTATTGGCATGTCTTTGTGCCGACGCCTCCAATTCACTGTTCCATTTCTATTAAATCCAAAGAAAAAAAAACCCTCTTCATGCTTCTCTTAAAGCATTTAATGAGCATGTCTATATCGCTCAAAACACATTAAAGGTAATGTAGCCAATCAGCGTACGAGGTCGCGGATTTTTGATGAGCCCGGTTGTCCAGGCACCCTACCCTGGGCCACCCGGCGACGATACTCATTGTGGAGGTCAAGAAGCTGCTGCTTCTCCGTGGAGAGGCCCACTCGACGCTTGGCAAATTCTCCCTCGTCCATGCCGCCGCTGAGACTTATGAAATCAGACGCTTCGCCGTCGTCCACACCGGGGCATTTGCAGCAGGACTGGCTCCACATGGCCTGCGTCTGATAAGCGACCAAAAGCACGAGGACCAGAGCGACTGCGGCACGCATCTTTGCTTGTTGAACCTGGTGAGACGAAATGATAGTTTTTTCTCCGGGTCGAGGGGTTTTATACTCAACAGGGAGACCGCTGATTGGCCGATAGTGGAGAGAAAGTGGGTGGGTCTGGAAATTTAGCCCCCCCCCCCAATTGCTATTTGATCCCTCGGATTGAGCTCATTTGTGTGCGTCTAATGATCGCGTTGGGCTTAACGGATTTGGCGACGTGATTTTTGTGTCTTCCCGAAAATATTTTCAAATCTGTCGATGTTTTTGTCCGTTAGGTGTCTGTAGTTTGTTATAGCCTATTTAAAACCAACAAATTAACCTAAATTGAAGTAAATGAGAAATGAGAAATATGTAAAAATGTAATATGACGAATTAAAAGCTTATCATTTTAAAGTTTATTTCAATAGTATAAAAAATTGAATAAACAAACTAATTTCTTCAAAGGACTAGGGTTCTGATTATTTTTTGGTATACATTGAATCGCATATTAACTCCGGAGTTTCATTTCCTCCATGCTTCAGGTTGGTAAGTATGGCAGAAAGGTATTCTTCTCCATGAACAGAAAGTATGCTGCTCTTGCATATTTATAAGGAGGCACTATTTCTATTATGATACGTGATTTTACCTGTCGAAAAAAATTCAAGTTAGATAAACATCTTTGATTTATTTATCCAATAAATAACTACTATTGGGGATAAAATATGATCACTTGAAGGCGTCCTGTACTGCGAGCGTTTGTTAGTAATATATTCGTTAAAGTGCTTGCAATGATCGAGTTCCCCTCTTTTCAGAACTGATAAATCGAAGATTTTTTTTTGCCTGAAAGTAGTTTATGAACCTGCGAAGCTAATTACTATCTAGAAATGTGAACCAAACCAAGACTTATTTAAAGTGAATCACTTCTGAGTCTTGAAATTGTTCATCAAATGTTTTTCGTCTTGAGAAAAAAAGCCATGCAACGTCAATGCATTTAAGCTACTGTATTACTAATTGGGTTTCAACCTCCGATATTAGGTTGTGTTAATTGGTCGCTCTGCACTTTTCGACCGTTGAAATCCCACAGTTCACACAAAAATCTCATTTTTCATTTGTTTGCATTGCAATTAACACCCTTTCAAATAAAGTATTTTGTTTAACTAACAAGAAACTGAACTTACATGGTCGTTTAGATGCTCGCTACTTTCCGCCAAAGGTACGAATATAGGTTTTGATTGACAAAAAGACTTCACTCTCGCTTGAGAGGGAATTCTCGTATTATTCTATCTCCCGTTCCTGTTCAATAATATATTTCATCCAGATCCCTGTTCATTTCCAGTCGTTTTAGTTGTTGCCTTATTGAAACCTCCTGGTAAGGCGTCTTTCTGGTGCTTTGTTTATCATAAAAAGTTTTAATTTTCAAGAAGCTAGTTTTCCATAATAATATATGGGAAAAGGGCGAATTACTGGGACAGTTTTTCTTCGTATAGCCCCACCAGATGGGGCTTTGTGTGTGGTGTCTAGGTCATGGGTGGCCAGTCATTTCCTGCTTTAAAAACCCCAATTGTTGGTCCCATTTAATGCTCCCATTCGCTTGACGTAGCAACTTCTGTCATGCCGAATTCGGCCTCCATTAAACAGGAAAACAAAGGCTCAAGTGTTTTGTTGCATGGACTAACTGAAAAACAACACTGCTTTTAAGTAGTAGTAGGACTTTAGACCAAATTAAGCATCTTAGAATACTAAAGAGGAGTGGGGAATATGGCTGTTTTCTATCACTATAGGACCTATTCAAGGTACTGACGAACCATGGAAGGGATTCCCTCCTATCAGGATACTGATTGGATTTAAATGGTATAGAAGCGGGTAAGGTTAGTTGCGTTCTACGGGAACTATCAATCTGATTACTGGTTGGGCGATGAAGACTAGAAATAACAGACTTTTTTAGGGCCCTAACAAGAACATCCGCAAAGCTAACAACGCGCTACGAACCACACTTAAATGGTCTTGGAAATTTGCAATATATAAACGTGTTCAATTATTGTTCAAATGGAAAAAGCGGCAAGAAATGCAATAGGGTATAAGTAATACGTCAATATGGACGAGCAATCATTAAATTATTTCATACGAAGCCTAGGTCATAAAAATAGCGCCACAGAGAAAATTAACATATAAAATGCTTCTAAGATATTTTTAGACGTAAATATATTTATTGAGAAGTCGTCATGTTTATAAGGAATTTAAACTTAAAGTTCGTAGAAATCGCAAAATACCTAATAGTTGGCAATTTATGGATGCTGTTTGGAAAACGAAATGAGAATGAAATGAGAACAAATAAGGACCTATATTTGAAGCGTAACTTAAAAGTTTTGAGAAGTTGGACTTCTAATAAATTAACGACTGCACCCATTTATTGCAAATGCAAGTCAATATATTATAGTGTTAAACTTTCATCTTTGAATTAGAGCCCTTAAGAACTTACTTGGCATCAAGGTCATCACAATTAGAGGTCGAACTTCGGTGAATTAATGATGACGTTAAAGTCAGTTTAACCACAGAAATCTCGTTTGAAGTATTTCACTAAGTTTGGCACTGAAATTGTATTATCAACAATTCAAAAATCCTCTGGGTTAAAATCAATATTTGTGATTCCAGTTTCATTTCTCTGGAGTTATTCGTACTACTTAAAATTGCTTACATCTTCAAATGCATTAAGACTTGCCTAAGATGATAGTCAACATTTTCAAAAAAAAATTAAAATTTACATTGCTCCACAACATGCAGTCTTCAGGAGAACTTCAGTTAGCGAAACGGGAGTAGGAGGTGGGTTGGAAACTTCATTTTGGAATCCACAGAATGAATTTTTCAATAATTGTAGTTCTTTGAGGGACATGTTTAACCATTGACGACTTTTTTAATTACATTTTTCACCGAAACTACTTAATTTTCAAATACACTTTTCTATTGTTAAACGACTTTACTTTCATCAGTCACGAAGGATGAAGTAAAAGCTCCAACTCGAGAAGGTGTTGTATTATCAACAAAGGAATACCATTTCCTTCGAAATTTCAATTACCTAGCTTCATACCATCTGGATTCAATCAGATTTGGTTAAAATAATCGCAAGAATGTCTGCCAATAAAATATTTATGTTTTTAACATCTAGCTTTCGAATTGAAGTCCTCTACAACGACAGATGCATAGATCTGAAGATCCAATCCTGCACTCTCACTCCTTCAAACTAGTCGAACCCGTGGATCGATACTGTTATTCCGCCTGTAGTGAAACTCATTTATTCCTATTCCTTTAAACTGAACTCTAAACCTGAGTCCGCTTCCACTTAATGTGCGTTCTACACAACCCGTAGGGTGCGATCGACCAAGGATGTCGCGGTGAGTTGCCATATAGAAAACTCCATGATTTTCAATGCTCTGCTTAAAAAGCATTCGATTTCGGATAATATCTACGCACACAAAGTTACGAAGAAAATTGTACCCTCTTTTTAACCGAAAAATACCATGCAATTGCGAAGCTTATAATTTATTGCCAGGAAGATTGACGGATTATCCTCCATTAAACTCCCCTCCTTCGATGTTACCATGGTGTTAGGTTGGATGAACACTCGCTCAGCGGGCCATCACGAGTATGGCCCTAAGGGGTGTCGTAGTGGTTGCTAGTTCCGTCATTAAGGTGAGGCCATGCTCCTAGATCATGTAGCAAGTTGTGGGGAGATAAGCCCACCTCTCTAGTCAACCTCTAAGTACTTCAAAACGGGGATGGAAAGTTGTTGGCCAATGTCAGGTGATTCGGTAAAGGCTGCTTAATGTTCAGCAGGTTGTTTTCTGTACGTACAATTCTCAAGGGTCGTTTAAATAGACTTCGGTGGGTGATTTCGACTTCTTTATATAGTGATTCCCACTCCTAAATAATGTGTATTGTACAACTATATTGAAAATGGTAATATTCGTTCCTATCTTTTGTATGAATCCGCTGATACTTGGACTAATTACACAGCTTCATCTACGAAAACGGACAGTTACCGAATAGTATCGCTGATTTATTCAATACACCTCATCTTCTTGCATTATCCGTGTGACAACTGGATCAGCCCATGTCCCCATAGTGTCCCATTTTGTGCAAATATTCACCCAGTTGGAGACCATACGATGGCCGCTGGAGTAGGAGTTACTAAAGTATAGTTCAGCAGGGGAAGATTCGGAGCGATCAAATCGAGTCGGTAGTAATAAAGTTGTTTGTTATAACTTGAGGGTGCCGATTCATAACTCAATGACTTCGCAACAGCTTTAGATATGCTATCTTCACTCTACCTACTTTTGTATATGAGTATTTCATTTTGATTTAGTGTTAGAATGCTGCCACATTTTGTGTGGTTGCCTACCGTGAGATAGGAGAAAGGCAAACCTACTCCACTCTGTCTGTGATTAGTTCCTTAGGCTTAGTTGACAAAAAAGCCTCGGATCTACAAGTCCGTTATGTTGGGAAGATGGGGAAGAGGGAGCAAAAGGAAGAAAACGATGATGCAGGAAGATGAGTAGGATGATAAGAAGCATAATGACCTCCCTACACACAGAAATAAACAGCACATTGCCAGGATGAGGAAAATGTTGAACCTGCCACCTGTCAATAGCTTCTTGGGTGTCTACCTGCGGTCGATAGTTTGAAATTATGCATTTAGCAACCTATCGAATACCTAATAAGACAGTATTTTGTATTTAAAGTACATTTATTTCGACTTAAAGGACAATAAATTGTAGAAAGAAATTTGTTCTTTGATAAATAAAGGTACTAAATTAAATTGATTAAGAAATTGGGCTGATGTTTGGATTTCTTTAACACTTTTTCCAACACTTGAGTAATCCTTAAAATGGAATATGAAATTAAAGAATTCTGGTGTGCTTCTTATTGCAACAAGTCAAATGTTCGTTTGCTCGACCCTTTCCTAGGACAGCTCACAATTTCCTGCTACTGAGAGATTATTCAGTAGATGTTGTGAGCAAGGAAGCACTAAAAAGACGCACCCGGCAGTTTTGACTGCCACTACCCCATCAAAGTGCTACTTTCCAAGCTCATTGGGCTCTTCCTGCTCTCAAATTTTGCTTTTGGCCTCATTAAGCAGGGACACCATGCGTTAATACACCGGAAATAGTATTTCACAGAGCAGTCAATTGGATATTTTTATTTTATTTGAAGGATGGATGAAAGTTGTGAACCCTTTATTTTTGTTTAAATTCATAAATAGTTTAAGTTGAAGTAATAATGTTGGCGATCTAGAATAAACCACGCCAGATTGACTTAACTATAGTATACAGACGTAGCTATATAACTTGAATAAAATTATAGCTCTTGGTAGTTAGCTGATTGTACTAGGAGTATTTCTTAAAGTATGTGTTTAGTAATAATAATAATAAGTCCTGCTTTCACGTAGTTATTTACTCTCATCACTAGAATTTTCACAGACAATGATTTTGACTCCTCAGTGTCTAGGTGAGCTTCTCGGTCAGCCCATTCCAGACGAATGAGCCGTGTTCAGTCCACCCATCGTATTATTAGTCGCTAATGGTTTTTTATTGCCTTATCTCTCTAATGATGTCAGAATGTGCCATACTGACGACTTGTTAGCTTTAGAGAGTGATTGATTCTCCAAGACACCAATGAGGTTTTGAATCACTAGACTAGGTCTGTGCAGTCAGTAAAGGTCGATAAAGGTTTGAGGTAGTTGACATTTTAAGGCTGCTAAGCTTGAATAGGCATCGAAAAACTTACCAACAGGAAATAATTTTCGGTTTCCTGTTATTTAAACCTAAGCACCTTCTAGATTGTTTGCCATGTATGACTCCGCCTTTGTTCCTGAGACTTATCGGATACAACCCGCACTTGTAGTTTAAATGAGCAATTACAGAATTTGAATATATTTCATTAAATAAGCAAGGACATTTTAGTGCTCACTTCCTGTTGGTACTTATGCCTTGTAGTGGCATATAGTTGGTTTTCCATAGGGGGAGGGGGGCTGCGCTGTCATATTTCTTGTGACAGATCCTCTAATTCCCTGGCGACTCGGGCCAAAGATTGCGGCCGAAGATAAACATTCAGTTTTGACTAGTTTAATCTAACCCCCAGCTTACGCATGGGTGGATTTTGGTTTTTGCCTCATTATGAGTTTACTAATCGTCTTATTTGTGGGATTTTTACACTCGAGGGAACAATTTTCCACCTTTGTGTCGCGTAATCAAAGGATTATGAGGTGGGGATAATTTAGGTGGTAATTTTGATCGGATGAATGAAACTTGGAATCCGTGATATGGCAGCATAAGATTTAGTTGTAAGTGAAAGATGACTTTTGTAATAGTTAATGCATAGCATTGGCTAAATCGCTTTGCAGTGTGTTTAGGCTAAATTTTACAGAATACTTTTTTTAATTTTTAAAAGTGCGTTAAAGGCGTACACCCACAATAAGTTTCCTTTAAAATTTTGTCATCGAGGTGAATGGATGACTGAAACCCCACCTAATTGATAAAGAAAAGGGCTTGTATCGAGATGGTGTACTGCGCCAGCCATCAAACAAACAAACCGGCTACAAAAACTGGAGACTACGAGTCACCTGAGGCCAGCCCACGTTAGCAACACTTTAAGGTGATTGGATTGCGCCTGCACAGAAAAAGAGGAGTTGGATGGGTTTGGGTTGAGTCCCAACTTATCACCGTAGTTAAGGCCCTGGATAACTGGGGTAAGAGTTATTGGTGATCATACGTATGGCTATATCGAGATTTTGTCCTCTTCAACACATCTGGGAAGAGTCGAACGCCCTTTTAGAACAATGTTTATACCCACTTCACGAGTTCTTCCTATGCCTGGCCTCCGCCGAACTCCCAAACCAGCGCAACTCGCTGATGGACTGTCATGTGGGGTTAGGCACTGCCAAGAAAGGCCCTGTTAATTGATGGCAGACCCCACCCCATAGAAAAAGTGCAAATCCGGCTCCCTTGCTCGAGGTGTTACAGGCAGGCGGCTGCCCCGAATTGAGGCTCTACTAAACGGCAAAGACAGCGGTTACCTGAATAAACTTTCCACAACAACACTGGCATTTTGCCTATTGGATTTTTTTTTCAAATCTGCTAAGCCACTTTTCCCTTTTCTGATCAGACTGTCAAATTTATCCCGAACACTCTATAAGTGGTTAGCAAATAGTGAATCCCATTTTCGGATTGTTTTCCCCACGACTTTGATGAACGTCCTTCCCGGAAAACCAATACTGCAGCTGCTTTCGCGTTCTAGCATGATCTGCTATAGTCCTCAAATGTTATCCAATCGAAATCAGATCAGGATTTTAATTCCTTCCAGTCGATTTTTGTGCATATTCTCAGATACTTAATTTTATCACAGCTGATTTGTGCTTTTATGTTTTCGATGATTCAAATAATTGGTTACGAGGGATTTTCCCGGGACTATCAATAGTATTTTTAAAGGAAATAATTACAATTCAAATGAACCAAATCCCTCCACAAGCAAAACTTGAATCGACAGGCATCAATTAATTGGCATCCTAATCAGCTCCATCGACTTTGAAGGATTAAGAAGCCCCCAGCAACCCGGACTCAAGTGGGGGACTCGCTGAAAAAGCCACGTCTGAATCAGGATTTGGTTCATTTGTGTCTACCGCGTTACAGCCCAAGGCACATAATCATTCACAGATCGGTAACTTTGAAATTTTAGCTGTCAGCCACATAATTACTTCTTTTTTTTGAATGTTTTAAGATAACAGAAAGCATAGAATAAGGTGAACTCTTGAAAACAGATGCATATTTATGTGCATTTCAGATCACGGATACACCTATGTTTATTCAAAGTCCATCAACCCCACGAAAACTTGATGCAAAATCAACTGTTGACAGGGTCCACCGGCATCTACGATATGAGGAAAGTGAGTTGCTATGGAGGGTATGAGCATACGCCTTAACGACACTGTCTAGGATAAATAAACAATCGCAGCAGGGGAGTAGATGAGGAGTAGGTTGGATCCAGGGGAGGGAAAGCGGGGACATCCATCGAGTTCGAGGAGAGGGGAGGGACGGGTTCCCGTGCGAACATGTGCAGCATGACCCGGAACACGTCCGGTGAACAGGGAAGGGGTGCCAAGGGGGCGAAGGTGTCCACATATGAACTGGTGTCACCTGTTGCTAGGGCTGTGTTACCATCCCATCAATGACTCATGTTTACCAAATGTTGAGTGAGCAATGTTGCATTTATAAAGATATTGCCGAGCCTTGGGAAATTGTAACACATACGATCGTAAATGAACATTCTTTTTATCCATCTAAAGTAAAATTATTCTGGAGTTTATTCGATCAATGAATATGAACCAATTTCGATTTTGCTAAAGGCTCTAACATTCTACTCTTCCAAAGTAATAAATGCTGATTTGATTTATTAAATAAAACTATTTAAGCCTTTGGATCATTAGTAATAGTTTTTAAAATAAATCAATTTTCGGAAAAGAAAAGTCCCCGTTTGAACTACGCTGTTTGCAATAATTAATTAAATTTTAAAGATGTATTCTTCTGGATAACTTTTTATTAGAGCAATTACAATAATGCCAAAAACCTTATGAAGAATTCCACATTGATTTTAACCGATCCCTAATAAATTAAAAGTAATCGAAGAATGGCGATTTGTAAGCCTAAATAACTTTAATTACAATTTAAATAAGGTTTCAATATCTTGTTTAAAAAATTAACATTCTTTGAAGGAATTGAAAATAAAACAATATTAGTAAATAATTTCAAGGTATTTCCTATGAAACTTATGGGCAATGCTGCCAAATTGAGTTATCTTACCTTTCCTATTTCCCCTTCTCATTCAACACTTTGTTTCCGAGTCTGCTGAGAATCCTCACCTCCCAATGACCAATCAGATTCGTCCGGACGCATTCAAGCGTGCTGTCTCCATTGGCTGATAGCCCACGCCTACGGAGGGCAGGCAACCATACAACCAATAAGCTTTCTGAATCCACCTCATCCCCCCTACGCGGTGAAATCTGATTGGGTGGCGTTAAATTTGATGAATACTTCGTCCTCGACACCACGTCCACTTATCGCTTCAGTGAACTGGAGAATCGAACCTCTTCCTTCTCCACTGTCTTTACCAATTTCTTAATTTCATTTCTTCAATAATTGATCCACTGGAAATCGATCGATACGACTGGGAAGAGGCAATGTCTGGTAAGTGTCTTTCCGTTTTCGAATGACAGCTCTGAGATGAAATTCAATTAGCTTGAGGTAAACAAGTTCCATTATTATCCACTTTTGGGCTTAACTGAATAAAATTCATCGACCCAGTGAAGCGTATAGAAGGAAATCTATCCATTCCAGTGAATCGATCATTTCTACCTTTATTAAGGTAAAAAAGAGGAGCTCAAGCAACCTTATCGTAAGAGTAGGGTGGTCTGAAACTAAAAGACAACAACCCTCGATAGTTGATAATAGACGTGAGTTATAAACATTCCACGTATTCGTCGATTATTTGATGAAACTAATAGCACTTATATTTTGCGGTATCTTCTTGATCGTTTCCGATGTTTATTGGAACCACCCGGCTGCATTTTTGCGCATCTTTGCCCCGACAGCTTCTTGATCGATTGGAGATTAATGTCACCCTAAAATAACACTCCTGTTGACACAGCTGTGACTGACCTGACCCCAGATCATTATCGACATTTTCACACGTATCAAACCAACTCTGTCGTACCTGATAACCATGCTGGCCTGTCAAGCCCCGTTTATCAAAAATTAATACAATTTTTCAGCCTTTGAAATGGTTGAAATATGTGTTAATTTTGCGACTCAACTTAGCTGTAGTCATTTTATGTAAAACATGTTAAATAGGAAAACAGACAATCTCATTGGGGAAAAGAGGTTAGGGACTGCTTTTGATCCTGCCAAAAGTTCTCATCTAAGCAGAATCAGATTGTTTATAGTTCAGCAGAATGTCAAGTTTGCTCAGAAGCGTCCTAGCCTTTGTCAGGCAGATCTCGAGGGCTTTGCATCGAGAAGTTCACCTCTTCAGGGCCTGTCTGAGCAGTAGCGATGGACTTCATTGTATGCAAACCTTATCCACTATGAGCGACAAAGCATGAATGCAGATGACAAGGCCTCTCAGCACTCTATTCCGTGTTTTCGAGATGAGATGGGATGAGATGAGAGGGGGAGGGGCGATGGGCAGCGACCACAACCTGCTTATTTTGACGAACTTAGTGAATTATTCTGATAGTGCAGATTGAAGAGACTTAATGTTCCTCACCTGCGTCAAAAGTTGGTCTGTCTGGGTAAATGAGCGATTGGGCCATGTCTCTAGGCCACTCAGGAGTAAACCAACTAGGCGGAGCGTTTGTCAACGGTCGTCCACTGCCAGATTCGGTCCGCCGAACGATCGTGGAGATGGCACAGGCAGGTGCCAGACCCTGTGACATCTCGCGCATGCTCCAGGTCTCCAACGGTTGCGTATCGAAGATCCTGGGCCGGTTCTACGAGACGGGGTCGATTCGGCCCAAGGCCATTGGCGGCAGCAAACCACGTGTAGCCACGAGTGTGGTGGTGGGCAAGATTGCCGAGCTCAAGAACGAATGCCCGTCCATTTTCGCCTGGGAGATCCGCGACCGTCTCCTTCAGTCGGGAATCTGTGGCACTGACAATGTTCCCAGTGTAAGTCGCTGTGGCTGCAAGTCAAACAGAAATACCATGTAGCGACTCATTTGTAGCTAGAAAGGCCAGACTGATTTTTCGACATCTGGGACTGGTTCTTCGATGTGACCTCATGTTATGAGTGATTAATTGCAAACTTCTGCTATACACTGCACAAGGTTATAATTAGAGCCGCAAGAAGAGCTTCATGGCTAATATTTGGATCATGGCATTCTTGGTAAATGTTTTAATTGCAGACTAGAGGTACAGGGGTAAAATGACATTTTTCAAGTGAAACTTGTAATGTGGTCTGCTGAAAACTAAGGTTCAGAGTAGGGACTCTAGTTAATTACAGTGATTGAAAAGTAATAAGCTGATCATTTTTTGTCTAGTTATGACAGCCGTGCAATTCCATTTTGGTTGGTAATGTGTACGGAATCCAGGTAGCTTCCCCTATACATTTGTACCATCTAAATGAAGGGTAAGTCAACCCTAGTTGTTCTGTTTAACAGAGAGACTTAAGCTTTTGACACTTTGGCGTCATATTGCTGAAAAAGGACCAAAAACGAAAGAAAAAGACAGGCGAGTGACTGAGGCGGAGGCCAAGTGAAAAAACCCAAATGGAGGAAATGGGGCAAGGAAAGGCGGATTGCCACTCAAGTGGGACACGGGAGACACGAGGGGGTAGGGAGCAAAGTAGGCTAAAGAAAGAGAGAAGTTCATTTCCGCTTGCCTCAATTAGCTTTTTTCGGTCCAGGACTTTGGGAGGTGCCGTTTACAGCGCAGGCTTCCGGTTCTGCGCTGGAACTCCATAGCATAGTTTGACAGGCTACCAAAGTTGCCCATTTTAAAACGTACCGTACCCGGGTTATTAATTATTTCAAGCTATTATTATTGCAATATTCTCCTCATTATATTTGAAGATTTAACAAAGCAGAGGATACTTTGAATGGTCGTTATCATTTCACTAATATCCTGACAGATTATTAATGAAAGCTATTAGGATGAAAGGGCTTTTGTAGAATCATTCCATTTCAATGTTTGAGGTCTTATATGGCATTGTTAAATATCGATTTTTCCTTGAATTCTCACAGGTTTCCTCCATCAATCGAGTACTTCGTAGTCTTCGAAGCGACCCAACACGAATTCAGCCCGAAGAGAATTCGGTTCCATCACAGAGTCGAAACAGGCCTTACTCTTCTCAACCAAACTTTCGTCTCCCAATGACCGAGGGTTTCAGTCACCCAACTGCAGTCGTTTCAAGCCATCAAAACAACACTGTTCCTCAAGTCATGTACAGCCGTCTCAATAATTTTTTTCACCCATCAACAACCTGGTCACCTTGGTGTAACCCCGGTGGTGAAAAACCATTTATCGCAAGCTACTACGAACCAAGATTCAATGTAAATGCATACGACAACTATGCGGCAGGAGAAATCGCGAAACCTGCTGTTTCAGGTGCTGAACAGAGCTGCTGTGTATCCGGTGCTCAAGGTGAGAAGCTAAAAATTTACCAGGTAACTCAGAATGGCTGTTTTATTTAAAGAAAAGTGAGGTTTGATCACCAAATTGCCAACCAAAAACCAATCCTCGCTGTTGTTCTCTCCCGTGTGAGGGGAGAGAAAGAGAAGGCTTTGTGAGGTCCCTAAAGACAATGAAGATCTTCAAGAAGCATCAGCGACAAAAGATCACTAGAAATAGCGTCGATTCCTTTGGTGGCATTAAAGGACATACAAGGTATAATCAGCACAGATGCTGACAAGTCAGTCAGAGGCAACACTCATTACACAAAAGTTATCAGTTGGATCTTGGAAATGAAGTAGATTTCTACTCTATGAACTTACCAGATAACCTCTTCTTCAATATCATATTATAGAAACCCAAATTCAGGCCGTTTCTCACACTTACCAACCTGAAATGCCCCACTCAGAGCCGGCATCTGCAATCCCGGTCACCTGGGCTCCGGAGGTGCCTTCTTTTGGCACTCTCAACTGGTCATATTCCGTTCCGGGACACAAGCGATCTGCTCCAGAGAGTGTGGATAGTTACGGCTCCGAGACAGGTTCACAAGAGGCTTCTGAGGATATAGACAAGAAACCACAGGTGCGGTCGAGAATGGCGTTCTCTCCTAGCCAGATTGCCCTATTGGAAAGAGGTAAGATACCACTATTTGAAAAGACGGGTTAATTTCTCCATCATGGCTGGATAAACCAGATTCTTGAATAGCAAACTCATGTAGAGAACTGTGAAAGTTTTTGCTTACAGCAAATTATTACGTCAATCGATGCTGTTAACATTAATAGCGAGATGGAATAACTCGATAGATTGAAAAGCCGGTCAGCTCAAAAGCCTACTTCGAGGGATGAGGTGAGGAAGAGTAGATTCTCAGTATGAAAAATCCAAATTGGCATAAATGCGCGTAGGTGATGCACAGTGATGTTTAGGATCATTTCAATTAAAAGGCAGTGAAAAACGTCTTAGTTAAATCTTAGTTACTGCTGGAAATATGTTTAGGGGGTGAGTTTGTTGGGGGAATGAGGTTCATTTCTCGCACACGCTGGTGATGGTCTAGAGTTTATGCTTCGCTGAGCAGTCCGACCAACGGGCTGCCGCCACAGCCTTTCACTCGCCGACTTAAATGGTCCTCCCTCTCCCCCTACTCTGTGCGCTTCACTGGTTTTCCCTATCTTGCCCCCTCTACCCTCACCCTCTTCGACAAAACGAAGCTGTCCCAGTCCCCTCCCCCCACTTTGATTAAATTCAATCGGACTACCAAAGTTAGACTTAGGCTCATGTATATCAGAAGGGGAGTTGATTGGGAATCGTGGAGCAGGTGGTGAATCCGGACTTTTATAGATGCAAACGGCGTCAAGAAATATAGATTAAATGCAACTATTACATGAAGGCATTTTTTCTAGGAAACAGTACTCATTCCGTCTATTTCAGCAAAACACTTTTGACTCTTTGCATGGAGATGTTATTGTACTTAGATCCATAAGATGTATACACACTGAGCTAAACCGTTGCATTTCAGAGTTTTTTAGTTAATTTAACACTACACTCTTTAAAAGTAGTTACGATCTCGAAGAGGATAGCATGTAATTGTACAAAGGGATTTATTTATAAATTTAAATCTTTATTATGTTATATTGAGTCATGAGATTGAAAAAAGCTTTCAGTATTTATGGCCGATCCTATTGCTCGATACAAATTTAATATGCATAAAATATTGCGATTTCTAAGACCAGTGACCGGTGTTCGACAAAAAAATCAAAACAATAAAAATTTTTTTAATTGTCAGAGTTCGAGCAAAGCCACTACCCCGAGTATTTCACACGCTTGAGGCTATCAGAATTAACCGGAATCCCCGAACAACGGATTCAAGTCTGGTTCGCGAATCGGCGCGCTAAGTACCGGAAGAACACTAGATCAGGCGAAAAGCAGCAGGACAAAAGCACAGCTACCCCACCGTCAAACAAACCGACCATCCTTCCAACAATGTCGAACGGATTTGATTTGAATGGATCCTCCCAAATAAAGAATTGGAATTATGCAATGCCCGACCACGAGGAGTGGCTGGATCATTCAAAGAACCCCTGGTTCTACAATAATAATGCAACATTTCTGAGTGCACTCAACGCTAATACGGCCGCAGCTAAATCTGCTGCTTTTTGCGACTATGTAAGCGATCAGCATTTCAGGCAGCTCTACTGAATTAAATTGAGTAGACGATAAATTTTGATTTCCGTTAAGGTAAGAAGCCCCGTAAAGATGGCACCCGTGGAAGTATTCAGATACGAGACGAATCATGGTCCCTCATTTGTAAATCAGACGCTATTAAGCGAACGCCCGGCTCTGAGCGATAGCAACAGTCCAGAAAGTGATGGCCCTGAAGCGGTGATCGAACGGACAATGCCAACGATATCGGCTCCTGCTAGTACCAGCAGTGTAGCATATTTGCAGGATGCCCAATCAGTTTTGACCTCCAGTTATGCCTCAATTTATCCCAATGAACCCATCCACTGTCTTCCACAGCATCACATTGTGTAATACAAAACTTCCCTTGCCCCACAGAAATTATGTTAAATTATTCAGTTAATAAAGGTGGAATGATGTTTGCTATTTAAATTAAATTTCCCTTTGATAATCACAAATGAACGTTTTTGAAGCTGTTTTATTGGAAACAATAACGGCCTACAAGTCCAAAATAGTGGGTCAATTTCATTCAAGATAGAAAAACGTAGGAACACCATCGAAACTTATCGACTAAGAGGACCAACGAAATTCGGCATGAGCGATTTGCGACTTTGGAACTGATCACCACCTAAAAAGCTCAATGAGGGTACTATTGTACTTTACCGAAGTTAAACTGAAAAGGATGTAAGTTATTGGCATTTTTGGAGTCCGGATTGATAGAATTAACAGGAACGAAGCGGAACGGAGAGCCTCGGTTGGGTCTAAATGATTGATTGAAGTTTTCGCCTTGATTCATGCGTATGCCAGTCCTCATAGGACTGAAATCAGAGATAGAATCTGGCGATGGCTGAACTTCTCGACGCGTTCGTTTTAAGTCGGGCTTCCAAGTTTTTTTATTAGCACCATCATGTTTTGCGAAAGATCGATTCAATAACTGAGACTCGGTTGTCCTATTAAGATCAGTAGTTGATGAAATCCTCAGCTTCTGGCACTCGCGTTCAAGCTGACACAACTTTTGATCCGACGCAATAAGCTTAGCACGGAGCTCTTCACATTCTTGGGTCAACTAGGTGAAAAATAAAAAGGCATCAAACAATAAACCCACAGCCTTCTTCATGTGTTCGTAAACTGAACTTTCTTCTTTCATTTTCAGCATAATATTTCTGAGCTGATTTTCAAGAGCTCTTGTTTTCTCAATGGACTTTGAGGCAACGTATTCCATGAATTGAGACCGAAGAAATTGCTGCTGCTCAAAAAAACAAATAGCTCTTCTAGTGATATCTAAAATGATTTCAGGGCTTTGCCCAGCCAGAATAAGCGTTTTAAAGCGATCCGAAGGTTGCAGATCAACCTTTTAAAATAAGGCTTAATCAGGATTACCTCAATAAAATCGTTAGAACTCCTATCGAGTGGTGTTTTACAAGCTGGACAGTTTGTGCGATGCTGACCATCCTCAAGGACTGGACCATGAGCCAGACAAAATATGTGCTGACACATGGTAACTATGGCAGTTTCAACGAGTGGCTGCCTGCACTTTCGGTGATTGCAAACTAACTCAAAAGCACGCGATATCATATGATAGGCAGAATATAACCTTTTTCATTCATATACTGCGGCTGCGGATTTAAGAATTGCAAAGCCCCGAAAGAGGAAAGAGTCAAAGTGTTAATTAGTTAAGGTATGAAAAACATAAAAAAGAGCATAGCCATACAAATTGAAAAATGGAGGTAATCGCCTGATAGTTTCTGTGTGAATTTCCTTAATTCTGGGTATTATTATAAGAATTTTCTCCTGAAACCCGTAGCTACTAGAATAAATTTTAGGGTAAAAATAAATAGTAGTATGAAAACCCTTGTATTAATTTATTGTAAATCACGTGAATTAGTTAGTTAAGATTTATAGGTTTTCAGATCGATTCCAGGTAAATTTCGAAACTATGTGCTAATCTAACCGTAGTTTCTGTCAAGGTTATTTCTTTGAGGCTACTTTAGGCTACTCCTACCAATGCTAGGTTTGTGGGTTGTTATTTCATTGTGTATATATTTTGCATCCAGATGAAGTTACTAAACTGCTAATGTTATAAAATAGAAGGCGGTAATTTTTTTGGTGCTTTTTATCATGATAATCTGATTTAAAAGTGTATCTGAGAATAGCTTGTGTTGATTCTTACTAAACAATGATACACAAGATGTTAAGTTAGACAAATTAAAGTTATTGTCTTATAAGTGCAGGTAATTGCTCCAACACTCACTCGTAACGTTTCTGATTTAAAGCAGAGCGTGAAAACCACAACCTTAGTGCCAATTTGCCTTGCGCCAACAAGGTTTGGATAGGGCCGTCTGTTTTGAATGGCGATCTCTCATCTCTGGCTGATCTGTCTGTCAAGCTTATTGATTCTGGGGCTGACTACCTTCATCTCGACGTCATGGATGGTCATTTCGTTCCCAACATTACGTTCGGGCATCCGGTCGTTTCGTGTCTAAAGCCCAAGTTACCAAGCAGCACCTTCCTGGATCTCCATATGATGGTGGCAGAACCCGAAAAAGTTAATTCTAAAGGGTTTATTATCTTGATTTTTACAGAAATTCATTTAAAATTAGATTGTTTTGATACTTTCCCTGTTGATTAAGGCTAGGTTTTTTTTTCCGGTATAAATGGGGAATTGCGTTACGGAAACTGGGGAGAATTCAACCTCCATGTGGTTTTTGGGAGTTTTCGCAGGTGTTTAGAAAAGTGCATCGATCGGTGGAATTTACGCTACTGTTGTAAGGTCATGGTGTCGTGTTTTGCACATCACGGAAATCTGCTACCTTCCGTTTTCATTTAAAAACAACTCCCGACGTTAGGAGTTCTGGTTCTTTTTGGTTACTGTGAGTGTAGCAAAATCACAAACGAACTTCTAACTGGAAAAGGTTAAACTGGGTCTGAAGTAGCTATGTAAACGAGTGGTATGACGTAGATGCCTTGTCATATCGTCTTGATCTAGGTTTTGGTTAGACTTCGCATGTCGTCTATCCTAACTGTTCTTTGGTTCAGACCTTTTATTCGTATTGTTAATCGGTCTGGACTGAGTGATGGTCCAACAAATAAAAAATGTCTTTACTGATGAAATGTGATGCGTTTCGTTTCTATTGGATTGTGTTCAACAAGGCCCCATACAGGTTTAGTTGAAGTTGCTTGGTAGTATACTTGATGTGCTAATTTCTTCACTTTTGCTGTGAGGTCTCGCCAATTCAGTCTTCAGAGGTTGTGTTTACGTCAAAACCTCGGGGTCACAGATCTAGATTTAGTTGATTTGAGGCTCTTTCTACAAATAAAGTTTATTTAATCACAAAACGTGATATTTAATCTGTGAATCGATTTTATTAGTTCGATTACTGTGTGTAGAACATCCTTTCTCGCCTCAGCATCTAGTTACAACTTATAGCGTTTATCTACATAGTTATACACCCTCCTTACCTTTGAGAAAACATATCATCCTTAATATAACGTCCTTCTAATGGATGTATTATTTAGGTGCAATTGGCCTCGTTGTGACCTTATTTCAAATTACTGATAGCTGATGACAGGTTTGGGTGTAGTAGCATTCTAAATGCGCTATTGAAGGGTTTTGAATGACAGGGCAGCACGATGATGGACAGTATCTGTTTCGAGCAGTTCACTCAAAAGATCGCTCGTTTTCAGCCAAATTCAATTTATAAGGTGTAGCGGCTGCATGAAAACTAGCTTGGTACAGGGCTTGGGCCCCCCAGACCTGAAATACAGGAATCAAGGAAGTGGAGAGGAGGATGAACTAACTCAAATCATGGGTTCCTGAGAGTGTTGTATCTTAGAGCGGGAATTAATAGAGGGAAAATAAACTGTCCTAGGCGTCAATTTGCTCACCGTGAATACAGTATCTCCTAATGTTAAGGAGGCGGTGAGCTGAGGTGCTCCCCACGAATATTACACCGTGGCGTGTTTGTAGAGAGTAGATGGTTACTGACAGGATTCAGAGGAAGGGCTATGTGTTGAGTCGTCTTGTGGGTGGATGAGCACAGCAGGGTGGATGACGTGTAAGAAACGAGCCTCCTGAGGGTGCTATATCTTCGATGGTGAGTAAGTGCACGGCTTGTGGTGTTTTCATGCTGGCGTTTCAGTGGGTGGAGGGCATGCGCGAGGCTGGCGCGACGCAGTACACCTTCCACCTGGAGGCCGCCGAGGACGTGGGGCGCTGCATTCGCAGGATCCGCGAGGCCGGCATGCGCGTGGGGCTGGGCATCAAGCCGCGCACCCGCGTCGAGGAGGTCTTCCCCTACGTGGACCTCGTCGACATGGTCCTCGTCATGACCGTCGAGCCCGGCTTCGGTGGACAGAGCTTCATGGCCGACATGATGCCCAAGGTGGGGCTCTCTCCCTCTCCCCGGTCTCTCCTTCTAGGACTGGCAGTGGTGGCTGATGGGAGTTGCTCTTGAAGGAGGCACTTGAAGCTTATAGCAATCAGGGTTATGTTATACTCTTATAGTTGTTCCATTCCACCGGCCTCTCTTTCACGCGTCTATCGGACGTGAAAAGGAATTGATAGGACACATGGTATTTATTGGATTTCTTTGACCACTAACGCCGACCCAAACATCAATGATAAGAACACTTAAATGTGACCCTGGTACCTCGAAGGAATGGTTCTTCATAGCTGTTTCGTGAACTGTGGTTTTTGAATGCCAGGCACTGTGGTGACTAATCGTCGAAGAGTGTTGCTATTGCTTTCCTGAAGATTGTATTTTATCTGCTAGACCATTTCAAGTGTCAATCTAGCATGAGAAGGAGGAGGAAGAGTCGAGTTACATCAGCCCCGAGGCTGCGTTGATATCGACTGATGTTTATATGATTTCTATTGCCTAAATAGTTCAGTAATAGTAACATTAAAATGCTACTGGATGACCATAAAGAAAGATTTCTTCCTGAATTTTTTCTGCGTTGTAACCCTTAGGTATCAGCCATTGAAATGGCGATTCAGGAAAGGAAGTCGCTGTTGTGAGGGCCTTCTACCCCTGAGGGAAGCCTTTGAAGTTCATACACCCTACAGGCTCCAAAAAACAACAGTCACTCGATTCAACAGCCTCTTAAAAGGCAATCGTTGGCTCTAAGGCGTGATCTCTGAATGAAACGCCGCTCGGTAGTATGAATAGCTCTTTCTGTCACCTTTACGGTCCATAACGGCATTAAGAAAGTCTTTGAAACAATGTCTTATTACGGCGGGATGGCTTTGGAAATCTCTTTTAGCAAAGAAAAGGAATTTCTTAAAAATATCTGCTACTGCATTGAAGATAGTTTACACGAGAAGTGAATGCAGTCTGGTAAAGCATCCACGGTAAAAGGAGAAGCATCTATTGTGTTCTGCTTGGACTTAACTCGGTGCAGGGGGCAGTGCATTTGATGGATAAATGAGTACAGTTTGTGAAGCCCTTATTGCAGTTTTACTCTTTGATTTTCGTGCCCCTTTTCTCCTCAAATAGGTAAAGATGTTGCGTGACAGATACCACAGCCTGAACATTGAAGTTGATGGCGGCGTTGGTCCTAAAACCATTCGCGATTGTCTCAAGGTACGTCAGCGTGCGACATTCAGATTCTCAGTAGCCGAAAGACTTAGAAAGCGGTGTTCTGGACAGTTATCAGGATGGGTGCTTTAAAACACTTAACCCGCCCTTTAATAGCTTCATCTTGGCAGTTTCTACCAATTGGTGTTGATGCTATTCATCCGCAATGACGCTACTCTTGTTGTGGAGTTGATTTTGCTAAACTATTTATCAGACGCGCCCACACTTCCGCTAACTAATGCATAAACAAATGGCTAAGGGATGTGGTTTGAGGTCAGAAATTGGTTGAGTGTTTAGAGAATATATTCCAATTAGCAGCTGGATTGAGTGGCTGTAGTGCCTTTTGTAAGTACACCTACCTGTAACTGACAAGTATGAATTATTTGCCATCTTCTAGAACGGGGCTAACATGATTGTGTCAGGAAGCGCAATTACGGATGCCGAAGATCCGGCCGCCGTCATTCGCAGTATGCGTTCCACTGTTGTCGAACTGTAATTCAGGATCACTTCTCCGTAACCTCCTCGATTGACTAGAAAACAACGATAATTTGTATTGCTTGTAGACAAACACATGGCGACTGATTGGGTTCCTTTTTGATTGTGTTTGTCTCTGCTTTCCATTAATTTCTAGTTCTATATGAAGGAACATGGTTCAAGTACTAGAATTATATCAGTTTAGGTAAAGAACAGCATAGTTTTCGTGACGTATTTAGTAGTTTGCAACGAGCATTCTTCACAGTATTCGGAATTAAAACAACTGTTGACTTAGTAAAAGATCCCACGTGTCAGTTGTTGCCATGGCTTTTGCCCAGATTAATAAGCAAGCTTGAAAATAGGCAAAGGCCTGTATTTTTTCATTACAACTTAACCGAACAAGTCAGTGTAGAAGAATATATCACCTGAATCTTGCAATATTGGCTTTTTGCTCGATTCTCACTGATGGATGCGTTGAATGTAGCATAACGTCTGGTATATACTCTATAAAATGCCCAAACGTAGAAAGCCAGGCTACCTGAATTAGAGATCAGTAGTATGCTAACGACGATAAGTCGCAATTCAAAGGGCATGCACAATTTTTGGGAGAACCCGATTATGTATACTGAAACTAAGAATGGGTGGGGGTTTCGTTTATCCATTTTTTGACATTTGTAAAACAAGTTTTAGATCATTCAACTTTTGAAGTAGCGGCCTGCTTGAAAGTTTATGTAAAGAACGGTCTCCTCAACAAAGATGTTATAAGCGTTCTCGATGGGCTCGAACGCTCGCTCCCGGTTGCGCCCTCCTCTGTTTGCTGATTTCAATTTCCGCCCTCTAATAAGAATTTCGGTATTCTGGTATTTCGTTCTCATTGAAAAGAGATTTTGATCGCTAGAGCTTTATAAAGTTGTTTAGTGAACCGAAGAAATGTGGAAGGTATGGATGTAGCAATGAATAAGGCAAAACTCTCAACAGACAATGTTTGATGCACCTGGTTTTAGGACCAGTATGGCTGCTCTCGTCATCCAGAGCTTAACACTACAGTGGTCAGGATTTCCGCATAGGCAGCTAAATCCTTCAATCTGAGCCCCTCCAACACTTTCTGCAGAGGCAATCAGCTATGCATGCTCAATTAGGTCTTCTGCTATTGCACTACTTTCTAGCCACTACACCCTTGTCGCTGTCTCCGGTTCTTGCTGCGAATTATTTTCATGTTGATTAAAGCTAGTGATTCAAGTTATTCTCTTCCCTCATGAATAAGGTGGGGGTGTTCCAGTTATCATTCGCGCTCAACCTTGCCATCAACTATATGGATGAACAGGAGCCTACACTTTCAAAGTAGGAGGCGCATTGTGCTTGAAAAAAAATGCTTAACGTATCTCGAAAACAACCGAACATTATTCTATGAAATTTATCCCGGGCCCCCTCTAGGCCGCAGTGTAATTTATTCCACTATTTTCATTGTCAATCTTGTTAAATGACCTGTTTAAACCGAAAGGGCTACATTTTAGCAAGGATATCGGAGATTCCGAGCTTTAAATAGAATCAGTGGAATCTCATTCTGAACTTCAGTTCTTTTTCAAACTTTCTAGCGAAGCTCTTTTGCCTTGCACAACTCATACCCGGTACCTCGTATTGTTCAGTGATTGGTCGTTTGTGATGCCCCTCTAAACTACTTCTTAATTATAAGGTATTAAATCATAATCGATCTAGGTGAATTTGGATGTCCAGAGACCGTTTTCTTTGTAAATCCTTCTTACGAAATCCCATGTGCCATTGTTTTCTCCATTTACTTATTTTCACATCCAAAATGCTATAAACTGCCTTCATGGCAAGGCTACAGGGTCTACTGAAACTCGAAAGTATTAGTTTGATGCTAACTTTAAAAAACCTGCCTCAAATATGGGTTATCGAGAACGTTATTCCAAATCATTTAGTCTGTGAAAAAGTGCAAATTAGCCGTCAACCACAGAATTAATTGGTGTCAACGTTGATTAAAATTCATTGGAAAAAGTATTTTCCACAATCTGAAAACATTTACAAGCAGTGTTGTAATAAGGAACAACTTGATGGGTTGCGGGTTTTCCAAGCAATAAGTGAACTAAATAAGTACTTGCGTACTCTTAAGTGCCAAATTCTATTTAAAAATAGTGTAATAGGTGTTAAATAAGCAAACTTTATATTATTTATCATCTTCGCTAATAATGATTTAACCAATTGGTGTATAATTTCAGTGGAACTTATAGTTTTGACAACTAATTTTATAGTAATTATCTAATGACAGCTAATAAGTGGGTGGAATCATAGCAAAAGCCCTTATGGATTTGTAGTTCTGCTTTAAAACTAAATTTTTAATAGCCAACGTAAGTCTATACAAACAAATATAATCGATACCGAATTGTGAGCCGGTAGTTAAATCCCACTAATCATCGTCAGAAAGTTCAAACCGTCAAAAGAGTAATGAAGGGAAAGACAGAGAGCGGTCGAAGAAATCGTGACTCTCTTACAAACAGAAAAAGGGAATTTTATTTAAGCGAGTTTCGTAAGCTAAATGAGTGAGTCGCGTCATCTTGTCTGAAAGCTAAAGACGTTGAATTGCTTAATTTTCTGAATTTATCAAGTGAGGTAGACGAACATAGAAGTCACGACGAATGGTAGCACTTGGAGGATCTAATTGATAATTTCACATATTTTAAAGAGTGAAGATTTAACCCAGCTCAGCGAATAATTTAATCAAATAGAAAACCTAGCGAATTTTTTAAATTCTTCAGGGAAATAATCCAAAGCTCGTTTGTAGACCCCATAATGTGCAGACTTTTATGATTCTGTCCAATACTCGGTTTAAAATTCAAAACGTGCAACAAGGTTTCAAATTGTTTAGTTGTAAACGTTTAACCTCAAATTAGATTAGTTTTCCTACACTTTGTTGGTGTTAAATATTTACCGTTTAGCTTATTTTCGATATTCACCATGAAATAATTGAAAAAAGGTGCGCCTTAAATGGCGTCTTAGTAGTATACTTTGAGTTAAGTAAATTCCGCTTCACTTTTTTGACCGCAAAGGAAATGGTCTTGTAAAATCTGTGTTTCATGTGGTTCGGGGATCTTACAGCTGACTGAGTTCTATAATCTGTCCTTATCATCCACATGCCTTCTCGAATCCTACTGGTCAGCTTGATAAGGCATCTCCCTAACGTACACATTCGAGGGTAAATCAAAAAAGCGGAACCTTTAAGTGAACAAATCAATTTTCCAGAAATATTTCCCAACCTGGTTGCCATTCAGGTCAGTGCACTATTCCAGGTTTGAAGACCTTTTTGGAAGGATTCTGGAGGATATTTTCGGAACCAAGCAGTAGGAATACGATACAATGGTTTCCTTTGAGTTTTTTTAGTTTTAGAAAGAGGAATTATTATCGTATTGTGGATGGAGAGGTACTCCTCACCCATCGAAATTCTCGAAGGATACAATGCTGAAACAGGACCCCATCAAGAAATTTCCCTTATCATTAAAGCATTCTCTAGCTTCCCTATAACCTCATGGAGGTAAAGTAGTCTATCCGATCACCCCTCGAAATCCCATAGAAACCGTGGTCGCAAATGTTAAGCTGACTTCTGAACTGATTAAAACTTGATGGGTCCACACAGGAGCCATTATTATGGGTGTCGAATTTCAAGCACAGGACCGAGCTGGTCAACTTGGCTTTATATATGGTGGCAGAAGTGGTTCTTCACCTGCTTCAATTTTGGTCCTCATTGATGTCAAGGAGAGATCGTTTACAAGGTTTGTTTGGTCAGGCCTTAAGGGTTTTGGATCCAACGTAATAAAAGCATGGGAAACACAAAAGTACATAGGAGTCTGATCAAATTAATTTTTAGGAACAACCCTGATGTTTTCGACATAGTTTTGCCGGGTATTCCATAGCGAGAATGGACTTCAAAGTCCCCTCTTCATCCCATGAAACGCTGAATCCATTTGTGTACGGAAGTTCAATACATCCTCGAGTTCCAAAGCCTCTGCGATGATCTATGCTTCCTTAAGTTTTACTCTCCGGATCCTATCTTAAAATCCTACTATTTTTCCATGGTCGAACTGAAAGCCTTTCTCTTCGAAGAACTACATAATAAAGAAGTTTGAATAGAACTGGTTTAACGTAGCTGGAGTCGGAACAATGTACTCGCTGTCGTGGAGATTTAGCGGATCTATTAAGCAGAAATAACTAATTGCATACCACGAGGGCTGTACCATTAAGGCAATACTTTAGCTTTCGTGCTCAGAGCTCTCTAGGAAAGGGAATCAGTAAACAACTCTAATTTCATTTTTGTCAATTCACCTAGATTGACTATCATTAGAAAACACTATTTCTTTCGAAGCCGACTGAAGATTTGAAGGAATATATATGCTACCTCAGCGTCACTAACCACCAGAGTCCACATTGCGTCAAGTATTTCCACGTCTATGTGTTATCATTGGAGGAGAAAAACCTTCACCCTAGAAATCTTCTTTCCATCATTGCAGTTCTTCTGTGATAAGTCTTTAACCCATAAGATGGGATTTGATCGAACGGCTAGTCGGTCGCGAATAAAGCCTCCCGACAAACCAGATGCGACCTTTGCCCGATTTACTTGTGTCTGATGAATATCCTAGCCTTCCTCCCCCAACTAGTGATTCATCGACTGGGTTACCTGAACAACGGTTTCACAAAAAACATTTCCAATTGCTATCGTCTTCACCTACTGGCCAGACATTTATCTAACATTAGGCTTATTTTTTGATATTGAGCGCATACGAAATTCAAATTTGAAGTTTCGGAAAGGAAGGGAAGAATGTCTTTAAATCTGCCCAGGGAAATAGGGGAAGGCGACCACTAATAAATCGCCATGTCCGGAGGCACTTCAAAGCCACCTTGAGCTTTTTCACTTGAAGCCTAAGGAACTAAAATGGATTTTCACTTTCTGCAATCTAATTTATGAAATTTAGGCTCTCCACTGATTTCTAACGTTGGACACATGAATGCCAAACTGTTGTCCATAAAATAAGAGAAAATAAATGTTGTATTTTTTACTTGTATGGTTTACTTGATCTACAGTTTTAAATGATGGAAATGGGGATAGTTTTATTACCAAAACAGTTGAAAGATAATTGATGAAATATATCCGAAATAATGAGTGAAGTCGATATATCTAGTTCTTTTGCAAAAAGCCATTCTTGTTAATAATTGATAAAATATGAATTGGCTATATTTAAATTGTATTTTATTTCTTGAAATTGTTTTTACTTACAATTACATCTTTGTATCAATGTCAAAAACGTCACTGAACCATCGATTTTAATCTTAAAAGGAACAAAAACTTAATGAATTATATTTATGGTTTATAGTGCTTTAACACTGTATATTCCTAGACATTCTAACCACTTAGAGTAAGTAAGGATTTACCTAAAATTAAATCTGTTCTATCTTTTTTCTTACAAATTAGTCAGGTGTTTCAATATTTCTTCACCATTGAATTGATGATTCCTGGGATGTCGGCTTAGCAGCATCCTAGTAATGGAAGGTTTCGCAACCTTGGCATTTAATTAAAACAAGTTTTAGTCCAAAGAATACGGTACTAGAATAACTGCAAACGAGTTTCAATTTAATTCAAGTTCCAGGAGCGCCATTTGTCAATTAGGTGAGGAGTGAGTCCGTTCCTTCGCTTCACACCTTGCTGCCAATTTCTCGCATTTTTCTCTGCCTTCGGAGCAAATTAAGTGGATATCATCTCATGGCGTTTTTTTCGATCTTAGCTAACTTCAGTCTTCTTAAAGGAAGTTTTTTGGGCTAAAACTGTTTGGTCAAGTCCTTACTGGGTACTTGGGGAGCGCCCCTCAACCACCATAATTATATCACACGGGGTTTGGAAGAGAGCCTAAATTTAGTGCATCAGCGCTATCAACTCCTTACTTCTACAGTATGCGTTTTAAAACAAGGAACAGGAGAACTGGTCCATTAAACGGCCTGATAATTTCGAGAAGAAAAAGAAGAGTAGCTTTGCCAGAGTGTTAAACTTGTTGGTGGTCAAGACCTTCTTCTTATTTAAAAGTTTCAACCCGTCCCCTCGTCATTGATGAAGATGATGAAAACGAGAGGAGAATGAGTGACTGACTGGAACCCACAGGATTCATCATGAAAGACAAGATGATGATCAGTGTTGGTCATTAAATAAGGAGGAGCTTATGAGTGCTGCTTCTCAGTGCTCTCTCTCTCTGAACACTTTGAGAACAATCCGGTAACAACAGGAGGGGGAGATTTGCAATGAGGCGCTATGGAGTTATGGGGCTATGGCGCCTAGAAAGCCACATAACAGCAGGCAGCGTTGGAGTGGCCCAAGTTGAAGAATTCAGATGCTGGCAGCTGTAGTTAAGCGCTGGATGCCAAGAGTGTGCAATAGTGGACTAAATTCATGAAAGCAGCAGGATGCGGTCCCACTCCTCAGGCCACACTTCTAGGAAAAGGCAAAATGTTTGTCGGCTCATTTTAGGAATGAACCTGTCCTCATTTGTTTGTCTTCTGTCTAACTCACCAGACCTTAAAAAGCTTATTGACAATATTAACTTGGGTTGAGAAAGACACTTACTACACGACCCCAGTGAATCGCCATAATTAGTGCAGTTTTTGCTTGACCATTCTCCCCAGGGAAAGTGTAAAATCAATTTGCTTCAGATTTCGGGTTTCGCTGGATCGGGGCTGCCATAGACGTCGCTAATGGGGTCGGTTATTTTGAGTGAAGTACATGGACACAAAACTATGTAATTTCTCTGTCTAGTGGAATTCTTTTGAATCTATTGAAACGTCTGGTTACTAACCACTTTTCTTTCTCCTTATGAGGCAGTAAAATTTATTCCCAGCACTCTGCATAGGTTCTTTGATACCTAGTTGGTGACAGGTGTGAAGGGTGATTATTTCATTAGGAGAATCATTACGCGTTGCATTCGCACCGAATCGCATAAATACCCCCAGTCCTATTTCGAGCAAGATGACACGGCATGCGCGGAAGCAAGGGATAGAGTTCAGGGACTAAAAAGTGGACTTGGTGATCACAGACAGTGACATTTCGGGAAGAACTGCGTGACTGCGTGCCTTCCTCCTTTCACATCCACCCTACTTTTTAATCCACTGAGAACATTAACGCTTTTCTGCGGTGCTGTTTATTTAACATTTTCAGCCAACGAATAATAAATCAGGAATAAGTCAAAGATTTTTTAGGCGAGGCTTCCTTCTTGTCATAGACTCACCGCTCAATAACCGAAATCCGGCAATGACTTTAGGTGCCAATGGCGTTCATGTTTTCAGGGTTGCCGATGTCGGAGGAGATTGGAAAAACTGTCATCCTCAGCGTGCAAATTTGTGAAGTTGACGAGTTTCTCCCTTATCCAGTTTCCATTTGCTGGATACTTCTTTTACTGGAAGGCTTTGTTAGTAGTGCTGTGTAATACACTTGTTTAGCTGAGCGTAAAAGCTTTCTTAAACATACAAACGTGAAGCTAATAATTTAACAAACACGACAGTAGATCTTGGGGAAGAACTGAGCCTTTTTCATTAAAAAAACTATGGTGAAGGTTTTCGATTACTTTGCTTCCATTGTACACGGGCTACCTTCACCTATCGGGTCGACAATAAATGCTTGAAAGACAACAAATCGATGCCAAAAATAGGTCGGAATTTATGGAGTTCCGTGTGATAAAAAAGGGGCAAAATGTTGAAGAGCTAAAATGCTTCCAATAATTAGCAGAAGCTAAAATAAACGTGAAAATAAACAGAACTGAAACGAATTAGGGTAAAGGCGATACTGCCTCGACGCAATGATAAATGACCGAGTTCCGGCAGTGACTTGCGTCGGCAGTAGCGCTATTTTTGGCTCATCGTCAATTTATTATAAATATAAGGCGAAACTTCGAAATGTGAAGTAGATCTCTTGGGAACAGAAATTTAATGCACCTTGCTGCAAAACGCTAGAGATGAAGATTTCTAAAAAATAACTTTGTATTTTTGAGCTCGAACGAATGCTTGAATGAAAGTGAATTTATTCAAAGCCATAGTTTCCCGTTGGCAACGCTAATATTATGGAAATAAAGTGGAATTTTAACGCCTGTGCTATTGGAGAGCTGCAGACCTTGCAGAAAGCATAAATGAACCACAAACATAATTTAAAGCAAGAGAACAAAACGAAATCGGACTAAAGAGGGTTGGTTATGATATAAAGTGTTGAGAATCACACAACATAGCTTTTTAAAGTGTGACATTACTATTAAAATGAAAACGGATTCAACTACCATTTTAAGACCTTTTCCTACTACTAACTCCATTCCAATGCACTTTCATTTTTCCTATATAAAACACCAAATCCTGAGTTCTAACATTTTCAAACCATTTTCGAGTTAGAATTTTTAATTTATTTTCAATACTCCCTATTCAGACGGTTCGATATTAGTGATCTCTAGTAATTCAACTCCTACATTCCTCCATTCGTTTAGTCCTTTTCCGAACAGTGTGAAGAGGATCATTTTGGGTTAGGGTGATGAAGTTTCTTTTCCGACCACTGTTTTCATAATAAACAACTTTGCTAATAAAGATAACTGCGTGTGGAGAGCGATGCTCTCATCGTCTAAACGGAGCGAGGCAGTGACGTTTTGTTCTTACACTGGCCGTCGTAAGTGAGTGGACCTCGACCTCAAATGGACAGATAATTTGAAGAAGAAAGCCCTATCACATCGTCTGCAGTCCCAGGTCCTGGGTTGTCAGGGCGTCAAACGTGCTTTGTTCAATAGGCATCAGTTACACACAACAATGAGTTTCGTCCCCACTTTTACCTTCTCATGAGTTTCTGGGGCAGAAGTTGATTCGGTAATATCCAGTCATCCGGACTTTCGCCAATTTAATAAAATTTGTTGCTTGTCAGACCTGTGTTGCCCACCTAAGAATGAGGAAGTGCAGAAAACGAGGTTTTAGTCTTAACTACAATCACGAATTTTTACTTATCAACTCAGTAAGGTTGAGCGTGTCACATTTTCTAACCGAGGAAATAGTTTCAGTAGTTTTAGATGCCCTTAATTGCAACAGCCAAAGCAATATAGCCCTTATTTCATACCCGAGGCATAAAACTCGCATTTATTTTGAAAATTCATTATTTGCAGGCGCTTGATGGAATATGGCGATTGCATTTGCGAATCCATTAGTTGAACAATAACTGACATTTCGTGAGTCGTTAATGCTTTCCATCTGCAAGGAATGTGAATATTTAGCCCACTCATAAATTTACGCATGGTTGATGAACTTGTTTTCTAATTTGTGGGAAATGAGCTTGAGGTACTTTGTTGAGTTTAGATTACAGGATTACAGATTGGAAATACTGTGGTCAAGACACGACCATTGGCGGCCTAGTCTTATCACGTGAGCGATTTACTATCATGGAGATAATCTTTACTGCCCACAGGAGTTGACTGTCTTCCATTATCGATGATTCGCTTATGGTAAAACTTTTAGTAAAAGGCTTTTACTTTTTGATTCATGTAAAATATTACACTACAAATTGTAGATATATGATCGCCATTTAAAAACATTAAAGCGGCTTAAATATCGAACTATTCCTGCTGGTTGTTTCTTAGGAAAATTGGTCATTTTTAGAAAAGTTAAGTTGATTAATTAGTTACTGCTACTAGCTTCTACTACCTCCACTTTTGTACTTAGGAAAATACCCAGATTTTCAATTTGCTGCCAAAATTAGAATTTTATTTGAAATTTTCAAGTCAATTTAAAGGGTTTTTAATCATTTCGATTATGAATGTTAGCGCTTCTTAGACAAATTATAAGTTAACGTCCATTTGAAAAACCGAGTTCCATACCCCATTAGGGAATATTTATATTGGGTACTGGGTATTCAATGTATTTAAGATGAACTGAGATGTCTAAAAGACGTTTCATTCATGAAGGTGCCAAATTTCTTTATCTAAGTAGACTTGAAAAATCTTTGCAAAAACCACTTCAACTGAATAAAGCGAGTGATACAAAATAAAATGAATGCGAAAATCAAACACTTAAATCTGATGCTTGTGCTAATTGATGAACACAGTAAACAAACGCCCTTTTATATAAATGTTAACCAGAAGGAACTGGTAGAGTTAGGGCGTTTTCCGTCAACCTTCAACAAAATTGAAAAATCTTGCTAAAACCTGTTAAATTTTCTAGAATTCGCTTGCAAAGCGTCTATGTGGAAATGCTTTCCAGATTATGACAGCTTAAAAGTGAAAGGTGCTTTGGGAAGTTGAGTTAAACTAACGAAATATCTGCTTACGAGGGTAAAACTCTCAGGGAAAAGTGTGGTTTGCGAAATCTCTTGCAAGTGGTTGCTCTAATGGAATTATAATCTCCTCAGGACAAATCATGTAGAGAAATGGTTCGGTTAAGATTTTACTGTGTCTTTAAAACGCACCGCAAATGGATAGTCTTGTAGAGGGTTTAATTGGCGCCACTCGAAGATTCATTCAAACAAGAGACAGGAGAGAGTCCACAGGTTCATTTGACTAGACCTGGATGCAGAGTGTGTGGGAATGAGTAGTATTAAGGAAATAAAAATTTTACAAAAAAACAGCAGAAATACTTAAGCTTATTCCATAGCATAGTTGACATTCATATCAATGAACTTCTCTAGCCGATGTTTCCAGATGTTTTGAGATTTTCTGAGACCTTTTCTGGCCAAACAGCATCGCTGAAGTGTATGGCTCTCTATCAAAAAAGACTCCCTTGATTACTTCTTCGAGTTTTGGGAAAGGGAGAAATCTGATGGTGCTTGATCCGGACTATTCTCGTATGGTGCTTCTCATCCATGGAAATTCTCGAACCACTGTATAATGCGCTGGTTCATTGTCATGACACTGAAAAAAGGACCACACCATGAAGCTTCACTCGCTTTTTATCAAAGTTTCATATGCTTCACTTAGAAGATTCTGTTGATGAAGCCGCCCATTGTACTAAATGTTTGCTCAGGCAACTCAGGTTATAATCGAGAGTTGAATTCGGGGTCCGGCATAGGAAGCATCGAAATACGTAGCCATCTGATTGACAGTTATTCACCGATAGCTTTCAATCTAATTTGGAGGCTCAACCTCGATATTTGCGTCAATATTTTGGAGCGCGAGTTCCATATAGGGCCACAAGTTTCATAGCCTCCTTGATGGTTCGTGCCACTTTGTATTTTAATTTTTTAAAAATGTAACATTTTCAACCCGTTTTCTGTGTTGAAAAAAGGAACTTCTCTTTTGGAAGAATTGAACAATATATAGGCAGGTAACTAAAACAAGTGCTTTGACATACTCTAATTCATGTAAAATGGTTAACTATAATGATATTAAAAAGTATTGCGAATGCTTGATCTATCTAGGTAGTTATCCACGATTTACGCCTTAAAGCACCACCTCAATCCCAGTTGTGAAAAGCGAACTATGGTAAAAAGGTACCACTTAAAATGCCTACCAATTTAGTTAACAATTAGAGCACACTAAAAGCAATGTAATGATAAGCTTTTTTGATTTCATAATATTTGAGCATTTTTGCCATAACCCCTATCGAGTAAACACCCTGTCATGGCTTTTATTACAACTTTTTAATTGATCGCTTATAATCAGCAACCCAACGAAATCTCTTAACGATTGTTTAAGTCGCTGTATGGTTTGACAAATATAAATTAATATTTGTGAAAACCAATTAATTTTAATTAAAGTTCCATAACATGTCTGAGAAGCAAAGTATACAAAGTACAAGTTTCATGGTTTCATGAGACTGAATGCGGTGTTTGTAAGTTACTTTCTGTTTCCCGGAGAATTTAGCAGTAGATTAACCATATCGTAGAAAACTTTTTAAATGTGTGGAACCAAACTATATATCGTGAAAAATCTGTTAAATAATGTCAAATATATGCTTAAAGTCTTATATCCATATCACCGGGTAATGTCCGTAAAATAAAAAACTAAATAAACGAATTTTATTTCGAAGATGAAAAGAGCACTCTCAAACTATGTTTATTTATAAAAAGATAACCCACAGAATCCTTATAATGGTCCTTGTTAGCACATTCAAGACCTTTGTGTTCCTTACATGTGTACACTCTTACCGAAATTTAAACCAATCTCCAAGTGTTTATGAACTACTGGCTTAAAGGGTTTATTAGCTCCAATTCACACCACCCCAGAGCCAAAAATATAAGTTTGAATTGCAGTGGATTTATCAAAACAGCAAAAATATCAAAACCAATGACTGATGTCGCTAGGTACGAAACCAGAATGTGGATCCTCTAATTTATCATTCATGGAGTGCTGTAAATGGTTCGCTGGCACACAGCAAACAATGCAATTATAAAGCAAGACTTTTATTTGGCACCGATTCGAAAATCTGTTTGACAACCAACACCAATTCAGTAATATTGCTTACATTTTTTGGTGTCTGCGTGTGTCGTTTTTAATAACTTTAACAACTGTTTAGGTTTTTTTCAAAGGAGATGATTTTCGGTATCGGGGGTCTCCTACATCCAGAGTGTAAGAAAAAGGGCTGGGCTGAATGCGAGACTGGATTTACTGGGATTCCGGACAGGAAAGTGATTGGACAACTGGACCGAGAATCCACAAAAGTTAATTTATATTTTAGAATTTAGACTTAAGTACTCTGCTTCACTGTAACTACTAACTGCTACTGTTGACCCCATAATTCACTAAAATTCTTGATGGCTTATCTGTGACAAATTTAATAATCTTCTTGTCTGGTAGTTTAAAAAGTCCATAAATTAATCAAATCCTTTTATTACAGCACATACAAGGGATAAGTCCTGCGATAACTTGCAGAAATGCAATTCATTCATTCATTCGGTATTTCAAAGATTAGATGACCACAAGGCAAATCTTCGAATTCTTAAGTAAGTTCAGTTCATTTTTCATTTTAAACTTGTTAAGAGATGTGGTGAAAATATCATTGACAAGAGGAGTTTGTGCTACTTCCGTAGTTTCAAAAGTCTTTTTTAAAAGAAGGCAATTAGTTGAGAGGTACTGCAAGAATTTAGCATAAAATCTGTGCAAGTATGAAGGAAAACACTTTTATAAAATATCGTCTAATCAAAATAGTTGAATTTTAAACACGGAAGTGGAACTTGGAATACTTAAATTCGATTCCCAGAAAGGATATGCTTATTTAAGTAGACTATTCAGCTGGGATTTAATGATGACTTGAAACTAGTCAAACTTCATTTACAGAATAGAATAATTTAAATTATAGTAAATGTTTCGTCACACGGGTAGTGCTACATATCAAGTCATACCAAAACAGTGATCAATAAACTTTTAGGAGATTCATAAAACTTACTTGAACCTCACAAATTTGAAATTGCCCAAAAAATAGCAAAATATATCTTGAATCTAAGAGTATCTCGCATTTTTAGTTATGAATATTGTCGAGTTATGACTACTATTTGCAAAGCTGTCACGCGGGGACCTGAATGCACTAACTGGGTCAGTTTTATTTTTGAGCAGACATCATCCTTTAAAGTCGTCAGGCAAATACCACTGCTCAGGCATCCCTAAAATGTTTGAGTTTTCGAAGAAAACGTTATAAAGGCTCAACTTCAACTTTTCATACTGAACCATTTAAAAACTTAATAGATTATAAAAAGTCAATCAAAATCAAATAAACGGCGTTGGGTTTAATGAATTTCCCCAACTATGGCGACCCCGTTAATTCTACCTAATCGGCATCTTCTTTGACACGCAATCTAGAACGTACTCAAAATATTGTAAAAGAACTCTTAAGAAACCCGAAAAGGAGTTTCTAGGTTCTACTTAAATTGAATGGCAAACTAACTATGGCAAAAACAGGTAACCAATACCAACGGGCTTTCTCTCAGCACCTACCAATAAAATGGTGTACTAGGATTTCACTTCCTTTTGACGCTTTTTCAACCTTTTGTGCCCTGAAAACGATGGTACTGAAAAAGGAATTAAAAGTAAATAACCTTTGTCACTAGAAAGATCCAATATATTTACTCGAAGAAGCAGTAATCCAGGTTTTAGAACCGTAAAGTAAGGCAACTGCTCAAAGTTTAAAGATACAATAGGAGCAAATAATATCAAATTTGTGTCAAGATTAAAAATGCTAAGTTTAATTTTCATATTTTTGATAAGAATTAGAGGTTATCGGTTTTTACTGAGTCAAATCAGGATTTTGGATTACAAAAAGTTACAAATGTTGATGCTAATTTACGCTCTGAGGCAAGTAGAGGGTAGAAGCTGAACGGAAATCAGTCGATAATTTGTCCACCTTATGCTGTCGTGAGCACAACTCACTCCTCTTGAAGAGGTCAGAAGCTCTTGCCATTCCTCATTTTTGCATTTGATCTCCACTGGTCACCACGCATTCGGTAAGTTGCAGAAATTCATAATTTTTTTTTTCATTTTTACTATAACTGTAGTATCACAATTACTCTCAAATAGAAATTGAGAGCTTATCTAATTTGGAGACATTTCAGATATTTTCTCGAAGTATTTGCATTCACGTGCTACACACTACTTTTCCCGCATGTAAACTATTGAGTATGTTTGGTATATTTGTTAAAGCAGTATTTCCGTAGCCAAAAAATGAAATCTATGGTAGTTTTTTCGACAAATACACCTTGGGATATAAAACAAAATACCACTTTTGCTGGATAACCATCTATTTCGTGTATCTACCTATTAAACTTAAAATTGGAAAATGTTACTCGAATAAAACATGACCGGCTCGAAAGAACTGATGCACTTTTGAAATTTATCCAATACTTGATTAATATTTATGCAGAATCTGTATGAATTTGGATGGCAATCAGTCTCGATTGTCTAGGTAAAATACTTTCTTCTTGTTTCACAGAGCTTCAGGTCGGGATGTTGTCAAGGGAATATTTGTCTTCAATTATTCAGCAGCATCAACATCAGCAACAGCAACAGCAACAGGTTCAGCAACCTGCGTCTTGTAATGAAATCACCAAATGCCTCACGATTCCAGATGAGCTGGTTGGTTGCATCATTGGTCGCGGAGGTTCAAAAATAAACTCGATTCGTCAGGTAAAGTTTACGACAACAAAGCTCCTAAGAGGACCGGAATATTCGGAATATATCTAATGAAATTAATAGAAGCTAATCATTTATTACTTGTGGCCTAATTAAGCTTAAGGATTTCGCTTGAAATGACTTTACAGGAATCGCAAGCGTTTATCAAAATTGCCGACGCCGAGGAAGGCACAAGGAATCGCCGTATCACCATCAAAGGGAATCCAAGTTCCGTTAACGCGGCAATTGCTAAAATCAACCATACGTAAGTATGACCTTTAAGAAAAAATTTGTTCCGCCACCGTTCGGTAAGCTAATTTAACCTTTTCACTTGCATTATAGAGTGAACCTTCACCAGCAAATTGTTCAAATGAACCTGGCCATAGACATTGCAAACAGCCAGGCTACAAACTAAAATCTCGAAGGCGCGAACCTCAAACCTCACTCCGAAGATGATTCCAACTCCAATTTGTTGAATTTTGCAGCCTTATTTCTAATCACTAAAGTGCTATGTTGTTAAACCTTCCTCCTGCTCGGACCTCAAGTCCTTCCAATTTTTCCTTTGCGAGATCATTGCTCAAGCACCCTCCATCTAGATAAATACACCTGTTTCTTGACAAGAGAATTACGACAAATTTTGGAACACCAAAATAAGCTGATGTGTAATCATGCATGATGGTAAATCGGTTCCATTGAACTCGAATCCGACTTGTAGTTTTTTCAGAAATCTATATGGTTGATTGCAAGTCAGAGCTCATCTAGTTAAGCCACTGAGCTCTGCATTCAACGATCTTGGATATTGAAAAGAATGACTGAACGGTGCTTGATTGCGTGTATATAGTTTTAACAGTTTGACATGTGCGAAGATGCCGGCGGTAGTAATGCATCTAAGGTATTGGAGGTGATTGAAAAGGTGTTTTGAACACAATAATTCATTCACTATGTTCAAAAATTACTTAATGACTGATTTATCGTATCCAAAAGCGCTGAGCCTTTGAACAATAGCTGCATTTTGAAACAAAAACTAGCTTTTTGCAGTCGCATTCAATCTTATCTTTAAAAATGGGAAAAATCTAATAAAATTTGCTAAATGTAACTAAAAAGTACAAAAAGTGCTCTCACGTGCTGAAAGTTTGCTACTTAGCCAGAACAGATCCGATCAGTCACCACTTGACAACCTCTAGCCCCGAAGGCCATCTATTTACTACTTATGGAAAAGTGCATTCCTGCCCAATTTGGCGAGCTAGTTATTTTATGAAAAATCGCATGATTCAAGTGCTTTATCAATGTAGAATCCTCCAGTAACCAATCAAAAGAATTCTTCGCAATATTTCGATCTAGTAAATTTTTCCAAAATTTTTTTCAAAAGCACCTAAGTATCGCCGTGAGTAACGTGAGGAGGAGGCATTGGGTGATGACGCACACACTAAATATGACAGGAATTTAAGTCCCTTTCAAAGTTGCCGTAGCCATTAAAATATCTCTTCACTCATCACATGGTTGCTTTTCTTCGTTACTAACAAATTTCATCGTTGCGGTGAAGGGAACAAGCTCACATGACATTACGTGATTACAGGAAAAGACCCATGTTAATCTTGGTTGGTATACTGGCACAGGGATCTCCACAAAACTCACAGAACCACGCTTAGTAGAGTAGTTAGTATTGCAGGTTCATGAATTAGTTTGCTTAAATGTATTAGAACAGGATTTTTAATTTTGACAATCAAATACTATTTCCTTTTTGGTAAACTCCGAGTTTAAGCGAGATTACAAGTAAATAAATCTGACTACTTTGGTGAATATTCTGTTTAGTATGAAGGAAAATGAAGCCATAACAAGCCTGGAATTCTAATTATTTGCTTTGTCTAGCACTAAATCAAATATTCAAATTAACATGACTGCTGAATTACGTATCCTGGAATGAGTGCGAAAACTTGTTTTAATTTCAATAAAGATTCAACTTATCAGACGGCTACACAAATACCAACATTCGCACGCACCCAGCAGCTATTTATTCATGTGCCCTGTCACTGGGTAACTGCACGTATTATAAAAGCTTCGAGCGGAATATCTTTGTCAATTTAATTGGTCACTTTTAATTACTGATTGAAAACAGGCAAAATTCGTTCTTTTGGTCTGTCAGGGTTAACGAAAGATTCAAGCCTCGCGGCTTGCTGATAGCCACAAATGGTTACGTATCTAACCTGATTCCCCTTTTGCCCTATCACCTTATCGTATAAAATTGTGCCAATCCGATCGCTTTTCTGTTTACAGTTCCTTGTCCCCACAATATGCAAATACTGTACGCACACCACAAACTATGGCGGCAGCTACGCGCGGAAATACAAGCCACCAAACCGAGGGAGACACCTTGAGCAAACCTCATACTTCCCTCACGCACGCGGCATCTGGGCCTAGTCTAAAAAGTGTGCCCGCTCTATTCTGCCTCTGTCTTGTTGCTCAACTGGTCCTCTCTTGGCTTAAAGAGGGTATCGGCAAATGGATGTGATTAATCAACTCCTCTAAAAATCCACAGGTGGGCTTATGTTTATTTTTGACGAATTTTTCGTGAAAAAACTGACAGCATCACTGCTGTCAACGGGCTGTTATCCAATTCTGCTTTAATAACAGTCATTTTTCTCTGTCACGATTCCGAAGTAAGTGTTACCATCCCATTTCACCTATGCACTTTACGAAGGAGACAAAATCAGAGTGTTTCTATGGGCAAGAAAATCATTTAAGGGGAGTTGATCACTCTCCAGCGATTGAGATTGTCATATGTTTGTTTTGTCTTACTTTGATGGGTTAAAGAAATTGCATAAAGCAACTACTTAAGAGACAGATTAGGAACCATTCATTCAAAATGCAGCCTAGCCCCATGGTAGTCGCAGTTTGCTTCAAGAACAAAATTGATATCGCTCATAACAGGGTGTTGGGAACGAATGGTACAAGATAATGTTTGGCTGTTTTCGCCAGATATATTAAATTTGTTCACATATACTACGTTTTATTAAGAGGTTTAAGTTCTCTTTTATCATTTGCACCTGGTGAAAAGACGAGAGTGGATGACCGCAATCCTTCAGACTTACAACTTCTAGCATGATGACGAGTCGTGAGTGCAGACTCGAAATACGAAGAAGGTTGTGACTGCTGCAATGGGGTCTACGGTGTGGCTGTGACTAGAATTTGGTCACAAAACAGATATCATTAAGTTCACAAAACAGCCGATTTTCGTAGAAAATCCGTCGAAAACATTTTTGGGGTACTTTGAATTTCAGTATCTACATGGCACAGTAGTTAAGCTCTGAATACGAGAAGAAACCAATGCTCCTCCTCTTCTGGTGCGCCTTTCAAGAAACTACCGAAAATGGTTGTCAACCGTTTTGACCTCCAGACTCCCCAGATCTTAATCTGATGAACTATAGTGCATGTTTGGGCTCTGCCGTCGAGAAGGACGTTAACCATTGTCGTGTCAGTGTTAGAAAAGCCGACAGGATTAAATTTGCATGTGGGACTCTTCCCCAGGTGAGGTGATAGATGAACTTCCTCAAGGGCCATGAAGATATACAAGATGCTGCTAATGGTGGCATTATTTTGCGTACAACTCTTTGAAAATTTCCTAGACGGTGGATTTGTAAACCTATTGTATTTTGTAAGTACCACTGACACTGGCGATTTCTTTGCAATCACATGGAGTTTGGCTATTTCGGTGGGAAAATTAATGACCGAATAATATAAGCCAACCGTTCTATCAAATATGGCATAATTGAAGGTCTCTGAATCCGGGAAAAAAACATGCTTACACTCTTAATGAGTAAAAACTGATGCAACATCACTCTAAAATAGGCCATTTGCTCTGATTTTCCCATTGAGAGCTGTATATGGCTTGACCATAAAAAAGCAATGAATCCCCTGTGCTAACGTGGCATGTTTTTGATTGCGTGGTCCTGACCTCGAAAGATGGATTACCTGGAAGCTTGTGGAGTTATCGGATGTGATTTTATGTCCCGAATCCCAGCATAATCTGGTTGAAGACCAAATTACGCAGATTCCTGAAGCATTCGTGAGACTACTTGAACATTTATTAGTCAAACTGTCAGCTCAGTATTTATAAATCTACTGTCTCTCATCATGTTAACTGCAATAAATGCTTTTACTATTTTACATATATCCCATTCTTCTATATAGAAAATAAAATTTCTTGAATTTTTAATTACGGAAAGTAAATATAATATTATATATATATATATATAATAGATTCAAGAATAGGAGGCATTATATTTGCAAAAAGTTAACAAAGCTTGACCAGTAAAACATGGAACTAAACAATCTTTTTTCATGCACTAAGTTATGGAGCACCTGAAGGCGTTATGGAGACCTGAAAGGTGTTAAAAACCAACGAAATCTTCACTTAATACAAAAATAAATTTGTAAAGATTACGATACTTACTTCTCGGCATTGTAAGCTATAAGGAAAGAGACCCATTTGCATTAATTAGGCAATAGGGGATGAGTGATCAAAGTACGGTGATTTTCTACTTAAGGAATGCGTTGTCGGAAACCCATGTTGAAAAGTCAAATAATTTTCACCCTCAGTCGATCTCGAATTCGATAGTGGCTCCGGTTTATTCATCGTAACTCCTTTACTTATTACATTCTATCTTCCATTTTTTAATGAGGCCGAAATATTGACCTCCTACAATCCCTTTTTAATCTTGGTTTAAGTGACTTTGCGTCATCGAACGTTTTATAAAACTATCAAATATTCATTCGTGAAAAACAATATCATCAACAAATTCAGAAATTCTTACTGTTCAAATACCTCAATTTCAGTCTCGGGAACAAGTGTTTTTAAGTTCAAATAACGTATTCGGGGCTAAGAAATCTCATGAAATTATCCCTTGCAAGATCATTGATACATAAGCTCAAGTTATTCCGTGCTTGGAGCTACACACGGTTTCTTGCAGGTTCGCTGAATTAAAGTTGATATTTAAATTTTAATCACTCATGTGAATGCATCTTTAATTTGCCTTGCAGGGGAAGCGTCAAATAGTAGTAAGTCAGCTTTAATTAAGACTAACTTAATCAATCGGGGACGAAACACAAAGTCTGAAATAAAAAGGAAATAATTTTTTGAAAATCCGTTTTAGAATTCACCTTGCATTAATCATCCCAATTGCGGATTCAACTGATGTCGGCGACCCTGTGATTGTTACCAATCGGCAGCAGTGCTGAGGTTTTTCAACGTTAGAAATTCTAATTGTAGCCTGTGATGCCTGAAAAAAGTGAAAAGTGAGCATTCATGTATACGTAGACAAATGATGCAGAACAACAGAACATTCAGTTAATTAAAAGGGATTCAGCTCTTAAACTTACAATTATAATTCATACAACTGTAATTGCGAAGCTACAAAACGGCTTAAATTTCTATTGCCCTTGGAATTGAGAGGACAAGCGGATCTTAGTATTATTATTATTATTATTATTATTATTTATTATTATCTTTATTCATAAATGGCTAGATGATAAGCAAACTGATTTGATATCAGAAAATACATTCATTGAGATTTATTTAGAATTCTTCACCTCTAAATCACTTGACGTTTCAATTTTAATTTTACGTTAATTTAAGAAACCTGCTTCAGGTTCCCTTAAATGGCAAACATATAATTTCATTATGTTTTTTCGCCTTTACCAGCATACTTTTACCCTATTCTTTTATATTTTGGGGTGCCAATTGCTTGAAAGCATTACGTATGATACTCTTCCAATAGAGCTTAATACTACCTTTAAATGCTGCATTAAATTGGTATGACTGGCAGCAATTTTCACGAGGGAAATACTGAGACCAACGAAGAAAGCAAGAGAAGCCCACCCTTCTTATCTCATTAATCTTAATCCCACCGCGTCCAATTACGCAGCCCACCAGGTCGTTGGGAATAACTAAGTCCTTCCGGACCTCCGGACAGGGGGCTCTCTGCATCAGACCGCTGAGCGGATCTACGCTCGGAATCAAGGTCTGAATCGAAGTTGCATAGGCACCAGGCAGCCTCGGCAGGGACAATGAATGAACAAATCCCGTCCAGGGGACTTTGTCTACCGTAAGTGTCTCCAGAACTGAAAACATGATAATAGCACCAAACTTTCAGATCAAGTGATTCTTTTTGAAGCCAGTTTTAACTAAAAATATCTTTTATTAGCTATACTCCATAAGCCTTGTGGTGATGTTTTAACTTTTCATCGACGGTAGGATGTATCCGCTGTTTCAGCCGGGAGGGACGCTTTGCAAATATATAATTAACGAAAACACTAGCGTTAAAATTGCAATCCAATAGATTTTGAATTAAAGCCTTTTTTTCAAATTAAATATTCATAATACGTAACTCATTGCATTACATTTTCGCATTATATATTCTAAATAATTTTCCATTGACGCCAAGTTCAAATACTAACTTATTCAAATGCATTTGCCTTTGCTTCATTTTAAGATTGACAATCTCACTAGACTAAGTTTACACTTAGACCAAACCTCATTTGAAGATGCACATACCTGAATGCTGCGAGAAGTTTTGGAGGGTGTCCAGTGTCTAAAATGTCAAATGGGAAAAGGGAGTTAATGGCACAGACACGCGTTTTGGCCAGGAATGTTTCTTTACAAATTTAACAAATTATTATCAATGAGAGTTAGGGTCATTATTCCTTAAAAATGATTTAACTGTATTAAAGCTCAGATATTCAGTGGCATGCGAATATTAAAAAAACTTGCCGATTACATTTTCAAGAGACTGAATCAACAACGAGGCATATATGTTTGGCATTTTAATATTTTAATGCCACTAATTTCGCTATGCTTGGGAAATCACTAATAAGATCAAAGCTCTTTAAAATTTAACAAAACCATTTTTTTAAATCCCCCATCGCAACATCTTTCACTATAATTTAACCTTAAACAAATCATATCTTGTTTTTCCACTCATTGAGGCGGAATCTGAACAAACTGAACAATGATACGAAATAATAACGATGGCAGTGGTCCTTTGTGCGCTGCGGTATTTTTAATGACAACATTTTAGCTTTTCCACCACCGCGAAAAATATTTTGCGGGCAGAGACAATCCAGGGTCATTAAGCTGTAAAGGGTTGAAAACTTTTACTACTGAGGTGCGTGATTTCAGGTAATATTTCTTAAGATGAAAATTCATTGTTTACTTGATGAATTGTCTTTCAAATAGGTATCTTACGATTGTGAATGATGTTGAAAAAATTAGGATGAGTATTCGCAAAATTATTATTAGCTCCTAATACGTTTCTAAAAATAGTGATTTTGTGTTGTGAAAGTCAAAATTTTCTTGGTGTCTTTTGTTATGTTAAAACAGAAGTTACTTTGTAGCTAATACCTCAAATCCATAATAAGGCATTTATAATCCATAAAAATACCTCAAAACGATACTATATATATATCCAAAATCGATGCCAAAATGGTGTTCTTTAGACATTTGAGAAGCATTATTACTAATTTTATATCGTGCATAAAAATCGAATCCCAGACATGCAAAATAAATTTTTGGTTAATTTAACTTTGATGTGGACTGATAAAATGGCCTGAATCCAAAGCAATGAATAGCTCATCGAAAACAAAACTACTTTACATACTTCATTCACTTCTTCAAAACATTGATTCGCAACATTTTTGGCTTTGAACCGAAGATAACATGAATTTCCTAGCTGCGAAGTTGTCTTAAAGCATAGTAGTTTGAAAACAAATAGAGAAAATTGCGACTGGAAAAACAAACGACAGCAAATAAGCATTGCATAATTTTTGGCTTACCTGAGGGAGAAGGAATCGTACATCCAATTCTAAAGTTCCGTTTCGAAAAGGCACTTCACGGACGGGATCACACGAAAAAGAGGTTCCAGATGATGGAATGTAGGGTATATCGTGAGACTTCCCTTTTGTCTGTTAGAAATAACATGGAAGCACTAACTTTTTCCTGAATGGAATTTTCCGAATTTTATAGATATTAATGTTGATAGCGTACTTGAACCATATGCCAGCAAATGTTCTTCAAGCACTTGGTGATAGCCGCTGAAGTTCCATAGATGAATAAAATTCGATCGGTTGAGAAGGGAAGTTTGTGCCGCGTGAGTTGAAGTAGACAACCTGACATCTATTTAACAGAAAACAAAAGGCCTTCGTACTTTTATGGGACCAGCTGGTGATTGCGAATCCCAATTCTAGTAAATTGATGGGTGCACTCAGAACTAATCAAGGCAGAATAAAGGGATAAAATAGAACATTAAGTCGTTTAGGTAAATGCAGCCGGAACTAAAATAGCTAATTTGTTAGAGAGCGGGAATTTGGAGGTAAAAATAGATGAGTGGTTGCAAATACCCATATATGAATGTATCAAAAAAGAAGTCAAACCATTTGTATTAATTTAGGTTATCTTAGCCAAAGACAGTGCTTTATTATTACTTTAAAAACAACGGTTTGAGGGAATTCTGTGCCTTTAGAAGCATCATTTGTTTCAAAAAGACGTTGATAATAAATGCAATCGATGCAAAAAAATTTCCAGACCTTTTGGAAAATTTCATAATCCTAATATGCCGATTAAAAACAAATATCCATGTTGAAAATCATTTAAAATCTCCTCTTGAAGAATGAAGCAGGAGCAATTGGCATTAAGTAGAGGCCGATAGTCTATTTAATCAAGAATAGAAAATATTATACAATCCTTATTTGTCATTTTGTGTACAATGTTTCTCTTCGTTAACCTTCATAAACTCACGAAACGAAGAGTTCCTAAATTCTTGATTCAGATTATCTGCTATTCAAATTTTGATATTAGTTGTCCAACTACGTAATACCTAGCCAAGACAATACAAAAACCAAAAGAAAGGCATGCATTTTAAATCCACATTAATAATCAAGAAGAATTTTATTAGTTTAATTGTTAGGCATACACGTCTTAATTTGATGATATTTTCACCCTGTTGACCTATTAAAGACCCACAAACGGACACTGGTAGGAGAACGCGAAAGATGAATTTGGGCAAGTTCGTAACGCTTTCCAGCGTTACACTGGTGGTGATACCCTGAAAAGCAAGCGAAAAGTAAAAGATGCATTCTTTGGCATGAATCTAATTTATACGTAAAGGGTATGCACTTCATATACAGGAACAAGGCACGACAAACTTCTAATCATAGAATTAGCCGTGGTATTTTCAGACTATTAATTACAAGTGTATCTGGGTAGCCCTTTGTATCAGATTACATTGAAAACGCTAGACGTTTAAGGGATTAAAATTTTAGTCAGGATAGACGAAGAAATTAATCTCGATGGATTTTACAGTGCTGATAAGTTTCAACAGATATTTTTTATGCTCGAAATAACGAAAATTATAAGATTTTGCCTGTTCTAATGGTTGATCCCTCAAGACTAGAGACGTAGTCATATTTTGCGCATTTTGGAAACCTTTAACCCAGCAGGATGTTAAAAACAGACTTTTGTTTCATCTTTTGTTTTTTGGCTAGTTATGACCACTAAGGGTATGACCTGTTCTTGATGAGATCCGATGAACTGGAAGTTCTCTGTCTTTTAATTACTTTTTTTGAGAACAGAAAGATAAGTAGTGAGTCTCCATCAACTAAAATTATGTTGTTATTTTGAGTTCATTTCACGAATATTGAGAAATCTTTCCAGTTTGTCTCACATTTAATTTATTAGAAACTTAAGGCTAGAGAAAACTGCAGCGGTTGGTAAAAACTGCCACGAATCCCAAAAAGTGACATTTTTATTATAGCTGCTCCCTCGAGTGTTGCTCTTTTCTCACCTTCCCGGTTTTGCAAAGTTCCAGTGTCTTTCAATAAATTTTCCTTCTTCGTTTTTCAAGTATATTTGTTTTTTAGGAGTACCTTATTTTGCGTGCTATGGTTTTGTTATAATAAATTGTACAACATTTTTTTCTAAATTACAGCTGAAATTCACCATTTTTTTTAAATTTTCATAAGTTAATACAAGGTAGAAGGTGGGGTTTCTGATAAAATATTTTTTAAGCGTGTAGAATCCCATTTAAGTCAAATAGAAATTGGTGTGTACAAAGCAAAAAGGAATCGCATTAGAATTTCACACATTTCAAATTCTAACTACCGACGCTAACTAGCACGAGGCCTGGAAAAACTGAAACGACAACAATCAAGCCCCAGAGCTAACTCACCTGTGCTGGCACACACAGCCACCAAAGCAGCAGCAACAGCACACAAACATTAAGAGGAACGGCCCGCGGCAAAATGAGGTGAGGGAAGAAACTTACCCAGGCGAATTCTCTACAGAAAAGCTTGATGGCACGTAAGACGCTGCCCAATCCACCGGACACGGCAACTGTCCTCTCCTTCAAACCCTTGTCCGAAACTTTGATTTTCGCTCCGCTCTGCAAAGGCAAGAGGAAACACATTCACAACCAGACTAAAAAGGAAAATGTCCATTTTTGTGCTAATTCGTGTTTAGGATTTGATTACTTATGGGGAAAAGTAGCCGAAAATTATCCCTGAATAAAAAATGAGCAAATGCTTAATAATTTTTGTTATTTATTACAGATTAAAGTGTGAAGCTCCTTGTATATTTTCGTTCAAAAATAAGATAAAAATACGAAAATCCAAATAGAAGTTCAAAAAACAAAAATCAAGCATATTATAGCCTTAATATTTTTTTTACTTTCTTCACATTTACATTTATATCTTTTTATTCTCTTTTTTATTTATAGACTTTGACTACGAAGTTTGGAAATTCTCGGAGATCTTGAGAAAAAGCAAGAAAGCGACAACTTTTTGCTTGACTGTAAAAATAGTACAACTTGCAAGATCACTGTAACTTTTTCCACCTGTGTTTTAATGTATTTTTGCATCGTATTCAAAACACTATACAACTCATGCACTCAATCAGGAAAAGTTTATTTATATGATACAATTTAAACACCGGGAACATAACTTTTCTAGATTTTATTTATTTAAAGACCTCTTTCCGTCTGTATAAATGCAGATAAGTAAAGATGGAGATGTAAATGCAGTTTTGCAAAATATAACAACAAATTTCATTTAAGCAGGCAAAAATCAGACTAGTGGCTGTTTGGTTGTCATCCGCTAATCCCTGGATGTGCAAATCGTCGCAAACTATACCACTAGGAAAAGTTAGGTTATCAGAACAACTTGAATGAGGCGATTTACAATGACATCTCACTGTACAAGCTCTTATAGATAGAAATCAGCCCAGATTTGCATAAAAACCACAATTTCATTAAGGAAGGTTATGTGTTCAATTCCACTTATAATATATTGTGAAAGTAGAATTTTTTCTAAGCTCCCTAAACTATGTTTTTCTTTGATAGATCTTCGCGTAAACAACCAAAAGATAGTCATTTGATATGTGAATTAGGTATGTTGAATTTATGTCTCGATTATTTAAAGTGCACTTTCGATTTTTCAGGTAAAATTAAAAATGAGCCTTTTCTAAGATTCTGAAGTTTTTATCACTTGGGATTTATCAAAACAGGGTGCAGGTCCAAGTTAATCGCATAAAAGAGATTGTTCACTATAATACTAGAATCGAGTTTCTGAAAAAAGGTGATTAAATCGTAACCTAAATCGGCTCTTTTAGGGCGTGGTTTAAAGTCCACCTTCTTTAAAAGCATTCTGTCTTAAGAAAAAATAGTCTTTTGAGAAACGCTGATGTACCAACTTACAAGGATCTGAAATGCTTGAGCCCTTTTAACTTGGTGACATTTAGAGAATTCGAAAATGAATCCTAGAGTAGAAGAAAATTTGGTAGTTCTACACACATTTGATATCTATTTTAATTATATTAGTTATCAATTTAGTGATGATGCAATACATATTTCTGATAGAAAACGTTACGATGCCCAAAACCTAAAGTGAGTCGAATTTATAATCTATGATTAAGCCCATTAAATAAAAATAAGGCGACTTCTTTCCAAAAAGTTTACGAATCGTAAAAAGACTCAATCGATCTGATATTGATTGAAAAATCTTAATGACCAAGAAGATTTAACAAAACTTCAATAGAAGCACAGCTTTTCATTACTTTATTAAAAAGAAAAAAAGTAATTTCGCTCATACGGTCGAACTACTTAAGCGCTTATAAATCAAAGCACTTTAAGAAAGCACTTCTTTAGATCAACACAAAGACTCCGAATTTTATTTTATAAATGAAAATAGTAAAATGTTATTTGGCATTGGAGTACGTGTGAAATTTTAAAATAACGCTACACTACTTACCTTCCTCCTCAGAAAACTAATCGTTTCTCCGTTCTGGCGTAGAATCGACCTAAAATTGTGAATAATAATTTTACCTTGCCAATGATGCACCCCGCTTCCTAAAAGCGTAAGAGAAGAACAAATTGACTTTCACAGTCATTATATCAAATTGTCGATTGGAAGACTCACTCGTCTAGACAGTAGAAGCCTCAAAAAGACGGGTTTATCGAGGTCTATCTTGCATTCCTCGTCTTCCGGCAAATCCTCCCGTTTTATACTTCCTAGTGGAATGAGGGCTTCGACATTAATCTCAGAAAGACACATCACACACGCAACACAAAACCTGTGAAGTAAAATGCCCTCTAGGAGTTTCGCCAGAATACTGAATGGATTCACTCGCACTGGATTGGCCAAGGCCATGGTACGTGATTGGTGTTCAGCGCAGCCAATGGGATAGGGTTTATCATACCTCGTAATACATGAGGTATTTCATTCCCGATCCTAATCAAGCATAAAAATATCAAAGCTACTAATATTTAAACACAATGAATCATCATGATGGAAACGGAGAACTCGAAGTGCGCTTAGAGTTTGAATGATAATCGACAGCGCGAAGTAAAAGAGAGGTTTTTAGGTAATGAGCAAAGCTACCGTAAAAGCAAATCATTTTTATTCATTCACTCGTTAAGTATGTTGTCATCACGAAGTCGACAAGTACATAACTAAAAAATTAAAAATCGTTTAACTATTGCCCTCAACACCGAACAAAGGTGACAATTTCTTCGAGCTTTTAAGGTAGAATTGTAAAATACACTTTTCTTGAAAAATTATTGCTTAAAGGCATTTGTGTTGCTGCAGGGTCTAGAAAAAGTTATGATTGAAATAGACTTTATTTAAATGATAAACTTAATTTACTTTGTAATTTAATTAGCATAATTAATAATGTTTAACTGGTAAGCATTTGTTTTTTGATAGACGCATTAATTTGTTTGTGGTTAATAGATCATTCATTAATAAAAGGATTAGGTGTATTTTAGCCAAATAGAGGTCGGAAAAGAGTAACCCGAAAAATTACGTTTTTGGCTCCTATTAAGAGCTCCTAATGGTAAAAGAAATAGATAGCAGTGACTCTAAATGTAAAAGTAGTTTTAGGTCAAAGGCTACAGAAGAATGAGTTGATGTCCAGAGAGCCTTTTTTAACTTTTATCACCATGTTTAGCCTATCTTCCTCAGCATCTGTCAAGTCGTAGATCAGATGATGACCACCCTATATGCGCAATAAAAAGAATCAAATAAATCTTTCAGCATCTGTTGTTTTACAAACAAAATATCTACCAAAAAATAAATACACTATAATGTAGATAGGAAAGTAGAGTATTAGCTTTAGCAAATATTTATTCATTCGTCAATACCATACAAATATTAGCAACATAATTATAACAAAAACGCATTAAAATAAAGCATTAAGAATACAATTTGACAATTTTTCAGATCGTTTCATTTTTTAACATATTTTTCAGATTTTGAGGTATAAATCTAATTAAAAAGACAATGCTGGATAAATTTGGGAACCATTTTTAAAAGCCAACTCCTATTGGGGCGATTTTTCAATTTGTGTAAACAACATTAATCGTTTATTTAAAAATGCCACAAAATGACCTTGAGATAAAAATTACCAAAAACAGTTGTATGAAATTTAGAAAAAAGCTTCATATCTTCATTGCATTAAAGATTTTCATTTTATCAAAAATGAGATTTAAAAAGGCAAGAATTTCAAATCGGTAATACCAGTGGCATAAATTTATCACCGTACAACTACCTGAAATATATTGCTTCTAGTTTTCGATTTATGAAAATGTTTGCATCATAAACATGAGACAAAATTTTATCAAAAGACAGTCTTATACTTCATGTGGTAATGAAAAGTTGTGTTTTATAGCTTTATGGGAGGTTTGTTTATTAAATATTTCAGTGGGTTCTCCCAATGCTTAACAATCCTATGTCATCTTTATATCTTCTCCGGATATCGATTGGGCTTGGAGCCAAAGACTGATTTTTATTTGTTGTGAAGTAACTATAGTCGTGGTATTACTGTTTTAAGAATTAATGATTTGTTAGGAATACTATCTTACAATGTTTATGTATTTGCATTGGTATGTCTATAAAAATCAATCACATTTATGATTTCCTAATGAGAAGCACTAATTACGGCCCCAGTTTGCATAGATCTAATTGCTGTATCGATTTACTATGGAGTGGATCATTCATTAGTTCTTACATCAACTCTTTGGGTCAGTAAATGAATCAGCGAAATATATTTGGCCTGTTGAAAACAAATTTGCAAGATAGCAGAGGAATTGCCTTAGATGTCAGCTCGCTCAATGTAGTTCAGCTTTAGTTGTCCTTAGTTCGAGCATGCCACGTGCAGGTGTGAATTCGCTCTTACAAGTCCAGGACCTTCGATAAAATTGTGAAAAACGGTAACCATTAATGAAATAAGACAATTTTAAGCCCATAAGATTTAAAGCCGACCAATTTCACTGGTTGATGAGGTCTTATTTAATCATAATAATTCGTAAGTTCCACTTAAAAATCGAAATTCGGAAATTGCATCAGTTTTAGTGAGAGGTCATTTTGCTCTTTATGCACTATCGGTAAAAGTAAGGAAATACTTCGTTAATTTTTTGATTTATTCTATTGTCCATAGATGACAATCGATAATAAATCGTATTTAAAATAAATAAATGAATAACAAAAGAAGAAATCCCGAAAATTTTTCGAAAAGCAAATAATCACGTAAAGTTGCTATTGTCCCACTTTTCACCGCACTTGACGCGAATTTTGATGGCTAATAATGGCTTATCGTTTCTCTTTGCGATCGCGTTAGTACATAATGCACTTTACAAGCTCTTACCTGCTTTTAAATGAAGTTATTCACGCCCACTTCTAATTTACTAATATTTTGCAAAATTGCCTTTTTATTTAATGCACAATTGTGCAAAAATGGCTTTGACATTCATCGATATCCATGTCAACGAGAACAAGTGCATTAAAATGATGCAGTTTAACAAAAAATAAATAGGCGCATTACCGGCTTTTCATGCCAGTCAAGGCAAACCTAGATTACTTGTTACTTTTTGCTAATAGTCGGAATCGTAAAAACTTCTACTCTTGTTGTATCTGATTACATTTCTACAATACAGGAACGCATTTCTTTTAGTTTAAACAGATATATCTTTGGACTAAATTTAAATAGTGATTTCAATCATTAGGGTAATAATTTGTTGAAACATTCATTAAAATTATAAAATGATGCACTTTCTCCTGCCATTTAATTAATTCAGAATTTGCTAACTTTTCAAATTACTTCGGTATAAAAGCTGTAAAATGCAAAATTTGCTATCCTAACTAAGGGCGCAATTGATCCTTGCGTACATCTATCCACCATTTGTTCTTTTTTGCTCCAGAGACGAAAGAGCCCGCTCAAAATGGGGATGTGCAGTAGATTGGCAAACTTCATTGTGCATTTACCCCTTGTCTAACTCTTATAGACTATGGTGAACAAAAAATTTATTTCGTACTTCCAGGATGCCTAAATTTTACATCACTCCTTGATTTAAGGTGAAATGCAGTGTGATCCAAATTTTAATATTGCCTTGGTCAATATTTCAAATGGGATTTGTTGAAAGCACTTGATAACGAAAAAAGAAACTTTTATTCAAGTGAATAAAGTTTTTAATTTGCACTAAATACTCACTAATGAGTTTTTCTTTGCATATCTCTGAAGCAGTATTTAAAACAAAGTTGACAGAGCCAAAGATGCAAAGTTGAAAACTTTTTAGGTTTGAGGGCTCGTGTAATGTATTTAAATTAAGTACTTCCCTATAGGTTGTTAGAAAAAAATCTTATTTCTTAAATGAGTACGGATTTCATACAGTGCTTCTCACTCAAAAATTGCAACTAAATATTAAATATAACTGTGGTCAACTGATTCTTAAAAGGCGCGAAATAACAAGTGATTTCTCAGTTGGTGAGAACCGCCTTAAAATTTTAGTAATTACAATCCTGCCAAAAAGTAGGCAATATTTAAAATCGTTATTTTTCAGCAAACGCAGCATCTCACAAAGTTTTTCGAGCTAAACTTACAAATCCTGAAAATCAGCGACTACTAGAGTAGAAAATAAAGCGAAAATCGATGTTGTTTGACTGAGGTATTTCCAGTCACCACGAAGGTTGATATGGAGTTGCTCAAACGGCTCTATTTAAGGTTTTCAACCACAACACTATCGATTTGTGTGATAAAACGCAGCCGTTTGACATTCAAAGTAGGTGTTGGTGGAGTATGCTTCTTACTTTTTACCCATTATGATTAACGAAACACATCACTTCATAAGATGCACCTCATTAGCAAAATTTTCTTCTATTGAGTTCTGGCTTTCTTTGAGTAGTCTGACTACTTAATCTGAATATTAATATAGGTACAAACACTTATCTAGACGACATAAACAGTAGCCAAATATAGCACAAAATAAAAAGTGATATAAATATAACAATTAGAGATCAAGTTGGTGTCCTTGCCTACTAAAATAGCTCATTTAATGCGCAAAAATTTATCTGAAATTTTAACTCAGTTTCAAAAATGAAATTGAAAAATGTCAGAAATTTTCGAATACCGCATTCGTAGGTGTTGAAAAAGTTGAAGCGGATCAAGCATTGAAAAACGGCGCATTTTCGTCGTAAAAATTCTATCTGCGGCGGTACTATGTTCTGCTTATTTTTTACTTAACGACAGAAGAGACATACTGCAAAACTGTACCTTTAGGGCTTTTCGCTTTTGAAATGAGATTATCGATTATTCCGAATAAAACCAAAAGTTAGAAAGAATGGTTTACATTATACTAAAAAGTTAGTGGTTTCGATGAATGTGAGCAATGTATGTTATGCAGGCAAAGTCTTCGAATGGAAACACATTTTCAATTGAAACGCACTGATTTTCAATAATAACAATAAGTTATCATGACGTGACATTTCTAAAATTCTTTTTGCAAAGATGGTAGTTTTAGTTGCATAATAACGGCCTTTAGTTAGTTATTTTTAATTTAAGATGGATATTACAAAACAAAAATATGTAAAATGAAAGACAATTGTTAAAATAACCTCAAAAAAGCAAGTTTAAAATTTGCGTTAAATTTCTAACAGTGTTCTAAAAATCTGTTCGCTCACTTCATTTTGGTTTGAATACGCAAAACGGAGAACAACACAGTTAGATTTTGATCATTTTCCTAAAAATCCCCTGGTTATGTCAAAATGGTGATCGTAGATGATCGTCGTTCTGTATATACATTCTTATAAAACTTAATGGATTTTTCAGGTCTTAAATAAAGAACTTAATACAATGCTGGCCTTCAAATATTTATGCCTTTGAATGAGCTATTTAACTAATGCAAAAAAATAAGTGGATTTCGGCGAAAATTTGTTAAATAAAGAAGCCAGTTAAGTTCATCATTGTTCAAGTTGGATTTGTTGTAAAATAAGCAACCGCTTTTTCATACTGACAATATAAAATGCCAACGTTAAATCAAACTGCAATATGAAAATAAGTATGGATATGTAAGATGGCGTACTTAGTAGATTTTAAGCAAAAAAAATGATACAGAACTTCAGTTTTCCTATTTTTAGTTGAGCAATGCCTACCGCTATTAAAAAACAGAAAATTTGCTAAACCGGAAGTTTGGGATGAATTAGATATCGATAGTTTTAAACGCGAAATTAAGCGGCTTATTCAGCAATACAATAAAGAAGACTCGATGTATATGGAAGGCATTTTTATAAAACCTCAAATTATCCTTATCTTTTTACAGGATAATATAATATAGCGTATAATATATTGGCGACATTTATTTTAAATAAATTTATTTTGAATTATGGATTAGATTAGTTCGTTAGAATTCTTAATTGGAAATTCCAAGTTGTAGTAAATCGATGAATATCAGTAAAAAATTTCCGTTCTAGTTTTGTAGAAGGCTCTATTCGATTTAAGTCCAGATATTTCCATGGACGGTAACCCTATGGATAATGCTCGCCATATTTAATTTTAAAGGAGTAATTTTTATTCTTAATTCAAATTGTCATATTATCAGTTTTCTCATTTGTTAGATCAACCCCGTCCAAAATTACTAACAAAGCCATCTCTATAAAATGCATTTGAATGTGATAATCGCTTGTTCTTTGTAAGTTTGAATCAAGTTCGGACCAAATGAGAAAAAGTCTTTTAAGTTTTAGGGTTTTAGTAAATGTACTTGAAAGGTTTGGGAAGTTTATTAGTAAATATGCTGAGCCTATATCCTGCATTATATTTTGTATCCTATTTATAATTTTGCCCAAAGTTAAAGGACCTGACACATAATTTGTTAAAATCGTAACTGATTAGGTGTTGACAAAATTCTAAAAAGATGAAATGTTTATCAAATTTAGTGATTGTGACCGAGGAAGGAAACTGACATTCTGATCCAGTTAATCGCAAAAATTAAAATCGCTTTTTTAGGTTGAATTTCTGACGTCAAAATATTTAATGAGACCTTTTGGGGTCAAATGCAGTTTTCTAGAATTTCGCAACGTTTAATCAAACAGTTAAATTTGTTGATTTTAATAAACTCTACCGATTCTCGGGAGAAATTCGACAGTTTTTATAATAAAGCTGTAGAAGAAAAGTTTTATTTATCTGATATTAATTCAACAGACATTTGAATTACTCTATTGTTAAAGTTTTTCAAAATAGTCGGCTCCAGTAACTTTTATTACAGCATCAGTCGGAAGGAAAATGGAACCTGGAATGAGCTGATTTTGCTATTTTCCTGGCGAGAGATCAGTTAAATGCTTTGCTTAGGTGCGATTTTGTATATTTAGTATCTCTCGGGAGAAAAGCATCTCTTCTTAGACAAAATGTCATCTTTGAGGTAAGATCTGGAGAGTTCGGCAGGGTAACACACAGAAGGAGTTTTGTATAGTCTTAAGAATTTGGCTAAAATTCTTACTTTGAGTTGTTAACATTCACGACACAAGGATGAGTTGTAGCGAAGGGCTTCATTGCCATTATACCAAAGCTGAACCCTCCAGCACCTTTTTTCTTCAAATTATCAGAGAGGAAATCTGCAACTGCATGAGTGCAATCCGGATCGTCTGTATTCTAGCTACAGCCGCCTCAATATCTCCATTGTTATTTCACTGTTCATGTGTACACACCGTGTTCAGTGTTGCTGTTTACGCATGTCGCAAGCTCTTCTCCTCCAAGATGAAGCAGGTGAGATCTAGTCATCATTCACTTTCTTCGTTGTCATCACACATACTGATGACGAAGAAGACCTTAAGTCTACAGAGAAATCGTTAGGGCTTAAAAACTAATTAAAGTTGGAAGAAGAGGCTTTATTTGATGTTCTCAATATACATAAACTACTAAGTAATTTAAAGCTTATTTTAACAAGTGTTGCCCTGTGATAAAATACTTAACTAAATAGACGTCCATTTATTGCTCTGAAAATCCCACTAAGATTTAGCACCATCATTACTCTGCATGAATTTTGAACATTTTTTTGTGCGATCTTAATGGATAGCAAAAACTTAAAACGAATATTTCTCCAGTTCCATGACATGGATTAAGAAAAATTTGATCACTCTATTATCACCACAAGAGCATTTAGTAGTTCTTTAAAGCAATCTTGGTTAAAAATTCGTAAAAATCTCAAATAACCAAACTAGTTGATATTTTTAAAGCAGCAACAAGATCTGTGAGAGCCATTGCATTAAACTCTGACTCGACCTGGTCACAACCGCACATTTCATTTCCGGTTATAATTTTGCTTTCTCATCTGCCCTAATTTAGCTGAATAATGCTTACGGGTGGCAAAGCTTTTAGATGAGCTTGTTTTTACACTCAAAGTACCATGGAGAATTAAATCTTCTGACAGCTTAGGAAAAATCTAGGGACGCAGATATTTGACTGACAGGTTTTGCCCATCTGTTTCAGATAAATATTGCGCTTTTAAGCCGTCTCGCTTTATGTACTAACAACTAACGTTAGGGCATGGGTGGTTATTGCTTCGCCTGCTCATCTGTCACGTATCCCCAGACAAATCCTTCCCTATTTTACTTGATTGGACTCAGATGGCACTAATGGGGAAATTTTTAAGTTTCTAATACAGTCTCCGAAGTCTTCTTAATCAACAGGCAAAATGTCGTTGAACGTGGTTGTTTCATAAACCCTTAAATATTTAAAATTTACAATAAAATAAAATTTAATACTGTCAAAAGAATTTCAAAAGTCCATCATTAACATTCATTAACCATCTGTTTGTATTTGATAGTATAAGCAGGATAAACACCTAGACAATCGCAATTTAGCAGAGGCCTTTAATTATGGGATTATGAAATGGGAGTGTTTTAGTAATCTTCAACCTATTTTAAAAACTCTATTACTACAATAAATGTGGCCTGAAAATTGAATTTCTATTATTGAAGTTACTAAAATATTTACTATATCTCCTGAAATCATTTAATTTGTTTAAATGCCAAGTGTAATGCTAATTCTAACAGGCATTCTTTTTAAATGATTGTGTTTTTCTCATCATTTTGATGCTTGAATCAAATATAAAGAAAAGACTAGCTCTCCAAAAGAAATCAACGACAAATTGTAGCTATCAAGAGAAAATAAATGATTCTATTTACAAGTTTATAAAATCATAATGGATCAACCCTTTCACAGCAGGAAATATTTTCGAAATTTGGGAGGTTTCGGTTTTTCTATGCAACTAGACCGCTAGTTAATTACGCTGTAGTCATCTAAAAAGCTCCATTTCACCGAATAGCTACTTATTTCAAGCAGAAAAGCTACAGGACTGATTTAAAAAACTGATGTTAATTCATAAAATAATAAAAACCTGTTTTTCTTTCTATCTGTCATATTTAATTTTTAAGTAAACTTGCAAGAAAATTGACATCTGTGCAATTTTACAAGCTAAAAACCCGGAGAACTATATTTTAGGCATTTAAAAATTGTAACTGGACCATTTCAATTCTAAAACTATTAATCTGTTTTAATGACTTTTAATAAATTCCCTTCTAAATTCTAAAAGCCTTACCTCTCTTAAAGGGATGTATTAGGTATGTACAGAGCTTTCTGAATTTGTTTAAGGTAGATTGCAATAAATTCTATCTGCTTATTTTAACAAGTATTTATTACACCTACTTTAATGTTTTGATTCATTTTTTAAGTTAACCGGTGTTTTTTCATCCTTTATCTACTTAATGATAGTAGTGGATAATATGTGAGTTCTTTATTAATGTTAAGCTGTTAAGAATAAAATTTCAAAAGCCCTATATTTATAGCAGACCAAATAGTCTGAATATTTGCATTGTCTCAAAACGGAAAGGAAAAACCGAAAGTTTTTCGTTGTTAATTTAATTTGCTTTCAGCCCGTATGTCAATTGGAAGGTTTAACCTAATTTGAATTTCAGAAGCATGAAATTGAGTTATGGGAAATTAGACACTTATTTAAATAAACTAGCAATTAATTCAAAATATCTTGAAGAATAATGGTCAAGACAAAGCTTCATTATAAATCACCATAAAATTACCATAAAATAAAATTACCTATGTTGTCATGTAAGATTGTTTTTTGCAATGACTGAACGGTAAGATGAAGTCAACATCATGATTCCCTAGTTAAAATATGAGAGAATCTCTAAGATTCAGGGCCTGAAGCTCACGCTTATCTAGAACCTGTTTTATAAGTATCATTCACTGAATTAAATGTGAAACTCTCCGACTCTGAAAATTATTATTCCGATATAAGCTTTTGTTTTTCTGTTTTTTAAACATTTCAATAACAAAGTGAAAAAAGAGTGCCAGTCCGCTTATTGCATTCATTTGGCAATGATTTATGATAATGATTTGTTAAAGCGGAGATGCTCTTTTAGTATTAAAAGGTAAAATGAAAACTAAGGACAATAGTAGATACGGAGTGGATTAAAAACTCGAGGAGAATAAGAGCTTCCTATTTCGGAAGTACGATAGAAAGCTCACTAGGTTCGAGTGGTGTATATTTACGTTGGATTGAAATTAGCATTCAGTAGCAAGCACACTTTCGAAACCGATAATATTAAAACTCCTGCTGCCTGTATTCAAAAAACTTACGAGAATTTCATATGTTAAATACCTGGTTTTTGCAATCTTATTTATCAGCCAAGCCAATGATATTTTTCAATGGTCACTATTCTTAAACAGTGTATAAAGAAAAAAGAACGGTTAAAATTCACTTAAATAAGTAACTGCATCGACAAAACAGAAAGCATTTCATGAATTTTATATTCATTTATCTAAACATCTGCCACTCATTCAAAAGAGCACTTCTGTTCGAATGCTGATATCCAGACTGAAAATACATAAATAAAGGACACATCTTGATTCATAGCTAGAGACTTTAAAGATTTGACTTTTTGATCTTTTCACGAGAAAATATATCATAAATACTTTCCCTGAGTCAAAGCGAAGTGGCATTTAATAAGGATGATGCCTAACGGATAAATTCTAGCATACTACCTTAGGATACTAGGGTTTCGTTAAGAAAATATTGTTTTTGCAAAGCCCTCATGCAGAGTAAGTAGGTCAACATTTCTAAATTCCCCTTGAATAAATTATAAAAGTGCATTTTTTAATTTTCTCACGCAACATCCTTCCAAAATTAATAAAAACAAAGTGACAAACTCTGGCAGATATTTCAACCTGAAATAAAAGTTCATTCATAATTTACTTCCCTTAATTAAATGACGCATTGGTCGTTAGGTCACGAGGTCAAAGTATAAAATTTAGTTAATTGATAGAAATATTCTATTCTAACAATTCATTACACTTTGATAGCTGTACTAAAAAATGTTTGCCATGAATCACGCAACTCACTTTTTGCATACTAAGTACAAGATTTTTTTGCAGAATATAATTTTTTTGCCTAACTCCCGAATTTCTCATTACAGTTGGAGGCGTTGATTTAATAGTAATTTTGGTGGTGATAGAGTATAGAAACACAACTCAAATGTTCATTTTTATTGCATCTGTCTTACTGCTATTAATCCTATAATCTCTACCTAGAATTCAACTCGTTCACTGAAAGTGTGAACCAAACGAGAAACTCAACGTCCAACATGAAGAAATGAATCGAATGTAGTTGTTAAGATAACGATATCAATTTTTATCTTGTGAGAGGTGGCTGAAAACTGTTTTTACTTTGTTATCATTTATACCTTAGTCTAATGAGTGATTTTTATGCAATGACTTTTTTCAGTTTTTTTAAACAAACACTTAGGTTTTTAAAATGTGAAAATGTTCAAAAAGACGTTCTGGTCAAATAAAAGTGTAGATGAAATCTTCAAAAAGCTGTTTTTGAAGCTACCTTTCTCTCCTCTTCCCAGGTAAATCGTAAGATCAGCCTGTTCTCTCTACATTCTGGTTTTGAGGCTGTAATATAGGACGCTAATGGAGATTGTTTTGAGTAAAGTTCTTTTTCATTGATGTTTTTTCTTGCATATTGAATTGCTTTTAGATCTACTAAAACCTGTCGTAACCATTTTATTTTTTCCTGAAGAGGTTCTCCTATTTATCGCAAATACTTTGTGTTTTCTATTAATGTCCTAAATATTTTTTTCGAGAGTCATCTTGTAAATAATAGCCATATCAAATTTTCATCGAATTAAAAAGTGTGTCCCTGTTGCCAATTTATGCTTTAAAATTTTTGATACTTTAAGATTATAATTTCTAGTAAAAAATTTTAGTCAGAGAAACAATGAAAAGGTGCGGATACTGTATAATAAGCACAATTTTTCCAAACACTGATTTTGACCAAAATTCAATTTTTTTTTTAATTTTTTAAATTTATACAGAACCTTTCAATCATCGTGTTTAAACGCAACTTATTGCTAGATACCTTTGATTCATAAATGAGCTGAATTTCCTTTAACTCAGAAATGTGATAAACTGATATGCAAAAATACTAATATTGTGAATTAATTCTTCAGTTTTGATAACTTTATCGAATAAAATAAAAATTAGCGAGGATAATTCATTTATTTATTCTATCACATGCTACAGTTTGGTTGACAAAAATGTTAAATCGCTCCTTTTACACCATGTATTGATGTCAAAATGGTTATTTACCCGAGAAGATTAATTAAAACATTCCCCGATCTGTGTCAAAAATGTAATTAGTTCCCTTACTTGACTTTCACTCAAGTTTAAAAATTTAATTTAATTTAGCAAAACCTTTGGCTACTATTATTCAGATCAGTTCGCTTGAATTTGTTTAATACCACAGGAAATGTCTCTTCAAGGAGTCCTCTTAAGGTACATCTATTTCAATAAATGCACGCATGAAGCTACAATAAAAATACTGGGGCATTTTCAGACGTTTCACTATTCAAAAAAGTTATCAATGTTTTAACTTAAAATCTGAATACGTTTCACTTGCTATCCTAGCATATTCATGGTACATTATTAAACCATATTAACATTGAAACCTAAAATTTCACTATTTTTTCTCCCTAACTGCTCTTTGAATTAATTTGGCAATATTGTGCAAAAGATGCATAAAATATAATTGTGAATGCTTAAAAAAATTAGGTAAGTAAAATTCATAGAACCAATTTTTTAAGTCAACCTAGGCTATCGAGTACATTAGGGATAAATTTAAAAATCAGAAATTGCTCAAAATGCGGCCTTAACACTTTGTCTATTTGTCAATTTAGTGAATAATTTATTGCAGTCTAAGGTAGAAAGCCAGAAACGAACAGAAAAACCAGAACTTTTAATGCCTATCTTCATTGTAGTAATGGGATAAATGGCATCGGCTTTTCGAAATTGCAATTGTAAATGGCCAACGTCCCATTTAGTAGTACTTGCTCAAAATATTGGCTTATCTGCTCATCTGATCTTGATTAACCATTAATATGGACAATTGAAATACTAATATCCACTCTATCATAATCTCTCGACAGATTTTCTGCATTTGGCCATTACTGGAATAACTTAAAGGTGATTGTTTTGTACGTATCAGTGTTGATTCAACTTGAAATTCCTTTATCTAGCAGTAGAATTATACGATGAAGTTGTCAGAGCGATTCAAGCTATTCAATCTCCTAGTCACATCTGAGCATTGAATCCTCCAACATGTAGACGTCAAACGTCCAAGGGTTATTGGCTTAAACACGTATAATAGTTTGTTTTATTTAATGAGTCCTGGGTGTATTTTAACATAAACTGCTATATTTAAATGGTTCAATATGTGATAAAAATGCAACTGTATAGCCAAATCAAAACGGCAATTTTCATACGACTTGAAATGTATTACGCAAATAAATGCCGTTTAAAGATAAAAAATCGCTTGCTGGACTCCATCTTGTTTTTTTGAAAACGGTTGAGCAACTAATTCTGCAAAAATTCGGAAAAAATGGCATTTAAATTATTAAACAAATGTTTTGAAAACATGACCTCTTTTCAATTCTCGAAGTTGTTTCCTGTAAATTATTATTTTGATGCGAAAATGTGACTTCAGTAGTTCCAAGGCCTCATGCAAACAAGTTGAACATTCCCAATTTTGAATTCAACAATCAAGAGTTTGTTTGATTAAATAATCATTCGAATTTGCATTGATAATTTAAGCTTACTGAGTATTTGATGCATAAATTAAGCAACCTCAAAATCACCTTTTATTAGTAATGATCTTTGATTTCTTAGCAATAATTTATTGCATTAGATGAAAGTTTTGCTCTCCATATGCTAGATAAAGTTACATTTCAAATATATTTTCATCGTGCTCAAAACGTTTACTACCTATGCGGTGTTCAACGTCTCTAAAAGCCCTAAGTGAATGAAAAGTTAAATAAAAATTAAAAAATGGACCTCAGAAAGGTGTAAATTAAAAAAAAATCTGTTTTAATGAAATTTGTGAAATGATTTTTGCAATCATCGTTTACTGTTTCTAATAAAATGAACGCAAAAAGTACAGATCATTATAAAGTCATAAAACTGATATGACAATTTTTATAGCAGTTTCAACTAATTATATTTTACGTGTATGTATTTTGGTTTTTGAATAAAACCTCGGAAGTTTCTGTTAAAATACTACAGCTATCCATTTATCAATTCGTTGGACACTGCTGCATGTTTGCCAACATTTTTAAAAAAGAAACGAAGATCATTTTGCTATTTTTTTAACTAAAATATGATTCCTTTATCTAGTTTTTTATATATTTGCCTTAATCCTATAATTTTGGTGGAGATTAATGTTCATTCATTTAAAAAGCGAAATATAAATCGAACATTGTTTGCACTACTATGAAGTCGTTAATAATTTGCCTAGTAATGTAAAAAGGTCCGAAAGTGAACAGTTATAAACAATTTATTCCAAATTACTTCTCTTGCTAAATTGGAAGGTAATGCAGATAAAGTTTAAATTCAAACTTCAGCGGTCAGCGACACTTAAACAAATCATTACCCGAGACGGCAATTATTTGCTTAATCCTGTAGGCGACACATTTACCAAATAATTGGCTGGAATCGCCTAAAGTGCATTGCTATAAAATAACTTGACTGATTTAGAATTCGTTATAATTTGCTAAACTAGAACTTTAATAAGATTCCGGTAATGTGTATTAATAGATCTAGTGAAACAGAGAGTCAACAATTTGAACACGTGAAAACCCTAGAAATGTTCTATGCTGGGTAGTACAAATAAATTCTCTATGATAATTTGTGAGTAGGGAGGCTTTCAGAGCGATATTTAAAAAAAGGATCGACCTCATTAACGGAATATTCGAAATCAGATAAGGAAGCAGAGTTTCTAGCTGGGAAAATCACAACTGGAGGTGAAATGTGGATTTACAACCGGCGAGTTCCTGAGTCTAAGAGACAGCCAAACCTGCATCTGTAAGTCTACATGATCTCTAGTCCCTAGTCACACAACTGATCCGACAGACCGTCATTAGCTACACCATGATTCCAAATGCGCAAGATGTTCAGAATAGATTTTGCAAAATAGCATTTTGTTGCTTTCCCGATTTGATAAGACGCCTCAAGCTCTTTACCTGCCTTTTGAAACTTTGATTCTTTGGACTCTCCCTTTCAGTACTTTTTTGTTATTTCCACCTAGAAAACGCGCTTTGCAAGGAAACCCAGAGATTTTTTTCATCCCCTATACAATTTCACTTAAAATAAGGTTCATTTCGCTAATGCAACTCTAACTGGATTTTTTCTAATTGAATAAACTTAGTTTTCATCCCGCAGACAGTTCGGTTTGAAGTAAAAACAAATCTGCGCGTTTGAAATCTAAAAAAGCCACTTTCCAATATGATTTATGATAAATAAGATTAATGGATGAGACGCAGGCTTCACAAAGCAAATTAGCTGACAGTTAGCCATTTGTGAAGTCAGTAATGTGGATAGATGAGGTTTAAGGATATTTCAGGTTGCATGAAGGATAAATTTTCTTGAGTATATTATTAAGCACTTTTAATGCTCGAATGCATATCACTTATCGATACTAGCCTAGATTGAATTCTATTAATCTGTTATACTATATTTCACATATGTGTATAAATAAGTTACATTTTTTGGCCTAACTAGACCCAAATTTTCTTCCCGGACTCAGCGTCACGTGAGCTTTGTGGTTGCGAAGGCTTGGTTACTCTGAACGTCTTATGCTCTCACAAAGCGTGCCCAAACAGTTGTTCAACTCCTAACCGTAGTTTGAGTTGAATCCTCTGTTCCAATACGGTACTTAACCTTGTGCTTGCGTTCCTCCAAAACATGATCTCAATAAACTTTCTCTCCTTTTCCCTCTGGTACAAAGACTCCTTATCGCATAGGGCTTAGTTGGTCGGCAATGGAGAGAATCTTAGTGCAGCTATCCCCTACAAAATAAAAAGGTTTTAGATATGATAATTTTGCTTCAATCGAGTTATAAAAGTAGATAGGATTGTTGTATTATTTATAGTTGCCAGATTTCATTAATACGTTTTTGCCGCACAAGATTCAGTGGTATTTTACAATGCTAGATTAATGTTGAATGTTCTGACTTGATAGCTTCTATCATGATTCTCTACACCACTATCCACTACCAATTCAAATGTTCTTAGAGTTGTATATGTTAGTGGTCATTATGCTTTTACTGTGATTTCCTGAAACCTCAAGTGCTATCGAAGAAGACTCAGGGGAATTTCACGATCGTTTGACGGATTTTAGATCTATAGAAACATGTAAATTACAATGCACATTAGTCATTAAAATGGGAGAAAAATAGTACTAGTTAGAGATTTTGGCGGCCTGACTAAGCCCCTGTTCAGCGTAGAGGTATGCATTCGCAACAGCCTAGTGAAATGGTCCTACTCTGACCAAAGAGTGCCATCGCTCATCGCACCGCTAAGCATGGACTCCTGAATCCCCTTGACTGAGTGGCGAATTCGTTACTGATCAGTCAGGCCAACAAAAACCCAACACCTGCATTCTCCAATGCCACACACATCTCTAAGAAATACTCTGGTACATACGTCTTCTCATATTTCTCTGGTACTGAGACTCTGCGTCTGATTAATCTAGGAATATAACTTAAGGATAGCTATTCGCTTCGAGATTTAGGTTGCAAGGTACATTATCGAACATTTTGGGAAAAAGGTTATGTAAGTCTATTGCACTATACATAAATTTCGGATGCAATTTGTACGAAAGTATACGTCTATACTGAGAAAGAAGCAAAAACATCTATTTCAAATTTCAGAATTGCAGCACATATCCTCCGTAATCGAAAAGTAGCAAATTTCAAAATGGTGATTCCAAAACATTCTGCATTCATTAAAAATGGATAGATGACCGAAGTCGTGACAATTCGGCCATCAACTAGTAAATAGCCACATATGAGGTTAAGTTTGCATAATTTGTCGAAAATGTGAATATGATTTCCCGAAAATAATGTATTCCAACAATGATAATTAGGACTCCCTTTTTAAAGCATTCGAATTAATAAATTTTATGTGAGCCTTATTAAATGGTAATTCTTTTTTACTAAACTACTTCATTATTCGAACAAGTTGTAAAGCATTTCGCTCCTTGCGTTACTGGTCAGGACTCCAGAACCCAAACAACTCAGTATGTTTTCTATAAAATATCCACTTTAAGGTTTATTTTAGTTTCCACTAAATTGTCATTTAGCTTGAGGTAATAAAATCCAACACTTTCCGAACATCCAATAGTGGATAAAAATAATTAATGTGCACTCAAATTAGCCTATGTTCAAATGTGCGGTTGTTATAATCCAGCCTCTCTCCTCAATTCTTCGCTTTCCCTTCAGCTCATTATGAATGCTTAAATTACCCCCAGGCAAGACTTCAACTCGGCCATGACACATCAAGGAATTCATTATTCATTCACTTTGTTGCGAAATACTTGGAAGATAGGTTTTTCCTATCAACTAGCTACCCAAGTTCACTAGGGAATTAAAGAACTTATTCTGGAGAGCATTTTCGGTAGAATTTATTACTCATTAAAATGCAGTGCAATGATTCTCAGCTCCTGAATCGTAATCACTGCTTTCCATGAGTAAAAGTTTGTGTGATTTAGCAACTGTACTTTAAATAGGGAGGGAATTTCTCAATGGACTTCGCCGAGTTTTCAAATCAGAAGCTGACGCATTACTAATCGGGGTGCTTTGGTCGGACCTCTTCCGTGTGCAACACCTGAATATTATCTTTTATTTTACTCCTAAACCCCTTAATGAAGTCCAATAGTAACTTTCTATTTCTATTTCTACTCAATATATCTATTATGCTAAGACTTCCCCATAATCGTGGGCAAAAGAGTCGAGATGGTAAATTACAAATATTCTAGTGAAAGACCGCCTTTAAGATGTTTAAATAGGGCTGCACAAACGAGTAGCGTGGCTTTCAATGAAGGCCTTCTATCCTTCTGCCTGGAATCGACAACTTCTGCCCTCTTATGAGGATTCACGTCTTCTAAACTACTTTATAAAATCTTATTTACTCCATTATTAATCATAAGCTTCATATTCTTTTGCTTTGATTCCAAGTAATTCATTTTAAGCTGCAAATTTCCCAAGGTGATAAGTATTGTCATCTCGCTTAGCGTTCTTCATATACATGGATGCTAAAAGCCCCCAGAGTAGCTCTCAACAGTGGAATCGAACTCTTAACCTGCAAAATCGCATTAATCCCAATCCCTGGGGTAGTTTTCACTATTACCGATAACTTTGGTAGTCTTGAGTGAGCATCGGTGGTGGATGATGATACATTTCAAAAATCCTCGGCGTCTGTTCCTCCTGGCGTCCCTAATAAAACTCCCTAAAACAAAAGAATGATTGCTCTGCATATGCTTAACTACGGCAGCTGTAATGACTTTTTCAGCTCTTAATGGTAGTAATCTCTCTCACAAGAGAACATGTATCCGATTCTTTTATAAGGACAGTGACCACAACGTAGGAGGAATTGGATGTAATTGTTTTTCTAAAACACCATACATAGATGAGACCTATCGTGAAGGTTTTATCTGTCGCCCGCCCATAGGAATCTCCCGGGGGTGCAGCCATCTGATTGACTGTTAATCGCCAGTCTCTTGCACTTGCATTTTAAGCTGACTCAATGGTTTTGTCATTTTCTGAGATTCGTGATCTTCATCAGCGAGGGTCGTTTCGATTCAAATTCTCCTCACCCTTTTTGAATCGTTGAATCCAGAGTTACACTCTGGTGGCCTCCAATCCTACAAGGCAAATTCTGTTCCTTCTAGTTTTGGTAGTCATGATGTTAATTGATTACAAGAGTTTTATCTCCGAGCTTTGAAAAAAATGGAACTTACGAGTGGGTACCAGGCTATATTACATGGTTATCCCACCATTTTTATTCAACAAATAAAAAACACGAGGGAAATTTCTAATGGAACGTATTCTAGTTTGTTATCACTTTTCTACTTTGTGTGCTCCACCGCATTTTTAGTGCCAAAATTGACTTGGAATTTCTGAAACCCCCAATTCTTTTCAGGATTTTAATTACCCTTTCCTAAATTTGCGTCGCCGATAAATTGCTCAAATTTGATTTATTCATGTCTTATTTCTCTAGAGCAATGACAATCTCAATTCCGGTGGTTTCCAACCTGTAAGAGACATTTTCTGGCCTTTTCTGTGGGCAGTCAGTTTCGTAAGTGCTTAAAAACTGTACTGCTTTTTTTCCAGGGTAATAAAAGCACAAGTTTTGTGGAATGAAGATAAATTACCCGGATGTCTGTTGTGCATTGGAAAATCTTAAATAGACCTCTAGCATTGTAATTAACGGGCGTGGGGTGTAAAGATAAATGATAGGCCTTTCCAGAAGACAATAACGCAAATCCTGGAAACCTAATGAGACTGTTTTTCAACCTATTAGTTTATATACATTCTAATTAATTGCATATACCAGTGTAGGCACATCCACTTCTGGTGCGGGTTCAAACTTCAGACAGCTGTCTACATGTTAAATTTATCGATGCCTTATTTTGAGTACAACAGCTTTAAATAAGGTGCTAATCCCACCTATGCTGGTTCACAATCCTGCGAAGAAACTCTTCTGGTCTTCCCGATTGGATACTCACATAGATAATACCCCACCTAACTTGTCTGTTTCTGTCAGAGATAGAAAACGTATCTTTTAAAACAAATCATACAGATTTTGCTAGTTTTTAATAGAACATCGAAGCACCCAAAATGGGAGGACGTGTTTCTAACTTGCCATTTAAATAGCGCTAGATATGAAAACAAGTTTTGAATTGCACATTTTGGAAAATTGGCTCTCGGTATTAATAACCCGGAATCTCGATAGCTGAGCAGGACCCCCACCAGCAATTCGATCGTAAACATGAGAACAAACAACACAAAATACTATAAAACGTCAATTTTTGTTGACATTTTCCCAGCTGTTAGTCTAAACGCAACTGCCATTTCCAAAAGATCTTCCATCACCAAGCGATAAATTGCTCGAATGTTCTGATTCAGAGGCCTCAACAGACAGGGTCGACATTGCGCCTCCCACCTTTCTCATGATTTGATTTCCACAAGCCTTTTACGACTACTAGGTTGCCATTCATCGGCTCAAGATTCTAAATGGTATTCCTTCCCCTTGTAAGAAATCCCATTCCATTTTCTTTGTTGTCCAAAAGCAGAAAAAGAGTTCTATCAGCTCTAAAATATGCCACTTTCTCGCTTCTCAACACAAAACTAGAAATTGAAATTAACATCAGCAGCTTCAACACACAAAAGCGTCTACTTCCAGGGATCCTCTAGGTTCTGATTGGTTCCCGCAATCGACGAAAACGTCAGAGGCTTAGCCCCCAAGCCAGAGGTAGTGGCGCTTTCCCCAGCACCGGGAGCGGAGGCGGTGGGGGCGGTTTCGCCGGCCGTCGCCGCAACCCGCAGGGGCGCCGGTCTGGCGGCCGCGTGCACCGGGGCCTGCTCACTGGGCCCGACTTTCACCGCGCCCACGAAGGACCCCTCCATCTGACTGGCCAGGCTGGCACAGTTGTACCTTCTCCCTCCGCCTGGGAAGCGCACGCGCCCCGCGGTGGCCAGCGCTTCCACGTAGCGGTGCGGCGGAGGGTCCAGCTCCACGCACTCGATGCCATAGTACTCGGCCAGCTCCACTATGAAGCGTCGACGACTGCTGTTCATAGGGTTGAAGCGGTGGTACTCCACCTTGTTGGGGTTGTACTTGCCATCTGGGGTGCGGACCTGTTTCAGTACCTGCGAGAACCAAACAGGGCACATTAATGTCCATTGAGTCCATTTCCCTGCATAATAGCCATAATATGACACTCCAGAGCTAAAGCCCTAGAGCTTAGTCCACTGCGTCCGGTGGGTTTCATATCCCGTTAAGGAGTCCTCACTCGAACCGACCAACGAGCCTAAGGCGTTTTTATTAATCATGTGCTTTTGACTTTAGGTGCATTCGTATTTTTAACTGGTGTTTTTAAAAGCAAACACCAATGCGGTAGACCAATTACTCATTCGCATTAAGCTAAATACTGCTGGTTGGGCGAACGTCTACGAGGAGGTGGGTAAATAGCATAAAAATTCAAACTTCCATTTTTGGATTCTAGTAGATACTTAGAACCAATTGTTATTGAGTCTGCTTCAGTCTATGTCAAACTTGCAATCAAGGAGGACTTTAACTTGTATCACATGGAATACAGCCTTCTACAAGCACCATTTCATTGGTTAAATAGTGGGTATGTTGGGGTCTAGCAAAAGGCCCAAAAGGTGGGGGTAAATGAACGAGAACACATCTAAATGTACACTTTTGAGAGGCAAATAGTTTCAACTACAGAACAGTTTCAGACCACATTTAACCCTGATAATTTTGGCAACAAATTTGCCTGACATCCGCCTTGGGTGCTAATAAATCAATATTTGCGTTCTCACGTTGGTCATCGCAGCCCTCAGAAAAGCCGGTCAAAACTTTTTAGTCCAGACTCTCAAACTTGGTCTTTTTTTCTAGTCACCGCAATTTCTTTAGAAAGTCAGCAGTCCCAGTAGAACGTCGATACAAGTAAATTGAAATGAATACTTACAGGAGCGTCATAACAACCCTGCTATCAACTAGACCTCACTGACGGTCGAAGGATGAAACACCGTTGCCATAGATACATTATGACAAATCTGACTGACGCGTGACCAACCTGGCTACACAGCGTCCCTTACGTCCAATCATCAGTTTCGAAAACCTTGGGTTAAAAAATGCAGACAACTTTCCGTGTAATATCACACACTCAGTGCAACCTCGACTAGGCTCACCTTATCGACCAAGTCACAAAGAACAGACTCCACGTCAGTGGCGAAGGTGAGGTTGTTGGAGGCGAACTGCCTGAGCCACTCGGAATACTCGGGCGGGGCGAAGGCAGGCGGCAGCCCGACGGAAGGGTCCTCCACCACCGCCGCGCCTCCGCGGACCCACATCCTGGGCGCCGGCTCTTCCTGCCCCCCGCCGCCGCCCCCTGCGACGCGCCGCGAGCATGCCGCGTCGCAGGGCAGCACTGCCGCCGAGCGCAGCCCGAAGGGCAGGTCCCCGGAGCCTTGGAGCGCCTTCGAGCAGCTTAGGAGGAAGTTGGGGTCCTTGCGAGACAAAGCCGTCACCAGCGACTTCACCTATATTGGGCGAGGACAGTCATTAGCAGTTGGCTCAGCCAGCTAGAGAATCAAATAACCCCTCCCCACTGAGAGACATTCCTCCTTTGCCTGCTGCGATTAAGAATGCACTTTTGAGTACAAAATAATGTCCCATTGGAAAAAACTACCACGAGGACACCGGAAATTTCAAAACATTCTAAAATCATTCAGTTCGTAAGCTGTTTAAGCTCTAAGGTGTATTCTTGCACCCCCAAGTGCAAAATGGCTAGGCCAAATTAACTACGGGGAAGTTTTCCAATTAAAGGTTATTTTTATTAATCGAACTGGACCGTGATTTCCTAACACGGCACGGATGCAAATGCACGAGGTAAAGCCTTGTTCAGAACGAAGCCCAGCAAGGGGAGTAACTTAATCACCCCTTGCAGCGAACCAGATACTTCGAAATGTCTTCAAATTTAAAAATGCTCTGAAATCGTGTCGCAAGGCAGCCCTTAAAACGCCACTCATCGTGCTTAGTTTTGGCTTATTTTGTGCCCTAGAGCGTAATCCTTCGTGTTTGATGAGGACGGAGTCGAGCACGAACCTGGTAGCAGGGCATATCCTCCTTGCGAAGTCCACAGGAGCACACTAGAGGCACCTTCACCTCGCACCTCTTGCCAGTGAGAACCTTGGCGCAGTTTTCGCCTCTCCTGGGGCCCGCGTGGCACGGCTGTCCGCAGGGGTGGCCGCAGTCGGGTCGGGGAGTTGTGCAGGGCTGCGTGCAGACCGCACCGGGCGCCAGGCACGCCCCCGCGTGGCACTGGCGGTCGCAGGTGTGGCCGCACTCCGGCAGAGGCTTGTCGCAACGACGTCCACACGTCACCACAGGTTGGAAACAAGGCACGTTGTGCATCCATGTGTGACCTAAGCGGCAAAAAAACAGAAGGAAATAGGCATACCGGGTGTTCGGCAAATACCTTGCATAACTACAATTTGTTTTGCCCTTCAAGTGTTGAAGCAAACTAGGCTTCTACTTCAAAATTCTCAACCCGTCTTCGCTACTCCTATAGCTGATGGATCAAAACTAGAACCCCGTACCATCATGAAAGAGATCAACTTGTATCATGAAGATTCGAGCCAGCCATTGTAAAAGATTATGAGTGCCGCTCCTCAGTTTACCCCAGCGGTACAAACTCGAGACTTTCAATGCAAACTACGAGGTGGCGGTGACCAAAAGTTGTCAAAATAACAAGCCATCTGATTGCGCTCACACAGCAGCAGATTTCCATCTTGGAAATCTGACTTCCGAATTGGGGCTTTACTACGTGAATCAAATGTTACAGGCTCTACCCTGAAGACCTTCGAGGACGCCAATCCCCACCGAGCCATTACTAGTTATGCACCTCGTTGGTCAACGAAAGAACTAAACCAGTTGCTCCAAGGCGAGTATGAAATTAGCCTGCTCAACCTACCTCCGGGGCAGGGCTTGGACATGAGGACGGTGCACTTGGGGCAGGCAGGATCGGAGTGGCAGGTGTGGTTGACGGGGTGGTCGCAGGGGTGCTGGCGGGTGCAGGGTCGGTCGCAGGGCGGCGGGGCAGTGCCACAGGGTTGCGGGGGCGAGAGCCAGGTGGCCCCGCAGTGGCAGTAGATCTCCTCCGTTATCACTCCGCGCCAGCAAGCGCGACAGGGCCCGCAGTGACACAGGTCCTCGCAGTTGTGCTTGCCGCAGGACAACAAGCGACCGCAGGTCTCCTCGCACAAGTGCACCACCATCTGTGTTCACACACGCACCCAAGGCGGTAATCTGCTGTTACGCTTCGCTTCTTGCTCATAACAACACTGTATAAATGTCCTATCGGGGCCTGATCAGAGACCCAAGTCCCATCACTGGCTGACACACCGGCCATCGTCCAGTGCCACACACACAAGCTGTACGAGTGCTGCAACGGTGCCCTATAAAACCGGGTGACTCATCAACTCCTTCACCCAATCAGTGCGCAAGTCAATGTAGCATTTTGAGCCGAGTCCTCTTAGATTTGACGAACGCTTCAGGGCACAAACACTAACTAAACAGCCCTGATCGTGTGAACGGCTTTCTTCTTCAGTTAATTCCCAAGAAATGCATTAACCACATCCGAGAAATTTTGTTTATTGTCGCAATTGACGTCGAAAGCCCATAGACATTTCCGGTCCGATCTCTAAGTGACCCACACAAACACTCGCACCCTCGGCAGATAACCCAGCCGATGCGGTGGAACTATGGCAATCATGGCACTAAAAATCAGCCGACAGAATTCCCAAGGCATGACTCTGGACGTGTTGGGGTCCGCATAGACACAAAAGCAGAGAGGGAGATATTTGGAGCCTGGGAAATCAGTTCTATCGTTTTCAATAAGCACCCTCAGAGACTGACAACGTAAATTATGACCGGAAGTTGGACTGGAAAGCTCCGGTGGAGGCATTTAAAAGAGGTCATTGTAAATGAAGGCTTCCAGCGATATATTAACCTGGACCACTGATATGAAAAGTTTTGAATAAAAAGATCGTTAAATTGGCGAGGTTACCACCCAACTAAAAGAATTGCTACGCTTTGCTTTTTTCGGCTACTAGACCAATTCAAGGTCATCTGAATGTTTCATGCACTAATTTATGTTAGCTTAACACCAACGTAACTGAGCTCACTATTAATCAAGTACTTGGATAAATGCAAAGACGTCTCTGGAACTGCAGCTACCTTCTACCAAGAAAAGTTACTCCCATTTTAACCGTAAGTCCAAAGTTAAGCCATTCATCATTTGTGTGAATATAGACCTCTACAGATTTTTTTTTTCAATTAGTCAACGTTCAGATTCCTTTTTTTCGATAAGCAACCTTCGAAAGCTCGCGAGAATAATCCCTCTCAACAAGACCACTGTTTGACCTTGCATTAACAACTTTCGTAAATCGGCAGTCAAGTTACAAATACCTCCTTTTCTGTGCTTATGACTGACCTAACTTATCGATTTTACAAAAATACCTAACAAGATCTTGTACAAGTCACCCTTGACGTTCTACTCAATTCATTTTAATGGGACACAGAGACAGTTTCCACTAATATGCACTCAGGCTAATGCTTCATGAAATATCGGGTTTTTCTACCTCGTTTGCGTGAGAATAGCACCACCCTTATGATATTTTCCAGATTTACTATGAAGAGCCCCAATTTCGACACTTAGGTGTGAGGCTCACTTCTTCCGGACGGTGTGCAACTCCTTTCCAAGCCCTTTTTACACTTTTGAATCTCTCTATATCCATCGCAAAAGTTAGCCTGTTTCCCTTACTTCCGTGACCTCTTTTTCGGTGACAGGTGCTTCAGACGTCGTGACCCCAACTGTAGGCGGTTCGGTAGCCCTCGGACATGGTTTAGTGCCTCGAGTATGCTGGCCCTTGCCTCGTATGTGTCAATTCAACTGAACCAACTTAGAGTAGGAATAAACCCAATGCTGAGGATGGGAAAACGACAAAAAGGGGAGAATACGGCAAAGGAATTGGACAAAAAGAGGACTTACGTCGCAGCACTTGCGGTTGCACTTGTGACGACCACAGGACTTCTTTTTGCGGCAAACCTTTCCGCACAGGAACTGTATCGAGCCTGCGGGCAAAGGCAAAATAGAAAGCATTGAGTCGGTGAAAGAAGTGTACAGCGCAAGAGGATGTGGAGGGAATATGAATGAGATTCCACCTTGCGGTAAAGCATTTAAAACAGCTAGTGATGAACTGGCTTTTCTCCCTTCAAACACTTCAGCACTAAATAATCTGTTAATTCTACAACAACTAGTCCACGGCACAACAGCCCCATTATAGCTCTTGATTTTTTACTACAACAAGACGTACTTGCAAAACACAGAATTGGAGGAGGCCAATGCTTCGACGGGTGGTGCCTACTTATAGTTACACAACAGGATACTTGTCTTTTTCACTCGTAATTGAACGATGAATATACAGTGGGTTTGTTTTCTCTCTTTGTGCTTACATCGCCGCTTGGTATGGACTAGTACAGCAGCTAACGCTAAAACATTGTACTATCACTCAAGAGGAACACGCACAGTACAGTTGTCCTGTCGCGATTCTAACTTGTGCCCCTTTTCACATCAAGGGAATAATTAAAGAGACTACTACGTACTATGCACTCCATGAATAACCAGCTTTCTATGCTAACCGAGGTCTGCCGAATGTAGGTCATGGCGGTTGGTAGAGAACTATCGTGTCTCAAACTTCTTTGGTTACTTCAAAGCCTCCCAACCACCGACTTAAGATTCTGTATAAAACCCAGCTCATTTACTTAAACGTCAATTTCTGCCTGGAGAACAACCTCTCGATTTCGATCACTCCCACATCACCACATTTAGCCAGTCCACTAGTACTTTTTGATCGTGAAGATTCAGAAGTCACCTGAAGCTGCGCAACGGACGTGCACCACAAGAACACGTTCATTTACCGTTGGTAATTCGCCGAGAACTCGCTCTACCCATGTGAGTTATACTCTCACCAACTCTTCTGGCACGTAATAAGCAGTATGTACTCACTCGGATCGCTCTGGACAGCCTTGGCGTACTCAGCACAGGGGATCTCCTTCGAAGACTTGCCGCAGCGGCAGTTGATCTGCGTGGTGAGCTGGCAGGGCGGGCACTCAGGTCCGGGGTGGCACTTGACGGGACAGGGGTGGCCGCAGAAGGGGTTGGGCCGGCCGCAGACATTCGGACAGACGGGGATGGGGTCGGTGCACTCCTTGCGGTTACCCAACTCGTCTCCGTTCATCACCTGACGGAACTCTAAATTTAATTTTTCACGATCTGCAAAGGCCTATGCTTAAGAATTCTCTCCGTTTAGGGATTAGGTCGGTGTCATCCTACAATGACTAATTTCCTCTCACTTCTTTCTTTTACAACAACAAGAACACAAAAGCGTGACCAACAATTCCATTGTAGAACCCCAAGTCGTGAAAACTGATTAGACAGTGTGAGTTACTACAAAGGTTATAGCAACTCACCTCTTTGATTACATGACAACCAATCAATCATATTCTTCATTTTCCCGGTGCGTGCTTACAGTCTCAATCAATGGAAACAGTAATCGCAGATAAGATCTTAAAGTATCGCATTTTTACGACACAAAAGCTGTGGGTGGTTGGATCTGAGAGGATTATAAACCCGGTTAGGCACCAGAATTGGAATGAGGAAGTCTAAGTCTCACTGCCAGGTGATTTCTCCTACCGAGCTGGTTGACCATAGCTCAAATACCCAAGGCCAAGAGTTTATTGGACACAAGTAAAAGATACGAATGGAAATGCTATGGTTACCCGCTGCTACGTGGTGCAGATATAAAAGAAATCACCACTGGTAACACAAGGAGTGGTGGGCTCTGGAAGAAGGCTCAAGTGAGTACCTCAGTGGAAGACCCATTCATTGCCTTTGTGTGCCAACCCTTAGGACTAAGGTATGCTTGGTTGCCCTCTAGTAGTTGCTAATTTTCCCTTTGATCTCAAAAATGCAGAATGCTTTTGCTTCCACGAAAAGCTTCTGTCCCATGAAATGCTGAAGGTTCTGTCCCCAACTCACCAACTTTGATAGAGCTACCCTTCCACACGGACAGGTTCGGCAGTACTCCGGAAGCAAACGACACGGTTTGCAGGCGTCCGGATGGCACTCCTCAGTACAGAGATGGTGACCACATCCCAGAGGTCGATTGCAAATCCCCTCACAGGAGAAGACCGTCCCCACGAAGAGGGCTTCCAGGCTGCCTTCAGCAGCCTTCTGGACGAGTTCCGCCTTTGATTCGCAGCCGCCCACGTCGTCGTCGACATAGAACATCTCCACATCGCAGGCCTCAAGATCGCCAAGGAGATCAGCATCAACCGCCTCACCTAGTTCGGAGAGGCAGTAACGCTGTGCTTTGGTACTTCCGCAGTGAGTTACTTCATCCACACGACCGCAGTAGCACACTGAGGAAAACGAAAAATCCACATATGTGCGGGGTGCTCGGAATAAATTTTACAGAACAATTTGGCTGTTGTTTTCAAGATGTGTTAAGGGTGTTCACGCACAATATTCCTCCTAGACAAGTGTCAACTCTTTTCCATTTATGTGAGGTATGCTAACGAGAATGGACGATGACTGGAACCTCCCATCTGAATCACGCAAGAGAATAACTTGCATCATCAGCATGTTCTGAGCAGGCCGTCAAAAGAAGGAGAAAGTTGTGGTCGCTGCTCAACGCTCAACCCTGAAGACTATGAGCACAGCAATCTGGCGGCAAGCACTGGTGACTAGAAGAAGCTAGCTACACAGCAGTACAGTAGATTCCTTCGAAGTGTTGGAGGACCCTGACACTGAAATTCGTGCATTGCAGTTAATCGACGATAGAATCGAGGCACTTTTGAGGCAACACTTCCCCTCCGCCAGGGAAAGTGCAAAACCAGCTGGATTAAGAAGGCTTTAGCGGATCCTAATGGAAGAGGTTATTTTGAGTAAAACTCTTCGGCGACAATAGGGTAATTCCCTCGTTAATTGAAATCTTTTTAAATCAAATACATTTTCCACTTATGAATCCCACTTTCCTTTTCCCGCTGGACCATCAACTTCATCCCGAACACCCTGTACACTTAGGCTCGAATCGTACCTTTCAATACACTGTATCTAGCATTTGTTTGCGGACGGCTGAGGAGGACCTCTTGATCGAATGTCCGTCAGCCTACTATTTCTAACAATCTCTACGCCAGTATGAGTGGGATTGGGCAGATGTGCTCCTCAGCGTGCTCCCCCCCCCCAGCATGCTGAACGTGAGTCCACTGTCTTTACGTTGAGGGCAGTGAGCTCGAAACGGAACACTGATTGGATGGAAACATTCAGGAAACTGGTGAGTTGAGTTATGTTCAACTAGCGTGATCAATCTATTTGGTGGCTGGGCGCTTGGGCCTTTCCCACGGCTCAACAAGGTAAGGCCTGGGCGTTTACTAGCGGATGGCATTCTGGCGGATATGCAGTGATTACAGCCCATACTATGTCCCGATGAGTAGGGGAAGGTAGGGTTACCAGACGGAGTAAATACCACCCGCGAAGTGAACGCGGCATAGTCGTGTAGCAGCCACCGCCATCAAAGCCAAGGACCATAAAATGCACCACTCAAACGGTCGCAGCGGTGGACAGACACCAAATGGGAGGCGGTGGTGCGTGTTATTTGTTACGCACAGAGCAGCGAGTCGGTATTCCGACGTTTGTGAATAATGCATGGTCTAGTACTCGAAATTTACTAGCATGCAAAAGCGAAGAGCATGAATCGGGATGCGAGAATTTTACCGAAACTCCCAAGAACCCATGAGGGAAGACCACAGATTTTCGGTCAAGTTAAGGTCTCGAGTTGTACCAATAAATTAAACACTGCTCGATGGCACAACCCCCTCCTGTGCTCATACTGCTCCCGACACGCTCAGTTACGATTTCCAGCAACTGCCCCCAGAGTGGTCACTTCTTACATGAGGCTTGAAAAATCAACACTGTCCAGCATTCGCGTTTCATTGGGTGGCAGGACCAGGACCCAAATATTCCTCCTAGACAACCCCACAAATAAAAAACACGGAAACTCGTGTTGAATCAACTCCGCAAAATTTGCAAATTCTAGTAAGAATGTTACAGCATCTCAGTCCTCCGTTCCTTCCCCCAAAAGCGGATGAAGACCGATGAGACACACTGAAGAATTGACACATGCAGGGTAAAACGCTTCTTCCGCAAAATCACTCTGCAAGGCGTATCTTGGAGTTGGTTGGCCTCCCATCATTGGTTCCACTCACACGTGCAACCATCTCGCTAACGAGTACTTCTCCGCACCACGAAGCGGTGATACTGCATGACCTTCTGGGTTGGCAATTTCTTAAGGCACAGGAGGCAGCCACATATAACTGAAGAGGCATTGAACAGAACACTTAACCCCGTTCTTTTTACATCTAGAGAATTCGATATAGTGCAGCCTAGAAATACATGCTACTTTTAACGACACCTAAACAAGTTCAAATTTTGGTCATAAAAGATTTGGTTTTCTTATCTAAAGCTCGGGATTAAAACCCCGCTGAGGACAACAGGCACACCAACACGGTCATAAACACCCCTCGCCCCCACCGCCCCAAAATACAACCCACCCACACCCGCATGCCTTTTACGACTGAGCTAGTCGTGCGACAATTTCGGTACTCAAACTGCTCGAAAATCCACAATGGGAGATGGGAAAAGCCCTTTCTCGTGGAGTTAATAAATGAACCCCGCGGTTGACAATAAGGGACCATCGCGAGCCGCCCGCAGTCGATCTCGAATCAACTGTACTCAAAAAGGTCCAATGATCCCCCAAAAAAGGCCTATCCGATAACTCTCCTCTTTTCCTACGGTTCTAATCGTATTGACGACATTTCTCAACCAAGAATTACTCAATTACCAACCAAGAACGGCACGAGAGGCACGTTTGTGCCTGAATAAAACCACGACCGGTAGGATAAGTGCCTCTGCTGTAAAGGGAGTAGAGGGCTCCGAGGGAAGACGCATGTTTACCCTGAAATTGTCAATACTTAGTAAGCCCCACCTGGCCTCGAGCCCCTCGAGGGAGGAGGTAAAAAATAATTACAGATACCTTATCGAGACTGTAGGCACTCTAGTAGTCTTACCGTGACTCTGATGGTTTAATTAGCGACAATCCACAGAGAACGAGAAGGAAATCGCCTCATTTTGTGGTGTGAATAAACTGCAACTATATTGGGATAAAGGGTACATCAAAGGCGGCGTGCCTGCTTTACGAGCTGAAGCCATAAAATGCCCAATTCGTGTTTTATGGACAAAGGGCCGCACCTGGTGTTTTCGGGGTTAAGCAGCAATGGTCAACATCGTAAACGCGCGGTTGATTGGACTCGGAAGCAGGGGTTTAGCCACGGGCAAATTTGGATAGGTTGTTTATGAGGGGATCTTGTTTGTTGTTTGGCTTAATAGAGGGATTAGGTCCAGTAGATGTTCGCTCGACGGTGAACTGCCCCTCCCTCTTGATGGTGTTTTGATTAACTTCGAGTGGTAAGTTGGACGACTCTGAGGCATGGATCCACCACTACCCTCCTTCTGCACGACTCAGTTCCCGAGGGACACAATGCTTTTAGGCCTCGCGGTCCCTTAAAAGTGGTGTATAGCTCAATGAATTGAATGCCACTAATCTGCCTTCATTTCGCTCTCAATTTTCAGTACTTCTAAGTTGTTGACTTTAAGGAATGGAGCAACACTAAAAAACAGCAAGAGATCTGACGCGTGGTTCGACCATATTGAAATGATCTGGTTCGCCTTCATCCGACTATAGCAGAGTCTACTTCTAATAAACGTTGTTCGACTAGCTCTCACCCAAATTGAAGGAAGTCTTCTGCCATTTAAATGAGGTAAAAATTTGGCTAATAACTAGGTGTAAGAGAAAGATTCAGCATGCAAACACCATGCAATTGGCAAGCCAATCTGCAAAAGAGTGGAAAATTATTCGCTCTTCCCTTTGCACTTTCAACGCCCGAAAGTTATTGTATTTGGTCTAAAAATAACCAGAACTAAAAGGAGGCAAGGAGACTTCACCTTTTAGCTAAAATAATCGAAAGTGCAAACGCTGAGATGGTAAAGATGTAGTCCCACTCAAATATGGAAGGAAGAAATGCAGACCCAGAAGACCGGAACAAGGACCCTCCTCTTATTGGAGCCCCGGGTTTTAGAAGTAGCCACTATTCGCACTAAAAACTTATTCAAATCACGAAGACCGAGGTTGGGAAGGGAAGATTAACCTCGAAATCAACTCCCCCAGTGGGTCTAAGTTTTTGCTACTCCGAGATCTTTTATTTACGAAGTCGTATATCTACGCAGTGTTTGGAATAAATTTTGCTGGATAATATTTGCCCATTTTGCGCCGCACTTCCCTGAATGGTAAACTCTTTTTTCGTCATTCATATAGGTGACGCCAACAAGGAGAAGGGACTATGAATGAAATCCACATGATTCGTCTTGGGAGAGAACTTGTCACTACGATTCATGCTGAGCATCAAATCAGGTGATTATGATTAATGCTCATTGCTCGCCTGGACACATTGCAAAGGAGACTACGACGAGGCTGCGGTGGCTAGAAGGCTGAAAACGGTTGATCTGATTGTGCCCCAGCAGAGATTCCCTTGAAAATGTGCAGAAAGGTATTAGAGAGCGAATTGAAACAGCGCATTCTTTATCCCGAACACCCTGCATGTACGACAACCCTTCACCTGAAGGCACGACACTGTTTTAAAACTACAAGAACGACTCTAACATTGTACCTGATTTTCTTCTAGGCTGCAAGAACCTTTGTTCGACTGATTTGGAAGCTGAACCCACAAATAAGTTCACGTGAGACAATCAGATGTTATAGCGCCATGCAGATGTAGTTTCACACATACGAGATAGAAGTAAAAGAACGAGAGAGTTTCAGGCGATCGCTCTTAGTTTCAGAGACAGATTCTATGATACGAAGTCTTCCCCAGGAGCGTGATTTAACACTAGCGTGAGCAAGAATACCTGAGTAGAAGTAGTGGAACATAGACAAAAAGCTGGCCCACAGCAGGGCAATTTTTGACTCCCGTTTAGTACAGTACAAAACGGTGCATCGTTCCTAACGTTAGTGAAACTAGTTAACCTAATTCACGGAAGAAATCAGACGAACTAACTATACAGACTATTCCTACCTTCAAGGAGATGAAATGTCGCAGAAAGATTCTCACACGCCCACGAGTCCAGGTTTGATGTGCAATCACCCTTAGGAAACATGACCTCCTCACCATTGAATTAATTCTGTTTATTCGGGAGTAGTCTGCATGACCCATGGCGCATCTACCGTCAAATACAAACACGTCAACTCACCACCGAGATATACAACACTGCTTCACAATTCTTTGGGCACATTGAACTTCAAGTCTCTACTTTATCTCCTGATATTTGAGCTTTGCTTGGAAAATCCGCAGTCATGTAGCTGACCCCGTCCTAAGCTGTAAATGAGTTCACCTCAGTAGAATGAGGTTTAATAGTATTTACAAGTGTCGAAACAGAGGTAACTGAAGGCAATTTCAAGGTTTTGCTTACGATGTTTGAGGTTCATACTCTAATTTCTCCCACTTGCAGCCAGATACTGGCCCGACGTACAGACCAAAATCTGTTGTGTCCTATGTGAAACAGATGGAAAGCGTAAGGTGCCCCACTTTTCCTGTAAATTAAAACAATTGTTGGGGAAGCAGAAAACTCCCAGGGTCACGATTTAACCTGCGTTGTCACAAGTCACTCAACGTACACGTGCATGATCGATTGCGTAGGCAAAGGGGCCACATCGATATATGGATGATGGGAGCTCGGTCGCACGTGCCAAAGTTTTACATAGAACACTGGAATAATATGTAACATCTACACCCTATAGTGTATTCGTTTCGTCTGACAACAACTCAGTCTCCCAGCCCCACACCCCAGTTAGTGTTGTGCCCCCCTCCCGATGCAGTGCTTAATGTAAAGTACGGAGGTGCTATGCTACCTAAAGTGGTCTGATTAGTACCTGTTACGTTCGATAACGGTCACAAGAGACGACTTAAGCAAGTGTACATATTACACAGATAATAACGATAGATAAATAAATTACAGTTCAAAATAATCAGAAAATTATAAATATAATTTTCTGGAGATACAACAGTGGGTTTTCTATCAAATAAGCATTTTACTAATAAAACTCCTCCACTATCTATAGTCGATTTCAGCTGGATTTTAATGATATCTTTTGAGGAAAGCACCCTATCAACTAACTCAATCTACCCGCGTGAATTCTCCTCGTCTATGGGAAAGACCAACATGAAATCTGACGCCGCGAGATGGAGAAAAAAGATGTCGACCAGTGAAATCGGGATAGAGAGAGAAATAAAGGGTTGAAGAGGAGGATAAGTAGTGACTGGGGAATTTCCCTTCACTTTTAACTACAACTACCATTGGACTTAGAGAAGTAGCTTGGCAGAACTATGAGAGATATCCGACAATCGCTTTGTAGCTAAACTGAAAAATTCCCAAATGCTCAGTTTACTTCACCAGTTAAATTGTGAATAGCAGTTAACAAAAGGCATGATTAAGGAGAAACACACCTCCTCATGGCTCCTATGGATTGACCACTTAACGCTCCTCCATAAGCCGACACAACTTGGCTAACCACGACAGCCTCGCCTCCAACCTCGCTTTGGCAGTAAAACAGACCAAGTTAGAACCCCAATATCTCCAGAGAGATCACCCAGCAGGTACAACTAAGGTTTTATATGCGACCAACCTCAGAGTCTGCGGACGCTAGCACTTCTTCCTCATGCAAGACAATGAGAACTTCACAAGAATAGTGAATCCGCTTACGTAGCTGAAAACCAACTCTCCTTGGAGACACGCAAACAAGTTTATTTGCAAGACATCCCCTCCTCATTTTACCCTCGCTCCACCTTCTCTTGGCAACACACTAGGTTGGCACCGTACATGGTTAATAAGCGAAATAGAGACTGCGGAGAAATTGACTCCTCGGCTTGTTTTGTTCTGCAGTGCAAAGCGAGCACGCTATGGGGTCCGAGAGTGGTGTGCCATGGAGTTGGCGAAACTCAAGTCACCAACGCCATTTGAGTGAGAAGGCACCCTTAGTCCATCTGTTCTAACAGCGTGAATAGCGGCATTATTGTAACTTTAACGAGTGTGGTTTTGACCGATTAGAGTTTTAGTATGTTGACATGAACTTGTAGGTTCATGTGGTTGTTTTTGATAACTGTTTGTTACAGGTGAAATTAACTTAATTCAAAAAGTAAATCGTATAAACGACGGATCATACTACACGATGCCCATCTCGCTACCTGACTTTAGCTAGCTGATTTACTTGATTTACTGATTTACTTGACCTAGAACCAAGTAGAATCGCAGACTAGTATTTAGTGTAACGACGTTTAACATCACATCCGGAAGGAAAATCACCACACCTCAACCTTGGGCCGCTGAGGTGACTTTTAGAGCCATCTCATGTAGGTGAATTTTATTATGCTTTCTAAATACCTTTCAACACTATACCATATTCCTCATCTGTAAAAATTTACAAAAAGTTGCTTCATTCAAGCCAACAAGTAGAACGTTGGAATCGAAAATTGTCTCAATCCTCCCCACCAATCAAAAGACCAAATATCAGTTGTCGAAAGGGAAGTATTAAGCAAACCAACGGAAGAACCAAAGACCTGGATAATTCCTCTCCGCACAAGTTCGTGCAGGTGTGTGTGGGTCTATGGCAGTCCTACACTTCCTGCCCTTTGCCCCCCCCCCCCACCTCACTTTAACCACACGCCGTAAGCACATAGGTAAGAAGACAGTGAGGCAAAATGACGGATCATTGGGAAGGCCAAAAGATGGAGAAATGATAACGGCGATTTTGGAAAATCTACCCAAAGGAAGAGGTCGATTAGATTAAGGCAAGCGGGAGAAGGGAGAGACAGCATCCTAATCGAAATGCCCACTTCCTTCAGCGCCTTTGAGCTAATCTAGGGAGGAGCTATGAGAGACGACGGCTAGGTAACTGCGTAGCTTCCAATAAGAACGGTGCATAAGAAAGAAGAACTGAACTCGAAATGGTTGGAGTGCTGAGATTAGTACACCACTTTGCTTGTTGCTTTTGTGAATGGAGTCAGTGTAAAGTTTCCCTTCGTATACTCATCACTTCTTTCAGGTGTTTCTAACTTCACAAAATCACCCACAACCAAGGATGTATGAAATCAGTTACCGACATTACCGATAGAAAAATCACTCACTGTAGAAGTGAAATGAAAGGGTGAAGTTCTTGCAGATGAGAGAGGCGGTTGATGGGATATCTGACTCGCTCATTGGAGACGCCTGAATTGGCAGGAAGAGTTTTACATTTGAGGCACGCTGTCTTCAGCACACCCCAGTGCATGGCCTCCGAGTGTGGACTTTCATCTCAATATACGTTTACCCTTCTAGGCCGGCTTTATTTTCGTGTTTAATGAACACTGGCATGGCCAGGATCACACCAGATATTGTTAATGAATAAATAAGTGTAACTATGTTTAGATGCGAAATTGAAGGATTCCATTGAAATAGTCAAGCGGTTAGGGTGGAGCTCGGGTTTAAACATGGTATGTATTCAAAAGTATCGGGGTACCGCCCTCAAGGGAACGAAATCACTTGCAAAAAAACGCCCAATTAATTTAATTTAACTTACTTCAAACATTACTAAAAAACCGAAAATTACGGGATTTGGCTATGTAGAAACCATTGTTAATGAAGTTGAAGATTGTTAGACGTGCTTCTCTGTCATAATCTACGGTAAATCTACATGTTCATATCGTAGAATAGACTACACCATGTATAAATTGCCGTCAATCACGTCTTTTTCTCAAAATCTGCAAGAAATGGAGAGACCAAGGGATTATAGCGGTAGTGGAAGAGATTAGTGTCGGTGCAAAGTCATTAGGGTACTAAGTTTGCGCACAGAGGGTTGTTTGGCAGGCAATCGGATTGGGTGCAAGAAAGGTATTTTTCCACCTTGCCTTTTCCTCCGCTATTGTGGCTGATAAATAATTTGTTCGGAAAGGGGGGAATTAGGAAGAAGGATTCAAGGATTGTGGTTGAGAGTCAACTTTGTGTGCCCTGTAACCATGGTGCAACCGGATTACGAACTTGTGGCCACTCACACCTACCACCTAGGATCAATTGAAAACATGGTTTCCTCGATCGTGGCACGATCGTTGTCTTCATCATCACTAAAGTCATAACCTGCTACAATGTTGATCAGATGCCAAACTGGTGATTAAAAATGTGTCATACTGGTTTCACACCCATAGAAATTGCAAAATCCTCACCAATATGAATGACATCGATGCCCCAGAGAACGACCGGGAACTCACCCGACTTGATGAGCTTCTTGCACGGTGCGCACGGGCCGTCGTGGCAGTCGAGAGAGCAACGGTGAGTGCCGAAGGCGCACAGCCCCTTCTCCAGGGGGCGGTCGCAGGGCGCGCCACAGGGCTTGGGCTGCTCCTCGCCGCAGCGCCGAGTCTCCGTGACGCGGCCGCAGGGGCAGAGCATTTGCACAAGTGCAGTGCAGGGTGGACAGGGCCCCGGGTGGCAGAGCCTGTCGAGGCAACGAGGGAGGCTCATTAGGAAAGCTGGACCTCTCACCAGCAGACGATTCGCGGCCTGCTCCATGCACTTCACCCCACTACCATAACTCCATTCTTATTAAATGAAATCCGTACCTCATAAACAATGTCCCTCCAAGTGGATACAATGCCTTCACACATTACACGCTTGCGCATTGTCTAAATGGCTGTTTTGAAAACTAAAAAGTCTACTTGCAGTTTAAGAGAGGGTAAAATATAACTAACTTGCTCGATACCATTGAAATCTCTAGAGGTCTACGAACAACGACGATCACGAAGCATGCCAATCACGACTTGAAGTGATGTGCGTTTTCGCCATTAGACTAAACATCTATCTCAAAAAATTAAGGCAACGAATGACACCTCCATACCGGCCTAGCGTATCGGAATGTAGTGCCGATTCCTGAAGTCCATGGGCGTAGGTACGCTTCAACTATAGGCGAAGTACTGAGATGGATCCTAAATAGTGAACGCGATCTCAAACAGAATTAATAAGGTATTGGAGTGACCAGCAGATTTGCAATACAAGGGATTAGTGTTGGAAAAGAATAAAAAAGCGTGCTTTCAGATGTCCTTTAGACTGGACCACTAGAATAGAACTTGCGATCCCAGAAAGTGAAAAAGTAATTCGCCCAACGCTGTAAAAGATGGGCATATGAACTTGATTATTTTTCTTTAATAATGACTAGCATTTCTACTTGCACCATTTCAGTAATATAGGATTATGCACATTGCAAAGTGTGGTGTAATATACGACTAGGGTAGATAGACGTTCAGCGACCCCATTAAAGTACATCACAGTTCAAAATTTACATATCTAGAATCGCACTATTCGAGGAAATGTTAACTTCGTTAAACCCATCGATTCTCTCACCGAGTGCCCAAAAAAGAAATAAAAACCACAAAAGAGTTAAATCTTGAAACGTACTCAGTGCAAGTGTGGGGACAGGGTGGAATTCTTGAATTTTCTTGATCTTCTGTGTTTTTGATATTCCGTTTCAGCTTTCCACAAACCTCGTCACACCCGTGAGGAACGGTTGAGACACCCGGTTGATATTCAGGTCGATTAACTTTGCCACAAAAGCATCGATACGCGAGAGGATTTGACTGTGGAGTGTGTCGCTTTTGACAGTGGGGGCAACGCCAAGACAATCGCATTTCCTCAGGATTGAATGTCTCATTTGCCGTCACCTGGTTCTCTGATGCAGCCCATTCCTTGATGCATGTAAGGTGGCAAACTTGATAGCATTCATCACAAGACCAAATAGCATCACGGGGCTTCACACTTGCCAGACAGATTGCACACGCATAACAACCGGACCTTAGCCGTCCAATCAGAGACTCTAAAAGTAAAATTTTTCCGTTTTAAAACAACTCATCGGATTTTGTACACAGACGCTGAATGCGACATGCCTCTTAAATCCAGGGACGAAACTCGCTCTTCAAGGGATTCGACATCTTCACTAATTGTTGTGTCTGGAGAGACCGCTACCGGGTGATCGACGGGTCCATTTCCCCTGCTTTGACTGCGATTGTTTTGAAATGCGTTGTTATACCCGCGACGTCCACGACGTTGATGTCCGCCCCTGCCCCTATTACGATTTACTTGGTCATTGCTAGGACCACCATTGTCAGACGGGATTCTACTATACCGCTGACGACAATTTGGCCTCCTAAATCCTCTACCTCCTCGGCAATTTGATTGATTTAGATTTCCACTGGTTTGGGTACTTCGAGATCCTTCACTATTTTCTAATATTCTAGCATCCATTACAGACTGTTACCGGCACCTGCTGAAATTTTAAATCTGCGGGACCGGGTCTATGTATTGTATCAATTCCTTTATGACTGGCGACACGTTTCATAATAAAAATGAATGTTCTGGTTGCATATTTGTCAAAAATACATTCTATACGACCATTATTTAAGTAATGATTATTTGTTTTGCTTATGTGTAAGTTGTCCATTAAAGGGACCTCTCACGATATTGTTGCTCCATTCATTTAATCTTGGAACCAATTTGTTAACTTTATAAGTAACTTGATAATTTGATTAAGGAAAAGGAACAAAAACTTGAATAGGACGTACGAAAAGTTAGGAAAATTTTCAATATATCTTCGTAATTATAATTTCGTTATTTTTAGCGCTATAATTGGATCCTACAAGTTTAATATCACCAAATGACGTTTCAAATTGTAGTATGGTGTGGTTTTTAGATTTGACCTTAACCGATTCGATACCCACGATTGAATTTGGGTCCGAATCTGTAGGAAAAATGACCAAGATGCGTATTACTATTCAAGGTCAGACAAATGTAAAATCCATGGCTAAGTATGTTAAGGCATAAACCAATTCATAAATCATTACCCAATTTTGTTGCAGCTAATACCCTTCCCCGTGCAGTTAGGAAAGCAGCGTCTGCCTTTCGTGAGTATTCAGTAATTGAGAATCCATTCTCGATGAGCATCCTACGAAGAGTGAGGCAAAAACATTTCCAGCTGTTAATACATTTCCCTAGCGTATACTATTAACTAATAACCTTCAATGATTTCCCGAACGTTTACTGCAATGGCCTACGCGTCAACAAGTAGAACAATAAAACATTCTGTAAAAAGCAAAATAAATGATCAAAAAGAAAACTAGAAAAGATGTTGAGGCAGGTCTAAGACTGAATCCAAAATAGGGCGAGTTTTTAAATGGATAGGACGATGAAACCCAGTTCTATAGGAACTTCCAGCATCACGTATCTTCAAGTGATTAAAATAAATATAAGTTTCCATTCTGATAAAACTGCCTTTTATTGTTCAATAGAAGGGAGAGAATTAACATAACTAAATTTAAAAATGCACCATATGTATCAACAATAAGCAAACATGTCAGATAATGCAAAATAACGTGTTTTTTGAAAACTTACAAATCAAACTTAAGAAAAATAGCTTCAAAAGTGCTATACCAACTTCTTAGTCCCAAGGTAACACGCCGTGTTCAGCTACTTTGTATAACTAGCCGCGAATTCCGACAGCGCCCACTGGCCACCAAAGCCTGTTTGTTATTTAGGAATTCTCCTTCAAACCCTGTCCTTTTCGACCTCAGTTACCTCAAACTGGACAGTATTAAGTTAACTGTCCAAATGCGCTAAGAAGTCTTCAGATGCTTCGTGAGTATGAAAATCATATTATAATAATTTTTTAAATTAGACATGTACCAGGCTCTTGCAAGTTGTTCTTGCCAAGATCCCATTTTAGTTTGCATTCATTTAATTTCCCTATATGCGGGCAATAGCTGAAGTAAAAAATGATTACCTCTAGTATTTTTAATCGTTTTGGTTTGTTTGATATGTTTATCTCGTGGTTATATTCTAAGGGTGCTTTAAAAATTAGCCGATTTATCTTTATTCATGGCCTTGTCGTTAATTCCTGCGAAGGACTGTTGTCATTGACAGCCCATCTATCTTCAGGTAAAAAATTGTCCTAAAAGATATTGCGAATTTTTTTTACAAACTTTAAGCTGCATTATTAAGGTATTTAAATTCCAACTAATCACTGTTTTGTCATGAGTGCAATTGGCTATCATTTTCGCTACGTGTTGTAATAACGAAGATGTTGTATTTACCAATGGAAACTAACATGATTCCACTTGGTGTTCTTCTCGGTAGTAGTAGATTTCTATCTGATGTAAACTTTCTTAATGCTTCTGATATTTTCATATCAGATCCCACAAATTATCCCTTTCGTTAAGCCACTCTCTTTTCTCATATAGTGTGTCATTCATCCATATGCTCATTTATCTGCGATGATAGTTTTAAGAATTAATAGTACTAAAATAGATTTTTGCACCAATAGTGTGTGTACATCCGCCATTTACCCTACCCTCCAATAGGAGATCGCGAATTAGGCGTTGGTGCGCGCGTAGCATCCCTCGAAATTGCCTGCCTATCTGTTCTTTTGCGTGCGTGCACCCGTGTGTGTCCGCGCGCGCTCTCACCTTCCCCCCCACACCAATTGCGTTCTTGCTGCATCAGCTGCTTCTGCCCACATCGCACGTCTCCCCCCACATTCTCCTGCTGGTTTCCCTCAACCCTCACACAAACCTCACCAATCTTCCGACCACCCTCACCTTCCACTTGTGGAATGATGCCACAGAGCCATGCCTGGCTTTTGGACTATTAAGTGTAACAGCCGGAAAGGGCTTTCAATCGATCCACAGCACAATAACATCTCCTCTTCCTCATCCACGCCCTGTAAGTTCGGTTTTTGAGTGGTAATTGGAGAAAGCAGTGTTGCTCTCTCTTTACTCGCACCTGTTGACATTTGCCTCCGTCGCTGACCCCCCGCCCTAGTCCTTCTGGATGCTAGTGGTGTAGATTCTCCTACAAGAGGAACATACAATGACACCCCTATGCTGTGTGACCCATCAGTCCCATGGTGGTACTTATTACCCTCTCGACTTTGCTTCGATATCTTGTTTCTTTTCTCAAATCAAAATGGCTCATTTTCAACGGTTACTCATTTCTTGTAGGAATTTTTGCCTGAAATGTCCAGTGAATTTGTCGGAATGAATTCTCAATCTGCTGCTACGTCGGAATTATTATTGGTGTTAAAAAGTGGGTTTCTAATGATCGATACATAGCACTTTTCCAAATCCTGATTAGCCTCTTTTTGGTCTTTACATGGAGTAGATGCTGTTCTCGACACCCTGTGTGTGACCTCTAGTCCGTAAAACGAAAATGGCGTGTGTATGTACACACGAGAGTCTAATGTCGAGGTCAGTCGACTTGGCACCCGTGGCAAGCGCCTGTTTCCTCTAGCCCTCCTCTCCTGACCTCTGTATGGATTCATGAGGCTCCCCGCTTGCACCTTACAACAGCGGTCATATGCACCCTTCTCTGTTGTGTATAGTTTTCCCATCCAATAGGAGGCTTAACATGGGAATTTATCAGCCCTTAATTAATTTCCTACCTCTCAGAAAGTAGTATACATCGTAGAAAACGTATGTGATGGTCAAACTATTGCAGTTTAGTCGTTTTTCACTCTTCATTTAGTTGTTGTTATTGTTGCATCATCCTTTTACGAACCAGTAGCTTCTTACCGAATTCTTCGAACGGAGGTATTAAGTTGTGGGTATTAAGTTGTTTGTCAAAAAAAGTTTTTGGGGCATTCGTTCCATGATCTCCGATCCTTTCTTGCTGGAGTATTAGGTCGTTAACGGATTGCCAACCTGTCTCATTTCTCAGTATTTCTTTATCAACTTGGTCAACAACCCTGACAGTTTGAACCTCAGCACTCTTGGATGACTAATTTGTTATGATCGTCCTACGATTATTCGAAGAATTTTCTTACTTTCTTGGCTTGGCTCCAGAATTGCCTTCAGAAGTAGCCATTCGCGAGTCATTATCAGTCTGAAGTTTATTATTTCAGCTATAGGAAACTTTCTTATGGTTTATTTGAAAAATTTTATCGCTTTTCGGTAATCAACTTGTCCTCGTTAAATAGTTAATGTCTGGTAGCCTTATTCGGACACTTCCTTCAATTAGTTCTAATATTTATTTGGCATTCATCCATCTCTCATTGGCAGGCTGGTTCGTCTTCAAATTTATCATTGGCCAAGGCGTAAAACCACACAGGATTCTCTATTGCACAAATCATCTTAACTTTTTGGGGAATTATCTCGGGTTTTGTTTCAAATTGATTATCTATGTTTTTCAATGCTTATTCACTAATCTCACCTGGGTTTCAAAGGGAAGATGGTCCATCTGTAACAGTGGTTCAAGTTAGCTAGGAAGTTTAATGTGGTTAAAATCGATCGTTGGAAGTTCTCCTATGCCGAAAAGAAGAATAGCCGATCACGCTTCTCAGTGTTCAGCTAAATGGAGGAAAAATCAACTAGGTTGGACTGGTGTTAGATTGGTGAATTTGCTTTTAGTCAATCCATTAAAACTTCATATTATAGTCTGGTGCAGCTTATGAAGACCAGTGTGCGACATGTGTCGTTGAGATTAGCGAGCTCCTCACGATTAATTGCAAATCAATCAGGAGATTAATTTCTTAGCTGATAATCGCCTTAATATTTGCTAGGCACTTGCGTCACAAAAGTAGCGTCAATGTGCACGTTTACTGTGTACAAATCTATGCACACGCACACACACACACACACTGTTGGTGAATGTGTTGGAGCGGCTCGTCCCAACCCTTTGTCGTTGAATTTGCATAGGGCGTCATCAACTAGTGAGGAAATCTACCCATGTACTCAATGTAAAGGTCTTTGTTTTAACCTAGGATCTACGAAAACACCCACAAACATGCCAAGTAAGCCGCAATACGTACTGAGAAATAGCCCTAACCACCTAACGACTCCGCCATTAGTTAATTAATTCTGCTCAGGTGCGTAATGACGCTCACTTTAACACGCCCTCACTCGCCTTAACACGTGCTCCATGGGCCTAAGATAGGTAACCTGGTTGAAAGTACCTTTCGCCACATTTTTCACTTACACAACAAGGGATTTCGATGTACTGAAGTCGGTATAAAGTTATCATCTGGGGAGAAACGATGGAAGCTTAAGTCCTACCCCTTGAGGACAGAGGATGGAATTCATTAATGCGGAAGACAGCCACTCCACAGGAGCTTGGGTAGGGACATGACCGGACCTCCTCGGAGTGCATTAGGTGGTCCAGTTAACGCGGTGAGTGGGGCGGACACAGGTCACGCTTGGTAGCCTTTGTCGGGCGCTTTCTGCGTACGGTATGAGCATCAAGTTTCGAGACAATTTCCAGCCACTAACTGATTAATTATAATTGATTCTTTGCTTGGCTACTTCTTGGCAATTTCGACAGTAAGGTGTTGAATTCACTCTAATATGCGTCCGAAATTCCCATGTCAGTCTACAAGTCCAACTAGCAGTTTTACAAACTTCAAGTCTCCTGTTACGCGTTGGCATTTTTGGGTGGCTCAATGCAAAATCAGTGTTAGGAGACACAGAAATGACTGGGAGCTTGTCACTCTGAAAGTCATGTTCTGATCGTTAACATGATTCGCTCTAATTGCGTGGAAGCCAAAGTCATCATTCTTGCTGCTTGCCTTTTTCGACAGCATGAAATGGTAGGCGAGAAGAGGTTGCTGCTACTTCTTGCCCCTCTTCACCGCGTTGAGTTGGTTTTTGCGCCTTCCTCGAATAACCGCAGATGTTTTGCTGGTTTTTGTTCGTGTGTTTTCGTTACTGTTGCTGCTGCTACGACTCAAACTGACTCGAATGCGGGTCACTGCTGCTTGTTATTTTTCGCGTTTTTACAGTGACGTTTGTCACTTAAGCTGAGTCGACATTTCGATGGGAAAGTAAATTACTGAAAGTCCTCATGTGATTTTACAGGAATCTATTTATCTGAAAATTGTTATCGACCGTACCACATCGGGATGATAATAAAATTCCTACACAATTTCATAAATTTCATTCATCCGTCCCTAACTGTTCTACTGATAACGATTTATTTAAAGTCAACAAAATCCGATCTAGAGCGGTGGAGCTTACTTGGCAGCTGTGGTCATTGATGAAAAGGCATCAAAAGGTATTCAACTAGGTTAAAGCTGTAAATACCATAGAGGTCCATTGTGTTCTAACAAATAAAAAACCCGGAAGTGCATACGGAATCATTGTTACGCAAAGTATGCGTACCTACTGGCGAGATGAGTGTGTGTGTGTGTGTGTGTGTGTGAATGAAATCATCGCTGGGAGGCGAGCTACTTTCGAAGGAACGGTAGAGGGAGGCTCTGGCAGCGAGCCCCAGGGAGTGCCTTTGTGAAAGATATGTCCTCACCATGCGTCTATCAATCATTCAGTAGACCTCATCGACCACTAAGGTGCTGATCCCGAAGCAGGTGACTGTTAATGATCCTTTCAAAATAATTAGTGCTGTCGAGCCTTGGAATAGGATTGAGCGCACACTGTGAAGAGCTCATTCGATCCACATTCATTCATCTCATTGCAGTTAGAGTGCTTATTAACCTCCATCATGCGTCGAAAGCGTGAGTTACTTGGTGTCCATCACACTCTGCCAGCTCTTCAGCCACTGCATGCCTTTCTAGTTACCTCCCTCTTTCGTATAAACGTGTAGTACCTCACGTAGAGCTTGAACACCTCTCTGTTACATGGTTTAGTCGATTAACTTGATTTTTTGATGTTTTATCAGATCGTAAGCAGAAGGGGTTCAAATTCGGGAAGCTCTTCAAGAAGTCGCCCGCCACCTCCAGCACCACCTCCGCGAGTACCCCTCAAGCTGCAAAGGTCGTGGCCTCTCCAGCCAAGTCCAAGACCTCAACTCCTCGAGAGACGACGAGCAGTGCTGGCAGTCAGTACCAGGCCCCCTGTGCAGCTGCTCTCCCCTCCTCGGCAATCAACGCGGCAAACGATGCTCTCAACTTCTCCGCGCATCGTCGGGCTGCCAGCGATCTAGTCATCATCTCACCTAGTCCCCCCATCTCACCCTTCCTGCAACAGCAGTTGCAGCAGCAACAGCACCAACAGACCAACACTTCCAGCGTCCAACACCACTACCCACAGTACCACCCAGCGCCGAAACAGCTGCCTCAGACACCAGACAGCGGGATCAATCAGCCCACCACCGCCTCCCCCTACTCCTCGTCGTCCGCCAACTTTGCTAGCTCCAAGATGTACTCTGGGTCGGTGGATTCCACAGCGGGAACCAACGCTTCCTTCGCTGCTTCAAATCGTTTCTCCTGGCCTAAATCCAGCTGCTCTTCTTCCCTTTCCTCAACTTCCGAAGTTAGCGCACTTTCTTCGGCCTTCTCTAACAATTTGCGGCTAACTTCGCCGGCGGATTCGAGCACCGCTGCGTCGGGAAACAGTCTGTTCACTTCCCCGCCGAAAACGTCCGCTTCTGCAGCCGCATCAGCAGCGGTGTCGGCTCCAGTAAATGGAAGTGGAGGAGTAGGAGGTAGTTCATCCGATGGACCTACTAGCGGGACTCCTCAGCGCATTCCGCGATTTGTGGCGGGAACCACGATAGAGGAGGAGGATGAAGAGGCGGAGGAATCGGTTAACGGACCTCCGCCGGACTCCACAACGGTCGCCACAACTCCTGCCCCCGTGGTAACTTCAGTCGGGCTTGAACCGATTGATGGAGGGTTTGCAGCGACGGTGGTCCAAGTGTCTAGACGGACCGGGACATCCGCCCAAGAGTTGTACGCACGAATGAAGGAGGTCCGACGTAGACCGGAGGACGTGAGAAACAGGCTGAGGGGCGAAGCGAGCGGGGTGGTCACTTCAAGCAGTAATGGAAGCGGGGCCAGCAGGCCGTCGAAACGACTCTCGCTACCGGCGAACCTCCATTTGCCACCGCATTTGAGACAGAAGGCAATCCAGTTGTTGGAGGAACCGATGAGCAGGAGGGAGCGCCGAATGTCTCTCGTGAGTTTGCTTTCTTTTCCTCGCAAAAGTTGCTGCGCGCTGGAGTTCGGCACCGGCAGTTTAGGGAATTATTTGTGGCCGAGATGTTCTATTACAAATCACCAAGATTGTTACATGTAATGTAAATAGTTGATATTTCTAGTTGGGTTTTTTTTGATCGGAGTGAATCCTAGCAGTTTATCTCGAACTAGTGACCAACGAGAAGCGATTGACTTTTAATTCCTTTGAATGCAAAAGCACAGTCAACTTTCCCACACGTTATCAGGTTCTGTTTCTATTTTTTTCGCATTTGATCCATCTTTCTCCCACCCCTCGAGCTAATCTGGCCTCAGAATTTCATCAATAGTCTCTTCTGTTCCAATGCTCTAGTTGTGTGCAAGTTAAATTCCTTTGGAATTTCTCCTTAAGGTAAGCATTTCTGGAAAGTCGTCGTGCATCATGTATTTTCCTCTCAAAGCTCAGGCACTGAATTCCACGTATTACTTAATCAGACAATTATTGTTAAAGGTAAAGGGATATTTGTTGAAAATGGGTTTTTATTGCTTATTTAACAATTCCCTTAAATATACTTCCCAATACTGGTCTTGAAATAGACTTTTCTGCAAACAATCAAATTTGCCTTTTTTCTTAAAATTAAAATACCGAATACCGAAATCGGTTTTCTCACAAATTATTCGTTTTGCACGTATTTTTCTTTTATTAAAGGAGGCATCAGAATTTGCAGTATCACTTGACCCCCTTTAAGTAGAAGTGGTGCCCTTTCTGTGAAACCCGTGGTGGTGTTCATGCACGGTAGGCCACAGGCGGGGTAGTGTTCGAACCCACTTGAACTCCTGTTGGGGCACACGTGGGGGGAAGAGGGGAAAAGCCCTTATTCCTACCATTTCTGGTTAGAGGGACACAAAAACTTCTCCGCATCTCTTCTTCCGTTGCACCGAGTGCTTTATTGTCATGTCCGACGCACAGGGTGTTCTGGAGAAATTTTGCTGTCTCATTAGGAAAACGAAAAAATTGCTCAACTTGAAAATCTGATTGATTTAGAAGGGATTCAACAGACAAGGCAATTTCGGTATCGTCGAAGAGTTCTAATTAAAATGACCGTCGCCGCCATTAGCAGCTTCTACTAGAGCTTCAATTTGGTGTAACCCGGGACATGGAGCAAGCAAGCTGATTTCGCACTTCCCTGGGTGGAGGGGGGGGGGTGGCTTTCGTAGCACTGGCAGCTCAGAGCCCCTAATAGTCCATCGGTGGTTTGGGTTCTGTGGGGATGTTTGACGGAGGCCAAACATTGGGGGAAGCTGGGTAGTAGCGAAGGTCTTCATTGAGTGCAAGGGTCGTGGTAGAGGTTGAAACATCCTTTGTAACATACTGCGGAGTCGTTTTTAAACGTTGCTAGCGACTGTCAGATAAACCTACGTTCTTCTGTACTGCCTGGGAAAGGGCTTAGGTAGATGACAAATGCGCCATTGGTTGTGCAGAGAAATCCCACGAACAAGTGTAAAAATAATTTTACAGCACTTGTCTCATCAAAGTAGAGAAATATGTAAAGCTACCTTGCACTGTTAATTTCGGGGGTGGACTTAGCTAATACGCCTATTGTTGTGGGCCCGAGTTCGTTTTAATGCTTCACTTCCCCACCACCTTGCATGTTCTCAAGTGCCCTTGCTCGCACCAGAGAAGGTCATTCGGGTCATAAAAGTCGTTTTTCTTCAACTTAAAGCCCTCTCCTATTTTATGGGTCCCCTACGCCTATCCTGTTTTATGCGCTTTTTGGGTGAAAGCGTATTTGCATTGTCACGTGAACTACTCTAGTTGAGTTAACCCCTAAAATCAGCTGAGAATTCTCTTGAAGTGTATTGTTTGAAAGTCCTAGAAACGGCAGCCTTTGTTGAATAAACGATGTACGAAGTGGCATTATAAATTCATCCTCGCTCCCGTCATGTCTCGTCTCTTGAACCAGTCAAAATTAGGTGTTTTGGAGTCTCTCTAGGCATTCACTCTTAGGAACAGGCACCTTAACCCCACAGCACAGCTATGCTTGATTGAACTTGTGTTACATGTGGTTGGTCAGAGACCTCAGCACTGATAAAGGTAGGCGCGTTCTGCTGTTTCATTGTGGAAAGATTTCAGTTGTGGCAAAAAGTTGCCTGTTGCTCTCGGCCGGTGTTCGAGAATAGTTTGCCGGTCTCATCAGCAGATAAGGAAATCACACCTTCATTAGCATCTAGAGCAGCTTTAATCCACCTCCCGGAACTTGACGCAAACTTGCACCTTCACTAGGGTAAGAGTCTTCTCAAAAACGGCTTCAATTCTGCCTTGAGGGCCTTGGTACTGGCAGCACGGCGACTAATGCATTTCTCGACGGGCCAGGATTTGGGGTGTTCAGTATATTGGTACTGCTAAGATCGTAAGAATCGGTTGACAACCTTTTTTGTCTTTTCTCTGTGGTATGAGGGCGGGGGCAAATCCTGCTGCCCTACACACAGTCTATTATCGGCTACTTCTGTTGTCCAGTTCTCAGCTACAGTCCTAGTCAGCAATTCCACGTAGGCGTCTGAATTCAACTACACCTCGAACACCTTTTTCTGTGGATTTTCGAGAGCGTCTGCTGCTGTGCTCTAGCAATCAAATTGTCTGTTACACTTCTAACTCCTTCTAGCCTCCTAGTCCTCATTTTAATTGCCCAGTTCTTGACACTGTTTTGTTTTGCAGAGTTCCGAAAGGAGCATTTAGCAACGACTACAACCTCTATCTTGGTCAGTGTGAATCATCGTGATGCAATTTACTATCTTTCATGGTTGAAGTGGTTTCCAGTGGTCTTCCATTCTCTTTGCCATTACCTATGCGAATAGCGAAAAAGGGGTTTGGCTTTTAAAGGAAGCGCAGTGCTCTTTAACACCTTCGCCACATCTGCAAAATCCGATCAATTATTATTCTGCCTAAAACGTGACATGCTGTGAGAGCTCTCTCATGGACTCAATGTACATGCTACTCAGTTGGTTTTAGGTTATCAAAGTACAGGGTGTATGAAGCACGCGATTGTTGAAATTTCTTGATCAACATTCCACGGGTAAACATTTTTCTTATTGTGGGCCGAAAACGCGCTGGAAACTAAAACTGTCATTGAATCGATCGGCCATTTTTTCCCATTCGTGGTGCCCGACCAAACGCCATAGTAACTTGCTTGGTTATCACAAAACTGCAAAGGGCATCAACTAGTCCAGGAAAGTGGAGGACGAAGCGCATCCTGAGTAACGGATATTTCATCAAAACTCGCCAAACTGAGATAATCACCACGAAAATGTTTTATGCCGCAATACAGAAATTCGGGAATTGTTCTTTTTTTCTCAATGAAAACGCATGTCTATTTTTTGTCGTTTGATTTGAGCACTTTATCAGTCTCTCCTCCTTAGCATTTAACCTTCCTACAGAGATTGGAAACAGTTTTCATGCATTCTGCAATGCTGTTCCAACTTTGACAAGTTCTTTTGATATGCCTTGCACCCCTTCATCATACTGAGTGAGCGATGTTTAAATATTTCAACATCAAATTTTCATCCCCAGCTACTATTGCTCCCAGCTCACAAAAATGTTAAATTTCCCAGCTTTTATAGCTCCAAGATAGAATTTATGTAAGCTGAAAAGCCTCTGAAAAGTGCATCTCTTATGTTTTCAAGGAGCTATAAATTACGCAAACTTGGCAGTTTCACATTAACTAGGAAGACTTCAGACCATCTTAGGCTGCACAGGAGCGGGCTTATCTTATTGTGTATTATGCGATTCTTGAGTTTGTTTCTCACGCGTTTCCGCGCACTTGTTTGAGACCTGAAAACCTGTGCGACCTTGAGGTTTTGGGGAGGGGAGGGGAGGGGTTAACGTATTTCTCTTTTACCTTTTAGGGGACTCAAACTAGTTTGCCCATTATTTATCGATCTCTCTAAGTGGAGAGAGTCAGGTGCGATGTTGTATATGTAGCAGATGATTACAATCCATTCCAGTTCTAATAACGATCCATAATAGCAGAGGAGTCGTGCCCACAAGATTGATTTTTATCGATTGTCTAGTGTTATGACGGGACTCGGGAGTACAACGCAGTGAGGGGCATCCCTCCTTTTTGAGTTCGAAACCTCTTTCCCTATCTTTCGCCAACTGTGGATTCTTCCGCCAAGTGCAGAATGCGCTACTGCGCCTATTTGGGACCGCATGGCAGTGGTTAGTCGGGTTTGTAAAACCACCCCTCAAACACCCCGCCGAAATGCCGAGATCGCAGGTCAAACGAAGCCCCTTCTGATAACGCTGTTCAGTGGTTGAATACCTTTACCATAGAGTTGGAATCAGAAAATCGGGTGTATATAAAACTGGTTGTTGTTTTATACTTCCTGCTAAATTTACCTTCACCACGAGGGTGATGAAAAAACTTTGAGTGATACACAACACTTCAGGGGTTGAGTAGTTAGTGAGTAGCTGTAAAAGTGTTTTGTGGCCATTCTCGGGAGTGAGGCATTTTTAGATAAAACAAGAAAGCCCTCTTTGCTTAGTAGCCGAGGCGATGTTGACTGTTGTCGTCGTTGTGTGGGCTCCATACACGATTAAGGGTGTGGCCGACCGATTGTTTAAGTATGGGGCCTAGGCAAACTTCCCAGATTTTTGCAATCATCAGTAAATGACTAAGAACGACATCGTCACCATCTATTTGGTAGAATTATTCCCCTAGGTAGTTTTGGTCACTAATATCGATTAGTGATCTCCATGGCCTCCTTGCCTGTACTTTGAGATTTTTCAGCTCATCAAGACAAATCTTAAGTATTTTTCCCCTACTTCCTCTTCCTTCTTCTTGTTTTTGCCGGCAAGCTGCATGGACAATGCGTGTTGACATTGTTGAAGGGATCGTTATACTTTTAGCTTGGGCACTGGCATAGCTCATCCGTTATTTTTATGTTTAGATGTCCAACAGGGGTGTGTGTGTGCGTTCCTGCGATGGAAAGAATCAAAAGTTCCTCAAGGTGAAATGAAGTAACAATTCCCTCCGAGCCCGGGTGGGGAGTGATAACAGTCTAAGTGACTTCGGTATTTGCCTGTCGTGCGGAGGGGGGAGTAGGGGTTGGTCGTGCATGAAGCCGAGTCATTGAGAGACAAAGCGAGTCGATGGTGAGCCGGCGTTCTATTGGCAGAGTCCTCCTTTGTTGAACTGCAGTCGCCATGTCTGCAAGTGGGCTGAGCGCTCGTTTTCGATCGATGATTAACTGTGATTGGGTTTGTAGTAGTCTGTCCTGCTATTATGGTCGTTAAATCCAGAATTGTCTCAAACCATTGTGTTTCTCTACCAATCTTTGAAGCCGGCATTTTATTTAAGAGTTTTTGTAACGCTATCATTTAGGGAGTTTTTACGTACATTTTGAATGCAGTTCATCAACAATTACATTTTGATAGAAAGGCTTTTGCGATATTGAAGCTGAATTTAGGTATTTAGTGGATGGGGAATAGTAACTGTTTCTTTGTTCCATATTTTTAGTCTGAAATTGGATTTGGAAAACTTCAGTCCTACGCAAAACTGGATCTCTTGGGTCAGGTGAGTCCATTTAATAAACACAGTATTTGTGCTTTAACATTTGGACACCAGTATCGAACGACTCGTCACTTAGACCCTAATTGTTATTTTTTCGGTCCTCTGTGGCAGGTTGTTGAAATGTGCTTATCCTCGTGAATGCTTGACAATGCTCATGAAGCCAGATTGTTTCAAGGAAGGTAGTGGGCTCAAACTTCGCATTCTCGTGTTGGTAGTGAAAATGTTTTCCTCCATGTTTCATCTAGTAAGAAGAAACTGATAGTAAAATCGTAGGTGAATCACTAGGCGGCTTGGAAACTGTCAACTCCCCGACTGGGGCACACATGCTCAATGCCATAGCTACAGGGGTTTCGTTGGTCAATCGTGAGATCATTTTTGGAATTAAAAACTTTATCCACTGGCTGCATTTCCCCCAAAATCCTTAGTGATTTTCTCCTGGGTTTGTACGCCATCGTTCATAAAGTTTGTTCTAATCACGTTTTTCTACGCAAAAGCCGTCACGTCTTAATGCTTGGTCTGCACTTGAGAGTTCAACGACTATTAAAAATATAATCTCGTGGACATTTGTCACTTTGATTGCCATGATAATCATGGAAACGGTACGAGCTTAGGTGTGGAACGTGGACTGTGATTTGGGCTTGAGAGTCTCTGTGTTTCAGCATCCAAACTACTCTGCTCTGTAAATCTCGAGACATATTTTAGGCTAGCTAGGAACTGCTTTGCTTAATCCACTCCCCAATATTGGCGGGAGGGCTTTTGGGAAATTTATGACAAAGATTTAGTGTTTTACGAGTTTATAATAAACACGCGTCAGTGAGATCAAAGCGGTAACTTACTACTTGCTTACCACCGAATGATTCTTGTCCCTGGTTAATCATCGTAAACACTTACGCGGTCGTAACTATCGAGTTGTAGACAAAGTTAGATGATTAGAAGCTTGTAGAGCTCAAGGCTTTATCATAAACTTTTCCAGGACGATCCTTGATTTAGTTGCTGGATGTGCTTTGGGAAGCGCTCTGCTTGTGCCCCTCTTCTTATCACTGCCTAAATAAACAGTAGTCTAGATTGAACTAGCTAAACGACAAGGCAGCTGTTTGATTTTTCCTCAAAATGTGGTTCTGTGTGTAACTGGGAGCGAAAAGGGTTGAGTTGTCTGCCACATAAAAATGTGCAATCAAGGATGAAGTGAAACCGAACACGTAGTAGCCACAGAAACTTCAAAAATGGCTGGCTTGCTTTTTGAGCAGATAATAAATACTGAAAAAGAACACGAAATCACTCGGTTGATTTCACATCAAACAATGATGTTGCATCAAACGTACTGAGCTCTTCGAGGAGTGCAAGAAATTCGAAGTGTCTTCCATGTGAGTTACGATTCCTCTGGGCGTTTCTGGAAGTCCTTTAAAGCTTACGACTTAATGAGTTGTAATCGTGGAGTGAAAATTATCACATCAATGAAGGAGTTCCACATTACTGTCAAACCGTCGTAGCATAACTTCAAATCTATCGATTTCACTGATTTTCCGACTTTAAAAAGGGTAAATTACCCACCACCACCACTTCTGCCACTCTTTAGTGATTTACCGGACCTCTAGTCAGTCCATTTCCCCAACTGTTTGATGTCGAAGTGTCCAAGGGCCTCACAAATGCAATCCATTACCCTTCCGTGGCTGCAAAACGTGCTATTAGTGTCAGTTACTACCCTCCTCTCTTCCCCAAATCCCAAAGGACTTCGGGCAATGCCGCAGAGAGTTGTTCGGCCTCACTATCCATCTAACACTGACCGAAAGCCTCCAACAACAAGTCTCTTTTTCAATTAATACTTAAGGCGTAATGCTAGTTTTCACTTAGGCTAAGAGTAAATATTTCTAAAGCAAGGAAACGGTGTTTGCTGTTTGCTTAAGTATACCTGAAGAGGGCTATAAAGTTGTCTGGAATGTCGACTGTCACGAATGTTTCGCGGGCAGGCGTTTCTCAAAACCACCGGTAAATAGCCCCAATTCGCGCTGCATTCTTTCTTCTTTTCCTAGTAAGGCATTGCCAGTCGCAAGAATGTTTTACATCACGGAGCTAGGATTTCAAAAACTGGTAGCCCATAGGGTGAAACAGCTGTGTAAGAGGCAAAACCAATCAGTATTTCTTGACTCCAAATGCAGTTGTCTATGTACGAATTTTTTTATATTCTTTTCCCTCATTGCTGTTTAAGATTTGACTCGAATTATCTAACATTCCACGAAATCTTACTGCTTAAAGCAAGCAGAATCCCGATCTGCCGAGGCGCCTATAAATAGAAATTAGTCAGCGTAGAAATTTAATTAACGAAGAGGGAAGTAATCTGACCACAGCTTCTGTTAATTTGAGAAGAGGAAATCACTAATCGAAATGGATTCTAGAAGATCAAATAATTCGGGGAGCCTGAGCAGAAAGAATTATTGAGTTTCCTCCCTTTGATTTAAATTCTAGGGGGTCTGATGAATTTGTACTTGGACTTTCATGTTAACCCCGGGGTGGATTTCCTATCGATTTGACACCAGCCCTCCCTGTTTTACTTTAAACTGCTATGCAAACTATACTCCAATTTCCAACTGATTGGTCATTTATCAGATAATAAGCTCCTCTCTCGGCATTTCAAACACTTACTAAATCTGCTGCTTAGGTTACGCTGATCCGAAATTCAGTCCTTTCTCGTTCCCTTTGTCGCAACTATCCTGATCGAGAGCGCGTCTCTCCTGGGAAAAGCCAAATTTAGTAACGCTGAGCTCTTTGTTCCCCTCGCTACCTTTCAATCAATTAGGAAAGGGATTCTAAGTAGCTGCCCCCCCCCTACCCTCTGAGTCATTTGTTAATTATCGTTTTGTGCTTACATGAAGATATAGTATATTTCATCGAAGTGTTGCTTATGAGTGGTTGAATAAAAATTTAAAAGGAGTCTTTGTTGCTTAGAATGGGAAATGGAGAGCGTTTTACATTCACTCCAAGGTATTAAAACTGATGCACTATTAGTCACCCGAACTCGACAGCAAATGAGCGCCAGTTTCAGTAGGCAGAGTAACTGTACCTATGATTTAATGGAAATTATTCTAAGGCATTTCAGTGCGAGTAAAGGCAAGACTGCAAGAGCACAAAAATTAATAGGAACCCGTGTGGGAACGTGACCGAATAACTGCGGGCCCGTACGTCCCTTGAGTCGAAACGAGATGGTCTTGTCTTAAAAAAGGTACATTCAATGGAGGGACCAAAGTGGTGCACAGGCCCGTACTTTAGTAATGATCTATCGTCGCAGCCTGGTAGCAGGAGATAAGGATCCACCCCTTGTTCTTGCTCCTAGCACTTGTAGTTGAAGAGCTGTTGCGTAGTGCTGCTGTATTTGACTGAGAATGTACCTTTGTACGCCGACCTAACGATCATGAGTTTGGCTATCACAGATAACCTCGATATTCTCACGTCTTTCCTGTGCTGCGAAGTGAGCGTACGCTGGTCCATTCATGCGCTACGCTGCTTTGACCTTTTCACTCAAAGGCCTATTTTCTCTCACCATCTTTTCATACTCACACAGGCTCACAAACCCCGTTAGAGGAAGACGTAATTCACAGATTCACAAGAAAACACCACTGATGGGTTTTATCGCTCTGGGCTAGTGTGTCCGTACATATCTCCCAGACATGGAATCTTTCTCCTGCCTGATTGTTTTTGTTAAATGTGTACCATTTAGTTTGTTGTGTAGTAGAACTACACTGGTTGCTGCCTAGAGCCTTTCAATGATATCCCAGACAACGGAAATGCCTCAAAAGATAAGATCGTGTTAGAGGTGACAGCAACACCCTAAGAGCCTAGGCAGAGACTTCAACAAAGTGGAATTGCAGCTTTAGGTGTGTTAGTCGATAGCAAGGCACTTTCGATTGCGAACACCCTCTCCATCCATCTATCGGCCCAGCCCTGCGATCCAGTTGATATGCCACCCAGTTCTTGCACTCAATTCGTACTTCTAAAATGATTTGCTGGTCTGTAGCACACTTTTGTAGGTCAAATAGGCCTCTGGGAGCTCATACCCCATTCCTAAGAGCTGAATTCAAATTCAGCCACTAATTTTGACTCGATTTTAATCCCAAGAATCGTACTTTTGCAATCAAACGTTTTCCCCATTTAGCAAGAATGGTTTGTCAAATCGACGTCTAGGAATGAAAATGACTCAATTTCAGAGTCTATGTTGGAATCGTGATGTTATTAAAATTATTCATGGAGCTTGGTAGATTAACACGGAATCATGCGCACAGATACTGTCGGTCAGTTTTTCCAATACCGTACCAAGTTTGGCATCTCTCGTAATCTGGTCTCTCTGTATCTTTAAAATATTCTTTCAAGCTCTAATGTCGGTAGCATTTCTAACTACCTTTTCTTCCGGGAGTAGATGTGGTGCATTTTGTTTAAATGAAAAGAACGAAGTGAACTCTTGTCTTTCAGGAGTTCTTAAAGTACAAATAGTGATCTAATTCCGGTGCCTACAGGGAAATTTCTCTGAACTGCAAAGTACTCGTTGTTCACATGGCCTCAGGGGACTCTTTTTAGTTCACTTAGGAACGGCCTTTTGGCATTTAATTTTGATTTCCTAACGAAAGTTTACGCAAGCAATATATTCGGTAATTTACGGGAAATAAAACTGATTTCTTACATATCTCGACCGTTTCAAAAATACATATAGGCATGAAATTCGGTAAATTATTTTATCAATCGATCCTCGTAACAACATATGGATTGTTAATTGATGATGTTCACCTAAGTCCCGCTCGAATGAGAATTAGAAAATAGGCAATGTTTCAATTAAAAGATAAAACACCGGGTAGTCCGCAACTATTGCAGCATAATGAAGGTATCCATCCTCAGTAAGTTGCTAATCGACCGATACTCCTTCACTCTTCCCCTGACAGGGCACTTACGCCACAGTCTACAAGGGCCGGAGCCTGTTGACCGAGAGCCTGGTCGCTCTGAAGGAAATCCGTCTAGAGCACGAGGAGGGAGCGCCGTGCACGGCCATTCGCGAGGTCAGTCTGCTTCGGGACCTTCGCCACGCTAACATCGTCACCTTGCACGACATTATCCACACGGACAAGTCGCTGACGCTCGTCTTTGAGTACCTGGTGAGCTGTCTGCTTGCTTTCGAATTGCCTCATCCACCGAATCAATCAAGTACTAGGTGCTCTCCGTGGGCGGAATTAGCTGTTTGGGCTGCCACTTTGTTAAGCTGGCAGTGTCCTGATAGCATCTTATCCAGCTTATACGAGTTTCCCCGTTTAGTTGCTATGAATGTTTAGATTTTAACAAAGGGAACATGGAGATGGCGTTGAATCCGGAAAATATCAGTTGTTATTTGTCGGAGCACATGCTGTGAAGTTCAGTTTGAGTGTCGAAGTATGCTTGGCTCTAGTAACCAATGCTAGGCACGGTAAGGCCATGAGATGAGCATACAAGAGACAATATGGATTCAGGAGTCCTTCCAGTTTAAGCAAAATGTATAAACCGGAGATTCCTATTCCCAGTGGCATGTTGAAGAGTACAATAGTACGAAAAAACCACATTGGAGCACTTGTAAGAACCACTCGGGAAACTCGGTTTGAATCAAGCTTATTTTTTTTCTATTAAAGGGCACACATTGAAGATGGTATTTTTAAATCCCGACTTCTTGGATTGACCTATTTGATGTGATAAGATGGTAGCATTTGTAATACCCTTGTTCTGCCTATTCAGTTTATGAGTGTGTTCTCCTCACCAAAATTAAAATACGGGATGATTCATTTGCTAAGGTTGTGGGATTTTTCTGCTTGTGAGGACTTTTACGGGCGCGAAAAGACTCGATGCATTGAGTTTGAAGACGGTAACGCCCGGAGCCCGGAAAGGAACGCTACCTGACAACTGCGGGGTGCGGGTAGTACAGCGTTTTTCAACGTCAAGTGGTCTTGTCGATAAAGAGGTACAGTCCAAGGCGCGGAAGGGAAAGATGCGTTTCACTGTATGCAGCTGATGCTGTCCTGAGAATGCAGACGCTGACCAATTTGTCTTCCTAATTTACCTGGCTTTAAAGCGTAAGGTGATGTCCAGTAAACCAAGTCTGGAGGAAATGGGAATTCAGTTCTAACCATTCTTCAGTTTTCTACCCTTTGAAAACCTCCGGCCTTTTTGTCACATCCCTGTGCTCTGCTCCTCGAGTTAAAGGAAAGGGATTACTTTCCCAATTTCTTCTCTTCATTGGAGAGGAAAGATTTTGTGCTGTGAAAATAAATAATGTCTTCTCTTTGCTCGACAGGTGTGTCGATTACTGCATCGCATTCGTGGGAGGATTTTAGTTTGCGGGAGGGAGAGATTTCTGTGACTGCTGCGAACAATCCCGAGTTTTGCAGGACACCTAGTCACGCCTCTTATCTCCTCGTGAGACCTGGGTTTTAACTCTTAAAAACAGCCTTTTCGGTCTCTTCCTTTTGTAGTGGTGACTAACTTTCTCGCCAATGGCACTGTTACTGCTCAATTGTGGTAGGCCACATGCAAGTGTAAGCGCCTCCTTGGCGTTAGTAACTATTAAAATTTATAAATTTCTAGATACAGTGTAGATTTCAAGAACCACTTTCTTGAAATTTATATTGCAACGCCATAAATGTTGGAGTTCTGAAGAGTTAGAGATGTACCTTAACTACACTAGAAAGCCAATAAAATATAGTCGGGGAATGAGATTTATCGATTGTAAAATTGGCACTGTCTAGGCTTCCCACAATGGTTCACTTGAATGGTACTTTTTTACGATAAAGGCCTAAAGTAAAACCTTAACTGGCTTAAGTATTGTCTATACTTCGCCTGATTTCAAAAATAAGAGCAAACAGTCAAGTGCATTCGATCAATCTGTCCATCATCCTGACACTGGCTTGCTCTTTCTTGACGACTTCTTCACCTTTTAACGACATTCGCCCCTAAATGCCATGGCGTTTCAACTGCCTCCCTACTGATGTGCTCTGCGCTTTGTTACACCACAACTGCGGAATGAGGCAGCGCTGTGTTCTCTTTAGTCCTTTTGCAGCTGTATGAGGGCAAATACTATACCTCCTGCCTTTTTCTTGCACTCCCATCTCTCATTTTTGTCAATGACTGGTGTTGTGCCAAAAGAATCGCTCCCTTACTGGCTTGTGATGGCAAAATTCAGCAATCAGGTTGGAAAATTCATACCGAGAATGCCTCATCTACTTGTCTCGTGAAAGAGTACTTTTCTCAGGTTTGGATGGATGCTATTGGGGGCACGTAAATAATGCAATTTGATGTTGAAACGCTTCTACGTTTGAATGTCAAGCGAATCCTTCTACACGAGAATTACTGAAGGACCCTATTATTTTGGGTAATTTCGGCTCAGAACTCTTCACAAGAGTTGGTTTGATACTCGGACTGCCATAGGTCCCTGGTTCGAATGAACCGTTCAATCACCTTCAGAACAAACTGTGCTGATGATGAAGTTGGTGCAAAAGATCTTCGTCTAAGCTGAGATAATTGCGAGGTAGTCAGGTCCCATTAAACCGGTTTAACGCCATTTGTCAAGTGTCAAATTAGCCAGACACTGGAAAATTTTATTTCATTTGGTCTGTCTTGAAACTAGATCGCCCGGTGAATCACGCGTCTCCTCACCCCATTTGCTTGTCTACCTGCTTTGTGTCGATGAGTCGGCCTTCTGTTGCGTGTGGCCGCTGCAAACTTTTCGGTAGAAACACCAACGCCCCAGTGAGAATAAGGGCGTCACTCCGCGTTTCCCCATCAACTTCCACTTTTTTTCTCACTTTTCTCCAGCAAGTATTATTCCTGAATGACTCACCTACCTCGCCCCTGTGGTTCCGATAGCTAGGATAAGTCTCTCTTGGTTGTAAATGTTGTTCCTACGAAAAGAACACGGGAAATACCCTTTTTGTGAATAACCGTGATCCCCTTTTCGTATGATTCGTCGATCTCGGTTTCCATTGGTTCTCATAAATGTCTCCACTTCTCAATGCTTCCCGGAGATCATGGAAAAGGGATTTTTTTAATTTTTAACCAGGTCAGACAGTGTAGCTGTGAAATTAGTACAAAACCAAGTTGATTAATCGGTCCTGAAACAAGCAATGAATTTTGGCTGTGGGTAAATTTCACTCTTATGATTTATCAAAATATCGACTTCTCGGTAAAGATGAGATAAGATTCTCCTTACGCAATTCGACGACGTTTGGAGCAACTCCAGTTCTGTTTCGTCTATGCGTGCTTGAATTTTTTTATGCGGCCTTCAAGACTTATATAAGTGTTTGAAGCAGAGCATTAGGACAGTCTTTTGCCAGTTTTATGGCTTGCATTTGCACAACTCAACTGCACGCCTCTGTGGCCACGTTTTGGGAGCCGAAGAAACATAAACGTTGGCTTTAATTACTCTAGCTACGATTTTACGAGTTTCCCAAAGCAAAAACACCCCTTACTTCTCGAAATCTGTTTGAAAATTATTGTCCAGCTTGATGTGAAGAGTTTAGGGAATCGAAACAACAACATCGATAATGAAATTGCTAAGTAGTGATTTAAGGCGGGCCCAACGATCGACTAGCATAGGTACCTCAAGCCGTACCGATAGAAGGGGTGTAGAAGCAGTAGTTCTTCGCCTGTATGTCGGGCTGTTGACTGCCAACAAATACGCTATCCAAACCCTATTTTACTAGCTTCTGAGAGGGCCGTTTTCAAGCTCACGACAGCAAACATTTTCCTCTTCTGTTGGGAAATTGTGTGTATGTGCATGTGGAGTGGTGATGGTGCAGGGGTGGGAGTGAGTGACTGGCGTGAGTCACCGGCTGAGGCAAGAGGGGTGGGATGGGGGAGAACTGAGTCATTAACCAGCGCCACGGGAGTGGAAAAGGAATTGTAGTGGGAAACGAGATTTACAACTCCTTAAATGTTCGACTCCTACCACCACCGCTCTTTGATGACATCGTCGTGGGGTTGCTGACTGTACCTCCTGAAAAGGATCTATTACGGTTAACTTTCACTAGAAATACCCTAACATATTTACAACTTGAACCGCTTTGATCGCTTCATATTTTGATCCAAAGAAGAAGAAATACCCGAACTGAGTGAAAACAAAATACGCCTTATTTTGACTGAATTCATTAGATACTATCAAAAAGGTATATAGGGCTATCAAAATGTGAAAAAGTTGCCAATGACTCGTTGGGTAGAACAATTTGTAATCGATTTAGTTTGGTTGATATTTTAAGAGCATCGCCTCAGCGGAAGTAATTATCAAATCAGTCAAATATTTAATTGTTCTACTTGCATAACTGCTTGTCTGTTATTCAATTCATTTGGGTATGTAGATTTGCGTGTGTATGCCTTCCCCATAAACTCTTTAATTGTTCCAATCAATTGCGCAGTGACTTGTTCTCCTTTTGATTTCACGAAACCCCACCTTCCCCTCTTGAAAGCCACTATCGCCCCGGTGTTGTTTATTACCTGAAACACGGAGAAAATTCTCATTTATTTTCTCATTTAACGGAATATTTGTTACTGACAATCCTATCCATTAAATCGGGGGTTTGTTGTGGGCATGTTGGGTTTATATCCTTTAAATGAATAATTGAATCATAGAAAACCATAGGGATCGTATTAATAGAATCAGCTATCAATTCTCAATATTCTTTCAAAAGCAGTCATTGACTTTCTGCGACTAAAATTCTGTACTCTCCTACTTCCATTTTTCCGATGCTGATAATTTCGTGCTGCACCGGTGATTCTACATCACCTGTTTTCATAATCGCTCTGATACCTGCTTTTCTAGTTGGCTGTGTTGTGTTGCTATTAACGACGAAAGATAGTGAGTAGGAGGAGTGGATTGAGTCGTATAATTTTGGGCGTTTTTCCCACCCCGCCCCCCAACTAACATGGGCGGTTCTGCACTATTCTTGGGTGAGCATGTACTGAAATCGTTAGGCGGATTCTGGTGTCCTGGGCTCACCAAAGAGTTGCAAAAGACGCTCTCCAGTGTAGATGTTTTATTGAAAAAGTCTTGTCGTCGAGGGCGTCAACAATGCCTTGTCTAGATCCAGAGGATTTTCTTGAATTGTATTGGATGGATAGTGGATGAGGATTGTTTATAGACTCCCCTTACAGATGAGCGCCGTTCGCCAAGGTGTTTCGTTTTGTGCCAGGCCTTGATAAGGCTCCTTTCAGTAAAACCCGTATTAAATCCCTAAATTTTCATGGAGAGATTTGCGACTTGCGCGGTCCCTTGAGAAAGGGCTTGAAATGTCCCCAGGTTTGTTTATCCCAATTGAGATAACGGAACTGTGGAGAGAAAAAAGGCCAGAGGTTGATGTTTGAAGGTATTTGCAGGATGGCAAGGTTTTATGTAGCATCTTTTGAGCTGTCCTGGGAAAGTTGCTATTTTCACCAATTAGTGACACAGCAAACCCACGATTTGGTGAACCATTAGCGCCCCAGGGTTCACTGCAGTAGGGTGGGACGGGTTAAAGTATGATCCTAAGAGGTAGATATGTGAATCAGGTCATACACAAGGACAACTAAGGTTCATTTACAATATTTTCCATTGGAAGAAAATCAATAAAGCTAGGTTAAAGAATAGTTAGTTGATAAGGGATAATCACCTTAGCATTCGAAGAGAGACATCTTAAAACGAATCTCAATCCTTATTGAATTGAGTTCTCCCCAGTAGGATGTCTTGTGAATATTTAGCCGTTCGGAGCAGAGCTTGTCTCATCTAAGCTCTCTTTACAAGTTTTCGGGGCGTTTTTTTGTTTTTACAGTAATGACGTGTGGTGGAATTCACTATTTATGGTGAGTGTGAGTCATTTGCTTCTTTAAGGTGTACTTTTGAAGATAATGGTTGGGGTTTTAGAGAAACGAAGAGTTTGAACAGCTAGATTGTTGTTATATGCATAAGTTGATAACGTAATACATGATCACTTTCAAACTAACTTGGGACTGGTCAATTTACAGCAACCAGTATGCAATGTTTGCGAGGCGTATTTGCAATATGTGTAAGTTGGGACCTCAAATCTGTTGTGTCGGGTATGGTAACGCTTACTTTCACCTGTATACTTGTACATTCGAGGTATGAATTCATTTTTTCACTTCCCACTAACGTTGTCTTGACTCTGGGAAATCGCTAAATTCCTCTTATGTACTTCTAACCGTCCACAAGAAATTTCCTCCTATGCTAGACTTACCATTATTGTTCGGGGCAAGATCATTATGGGAGCTTTGCGCCACTAGCCAACGGCGTTCGGACCTTTGCTACGCGGCTTTCTGGTATTTCCTGACTATAGACTTTTCCTGACACTGCTGATGGTTCCGCAGATGCGCAGCTTGAATCCAACAGACCCCTTTACTAGTCAACCTTTAGGTCTTGTTAATGACATGAGGAGCTGGATGTCTAATAATAAATTGGCGCGTAAGGGATTTTCCTGTTCGATCTTCATGAAGTACAAATAATTTCCGAGCAAATGAGTAAAACATTTTCAAAAATGGATTGGATCTATACGTTTTTTGGTATTTTCCCCCTTTCCTTCATTGGAGCCTAAACATGGAACACTTAACAAAAAAGGAGTAATTTTAGGGTATTATATTTTCGAGATAAAGTGTCGTCTACTCACAAATCGATGTAAAGGGATTTGTATTTAAATGGCAAAAGAAATCAGCGTAGAAACGAGATTAAACATGAAGACTGAAGTGCTAAACTCCTGAGTCTCGAGTGGACGTGTGATGGGATTTACATCAATGGTGGGTACTCGGAAAAGGACTAAGTAGTTACGGGGAATCTCTATACGCTTACAAGTGTTCTAGGCAAATTTCACAGTTTAATCGAGAAAAGGTATAAGCAATTGGTAGCTACAATAATTACGAGATTTGAAAATCCAGTAGGCAGTGAGTTACACTTCTATCGTCCTTGGCAGCGTCTACTACAGTTTCGATTAACTGGGTTTTGTAGCACTGGCGTAACAGCCATTAGTGTCTTTTTCGCAGGCCTCGCCCATCAACAGGTTAGGATGATTTGAGTAGTTCGAGGAGACCAAACAATGGGAGGACTAGTATAGTCGTCGTAAATAGGATGTGGTAAGAAAGTTGATCTGTGCGACGCTTCTATTAGTAGCCAAGGTCTTCATTGGGTGTAATCTTCGTGATATAGGCTGAAACCTTCCATTCACGCATCCGAATTTGAATTCCGATGTCAGAGTTCTCCCTGAACACTTCACAGGTTTTTCTTCTAGGCACCACAGCCTCGTAAGCTTCATTGCAATTCTCTAGTTCATTCCGCCATATTATTGTGTTCAGAATGGTCGCGGGGATGTCGTTGAGCGATCGCAATCATCTTATTTTAATGGACGTTGCGAATCTGCGTGGTTCAAGTCATTTTCTTCCCTGGTGAACCAGGTGAGGGGTTCTGGTTTTCCATCATCCTCGCTCTCATCTCCAGCGTAAGTGGTAAAGAAGGGCCCAAACTGTTAAAGTGGGAAGCGTATTGTGCGTGAATACCTTTAGCACCTGAAGAAAAAAAAGCGACAATTAATCTGTGCAACTTAATCCGAACCCCTTTCTGAGGTCGACACGCATTGAGAGAGTGCAGATGAGCGCCCCCTAATCCTTTCCCTGCTTCTGTTTGTGCAGCAGCGGGACTTGAAGCAGTACCTGCACGACTGCCACAACCTGATGCACCCGGAGAACGTACGCCTCTTCCTCTACCAGCTGCTGCGTGGCCTCGCCTTCTGCCACAAGCGCCGCATCCTCCATCGCGACCTCAAGCCACAAAACCTCCTCATCAACGACCGCGGCGACCTCAAGCTGGCCGACTTCGGTCTTGCCCGCGCCAAGTCCATCCCCATCAAGACCTACTCCAACGAGGTCGTCACCCTCTGGTGCGTCCCCCCTCTCCCAAAGCCACACTCAGCGCTTACGACGGCCTCTCAGACAAGGGGAGCGCCCACTTTCAGCCGTACTGCATTTCAGAAGTGGAACCCATAGGTCTCAAGGCACATGCATTATTGTGTGGCCGGCAGGGAAAAGTAATATGCGGTCTAAAGGGCTGAAATGGACAGCCTACTTGATATAGCTGTTTTTGAGGAAGTGGGACGAAGTAAAGCCAAGGCGCTCAAGTAGTGTAAAGTAACAAAAAACTCGATCGCATTCTTCGAAGACTAGAGTGGATGTGGGGTGATGTTAAATCCGGTGATGAGCACACGAGTCGATATGGCTCAATGGATGTTTGTGGAGCCTTTGTGACTCTAAGATTGGATCACGGGCGTGTCCCTTGGCTACTAATTCATGCATCCCTAACCCACTTCCAGAATGTCACTGCCATTTTGAGAGTCCTTCAAGGCTAGTTAAAGTACTTCCGACTTCAGTCACTGGGTGCATTCCACACGGTGTTCATAAAGGCTCTGGTGTTATGAGCATACAAGTAAACGCGTCATCGGTAGCAAACCTAGTCTTTTGAACGCATCGACATTGATCTGTTAGTGTTTCTCCTGTTTGATCAAGTCATGAGTAAACGAACAGATAAAATAGATTGAGCTGGAAGTCATGCGCTCCCTGGAAGCCCCGGTAGAGACGTATTGGTACCGCGAGTGCAATGAGTCGTTTTTGAGCGTCATGAGATGGAGTATATTTCAATTTTGGTCAATGATTTACGAGGATTAACTATTTACCCTTCAGAGCACGCTCAGTAGTTATTGGAGTGCAGATCTGATTTGAGAATGAGTGTCTAGCTGCAAAGCAATAAATTGAGCTCCCTGTGGTTGGGATGCCCTCAGTTTTTATTGACGTGTGTGGTAAAAGCCGCAAACAATGGCTTTCGTCGGCAATCCAAACGATATTGGGAATACCAAGGCTGTAAGTATGGGGGTTTCACCAACAACTTGTAAGCTCGCCTTTCGGTCGCCATGTTACCCGATAAAATGACTTTTTGCCCTACATGTGACCATGTGTAAATTGTCTTAATTTGACCACTTAACGGAGGCATTTATAGTGATTTTATCCTACTATAAAATAAAAGAATCGGTATTTGGAAGATGGCTTATGATCCTATCCCATGACATTGGAATAAATCAGACGTAGTTAGATTTGATTCCATAGCTTCATGTTAATTATGGCGTATATTCAATATGAGGATACGTATGATGATTAAATGCAATTTAAATTTTAGGATTTAGCCTAGATTGATAATATGCCCTGTTCTTCAAGTTGTGTTACTTTGGAACCTATAATATTGCCTCACCACTTAGAGCAACTCACTCAAGATGCTAAATATTACCTCTGAACCAATAGCACTATAGTTAGGTCTCTGGCCATCAGCCAATGGGAGTTGAGCACAATTCTGAGGCATTGAACCAATGATATGAAAAGGCTCCTTATTTCTGCAATCTTTGGTGCTTTACCCAGAACCCAAATTCATTAAATATTCTCATCCCCGATGACTAACGCAAGCTCTAAGTTGGTTGCTCATTTAAAATGGAGATTTGAATTAATGTCCCACAGGTTAAATTGTTAAACAGATCATGTAAAATTCATGATAAATTCCTTTGCTTTGTCATTTTTGTTTGCGTTTAAATTTGAGTGTTCTAAAGAGACAAAAATAATGGGTTGGTGACTTGTGTTATGTCCGAATTCAGACAGCTCCGAGCCTCCGTTGATTTATTTATGTTCTCTGTTGGGTTCACGTCTCTTCGATTTCATCTGTTAGGTAAACTTTCGCACACTTCTGCTGAAGAGCAGCGGGTTTGAGTCATGGTTTATCATCTGTTGGTTGTGCTTTGCTTTCTTCACACCGACTTGTCCATTTGTGACATCATTTATAAGATTCCTCTTTTCAGGTAATTTTACCTTCCCAACAGCTTCAAAAGCCTTGTCTCCTTTGGCCGCTGGGCTCGTTTCATTTGTGCTGATATATATATATATATATATATATATATATATATATTGCAGTCTCCCTTGCCTCGTGTTCCCTAGTTCACAGTGTTCAGTGTCGCTGTTCATTGAGTATCGTCCATAATTTCGACCTTATCCCGATGGCCGACGCGAATCTTTATCATAAAAGTTCTCATCCATGAGGAATCAGGTTGATTCTACTCGTCTATTTTCCACAGTGTCCTTGATCACCTCCAACACACCAGGGAAAATTACCAAGTATAATTCTGAGCAAAAGTATTTTAAAACCCTGTATTTGTAAATTTCCTAACAATTGGTGTCCAAGATTTACCGTCGCAGGCATCCGCTCCTCACGTGTTATGGACACTTCTGGTTACCGTGTCGGTTGAGATGTGACTTAACCACCTCAGCTGCTTCGTCTAAACAAACCCCGAATTCTTTAATGTCCACAGAAATATCCGCTTATTGCAATCTGAACAGTGTACCAATTATCCGGACAAACGATTTATAACATGAAAGTGGAGGGTTTAATACCTATTTTTATCTGAATCCTTTTCGACTGAACGAGAATCGAAAATTCCGGGATGAGATAGAAATATAAAAAGGCGCGTCGAACAGTTTACGATGTTTCGACACACCAAATTACCACATAAGGTCACGCGAGAAGCCAGAGATGCCTTTTGCAGGGGTTTAAATGTCAACTCTCGAAAAATGAGGCAGGGAGGGGGGACGAGGGTTGTGGTAGCGGCGGTGTTTTCGATAAGGTCAAGCTGACAACACCAGCACTGCCCAGCACTGCAGTAAAAGCGAAGGGGGTTCGAAATTACCTCGGTAAAAAGCAGCATGCGGTTCGGGGATGAAATAGCACCACCGGGGTTTTTGCAGGTGTTGTGTTAACATCACCTCTCCGCACTGCGTGCGTGCGTGTGTACGTTCGGGCCGATCAATAGTAGTGCGTACCTGCTGAACTTGGTGTGGGTGCGTGCACTCACTTGATTGGCCGAAGGTAAATCGTGCACAACCAGTAATTCGCCCAAGCGGCCATGCGTGTTTGGTCTACCTTCCATACTATAAAGGCGTGTACGGCTTTTAGAATTGACAGGTGATGGCTGCCTCGTCAATAAATCATAGTGCGGGATTGGCTGATTGTGATTTTCTACACTGACTAGTAAAGTCAGCGTTTGTAGGGGTAGAGATTTTGTTATGCTTATCGATTAGCCCCTTTGGGTAGTCAAATTTGTTAAGAAATTATGGATTGGCATCGACAACCGACTTATAGTTTTGTTTGCTTATTTGAAACAGTGGAACTCGTGGTTATTTTATCCCATAAAATAGTACTCCTCTCGATTTGACTCTAGAACTATGTGGAAACAGTCGCTTCTGCTAAGGAGTTCTGTAAACTGTAAATAAACTGCAACTATTTGGAGGTGAGGTCCTTCAATTTCGAAGGGTTTACCCTGGAGAAATTCGATTCTATTTTGTAATTCAAAATTTCCACTCCGTTATCCATTCCTCATGCCCCAAAGACGATGTTTCGCTCTAAACTTGTCAAAATCTCCAAACAGAAATTAAGATAATGACTTTATATCGTGTGAATTAGACACGACTTTAATGATCAATTGATGTCAAATCAACTTGGAAAACTCTTGTACACGGGGTATTTGAAAATTCAAAATCCTTCTTGCAGTTGTATGGTTGATCAGGTTTTTCATTCAAACCGATTGAACTACCTCTCTGGTCCAAGAATGCTCTAAGAGGATGGATTAGTCGTTAAGTCATTAATCGTTTAAGTTGCACTAACTTTGGTGCATTTTGTCGATCGCTTCTGAAACACATAGGTGCCTCTCAACTAGAGCCTTCAAATGTGAAAGTGTATAGCTTCAAGGTCACGCACACTTGGACCTCATCCACTCATACCTCAAGCTCAAGCTCGAACCCGTTGATCTGATCAATATTTTGCCGCGCAATGTGCGCATTCATTCGTCCTATCTGTTCCAATTCTTCTTGCGCACAAAGATTAAAGGTGTCAAGGATGTTTCTCCCCTCCCCTCAATGCTGCAATGCCATTCTGCTACGTTACGCACGTGGGTAGTTTGGGTGGGTGGGGTAAGGCAAGACTTGGTCTGTAAAGAATGCAATTTGTTCCTCCCCCACCTCGGCTGCAAAATTCCTTTCGCAACGGCAGCAGCAGTGATACAAGACAATGTGCCAGGTGGGTGAATGAATATCAAATGGTCATTTGTTTATCTTCACTGTCGAAATGGAGAGCCTGCTAAATCAAATCGGTCCCCTTGTGTTTTTCTGGGAGGCAGAAAAAGCTGTGTAGATTTAGACAAATTAGATTATTAAGAAAGTGCTGGGCGAAGCGAAACACATTTGGTTTACCTTTTTTTCATGTCTAGAGAGTCATATGATTTCGGGTATAAAGTAAGTTGTTTTACTTAAATGCTCTATGGAGGCGGATTTTACTGTTTCACTACTTTACGGGAACCTCTAAAGCAGCAAGACTTGATTCAGAAACAGCCATTGAAAAGGCTCTTTTTCTATGCCCAGAAGGAGGAATAGCTATTCAAGTCTCACGAGTGTGGAACATCCATAAATTAATGAGTGCCGTTTTTGGAGTCCCAACGAATCCATTGTCTGCTTGTCACTCTTCCTTTTCGATCAAAGTGCTTAAAACTTCTCGCTTCAAATCACTTTAACTCCTTTCAGTGGTAGGTCCAGGGCTCTTTAAAATGTGAAAGTATTCGAGATAAAGTCAGAAATTTTGAGGAAGAGGAAAATTAAATTTAACTAAGGGAGAAGGTCAAACTTAAGTGCTTGGCCTAGGGAGAACGCGGAGATATTTGTAGCAGCTGTTTAGAGTTCAGTGACAGACACCAACGGCTCATATCCTATCGATTGATGTCCTTCTTCCCTCCCCACGCAGGTATCGACCGCCGGACGTGCTGCTGGGCTCGACAGAGTACTCGACTCATATCGATATGTGGGGCGTGGGGTGCATCTTCTTCGAAATGGCCACCGGTTGGCCCCTCTTTCCTGGCTCCACCGTTGAGGAAGAACTCACGCTCATCTTTAAACGTCTCGGTGCGTCCCTCTTTTGAGGTTCCGCGAAAGCTGTGGTTTTTGTTGGACGTTTCGAAGTGGATACACTCCGGAGCCTGGTATTACACGTCTATAATGTAGAATATTAATAAAATTAATGTAACCCACCACACAGGAGGCAAGAATCCATCCATGTCTATGTGGCCATATGGTAATTGTCCGTATTTATGCCTAGGAATGCGTGATAAACCCAAAGAGAATTATGGCCATCCAATATGTGGAGAGAGGCTCAGCTATAAACCTGTTTAATCTCTATTTTGATTAGCTCAGTTTTTTGTCGTTATGTTAATTAGAATCTAGTGGTACGTAACTCCCGAAAATTATCCCAGCTGGCACCATCCTGACATCTACCTTAAACCATGGAGGGCGAATTCCACACATAGTTAATGCAATCGCTCCACGGTTTGGCCGCTCAGATAATTGTCCTACTGTATTTGTAGCCAACTCCAGGTCATTTGCTGTCTTATAGCTGGGCATCTTATTTCGTGTCTATGCTCTTCCAGAGGAAGCAGACACGTCTGAATCGGACAATGCGTGTCATTAGCCTCCGTGTTCTGTAATTATGTTTTATGTCTTATCCTGCCGCGGTTAAGTCTGTAATAGAACAGCCTGTTATTCCTAAAAAATCGGACACTTTATTCATGTAGTTCCAATAATTTATGCAGGGGTTGGGCAAAGTAGTGGAGACACCTTGAAAAGCAAAGAAATAACATGGTGTAAATTCGCCACCTTTTGCGGCTATTACAGCCTCAATTCTCCGAGGGATTTTGGCCCATTCTTCTGCAGTTAAAACACCCTCACCAAGTTCTTTTAGAGACGACGTCGGCGGCGCCGTAAATGGACTTCTTACTTGAATCTCTAAAATCGACCGTAAATGCTCAGCCATGTTGAGGAGATGAGATGCCCAACTTGATGAGAATGTTCTTGATGCCATTTTTCAACAATTCTACCTGTATGGATTAGTTCACAGTCATCGTAAAAGGTGTCAATGTTCCCCTCTGGAAACATTTCTTGAACCCTAGAATGAACTTGGTCGCCCAAAATCCCTTGCTCTTCTCGGCTGTTAATTCCTCCATGAAGGGGAATCATTGGCCTGGCGTCGGATTTCCAAGAAAACCGCCCTGTTTTACAGTTGTCTGTACGGTTTACGGTGGTCTGGATTAAATGCTCTCTCCAAACGTACACACGGCCGAAGGTCGGAAATAAGGTAAATGACGATTCATCAGGAAAATCACATTTTTCAACTGCTCAAGAGACCAATTCTGGAGGTTCCTACTCCACCACTCTAAACCCTTCGGAACACTTGTTATGAGAGCAGAAGTTTTCTAATTGTGGCTCCCACGGAATCCTGATTTGCGCAACTTCCTACGGACAGCTTTTGTAAGATTATAACCAATTTTTAATGTTTAGAAAAATACAAACATAAAATAGCAAAAATAATAAACGAAAGACATTAAAATATGTCACGTTTTGGTAGTTTGTAACATTATTAAATGATTATATTGCTAGAATGTTACGTGTTTCCACTTTTTTGTCTAACCCATATATGTTATGGGTCAAACCAATAAGGAAATAGTTTATTAATAGGCATCAACCAGTGGTTGGGGGAAATGTTTATTTGGAATTTACCTGTAAGATCAATTTCATTGGTCAGGTCGCTACACATCTATTTTCAGGTAAATAATCCGTCTGGTAGCTAATTATTTTACAGGAAATGAAGATCCTTGGTCAAACTATAGGCTTTCGTAGCAGTTCTCAATTAGAGTACGCATTGGTTTCTGGTTTCATCGCATGTGGTAAGTAGCCTTATACGTACGACTAATGGACAAACTTTTCAGCAAATTTGGCTTCATTTATTCAAACTTTTATTGTTTAAACGTAGGATCTTATTTCCAATGCAAACATTGATAATACATTGCATAGTTGGTAATCTTTTAAGCAATCAAATGTGAGAGGATCGAACACTTGATCGATTGAACTTTGCCCTTCGGTTAGTCCCATAACTGGGATTCCATGTTTGCTTCTTATTGTTTATAACGATGAATAAACAGTACCAGCGGAACTGGTATTTATTTACTTCGCAATGCATCAAATAGGTCTTTAATATCATTGGCTAGTACTTAGTTAATTAACCGGTCGACCAAAGTACTTAGACTAATGGGCGTAGTATTTCATCCTGATTGGTTGAGATCAAGCTACGGAAAGTCATTGACTGCTTGTGTGATTGACTGACTTCTATTCTCTTTTCCATTGTGTTGTTTTGAAGGGTAAGCTTAGTCTTCCTTAAAATTCCCGGATTTTATTTACGATTTTACTGGGGCAAAAAAAAGAATTATAGGCTCTTATTGCCTGCAAAAACGACCGCAACTGTTGTTTTCATTATAAGCTTCATCGGTAGTAGCAGCGCTGCACACACATTCCGGTGCAAATTGGATCAGTTTACGTCAGATCGGGTTACTTGGTTTGTTGGCAGTGAGCCATCGAAAGTGTCAGTGGAGGGGGAAGACAACTTCCTCCTGACATGGCTGATAGGAAGACATGGTCTACTGTAGACGTGGATTCTTCCCCTTCTCCATTACCCATTGTTTGGTGGTTCTTTCTTCCCATATCTTCCATACCGAACACATTCGGTTTGGGGTGTCAGTTGTAGTTACTTAGTGCATTCAATCAGCACGAAAGCAAAATATACAGCCTTACATCTAAGTAGCCAATGAATGTTCAGCACATTTTTGATATATTGACCCAATAATATCTTAACTGCACTCTCAGTCATCAGAATTTTGTGTATAAAATACACAAAATATAACCTGGTGGAGATTGTAAGGGATGGATTAGAAAAGTTGAGATTCTGCGTTGATCTGTCTTAGTTAACAATGTAGAAAATTAGAACCTTCGAGATACTCTCCATCAATCGGAAATCTCAGTGTGTTCAAAGGCGATTTGAAGTTGATTAAGGCTGTGTAAAAGAAGTAAATAGAGGGCTTCGCGTTTTTAAGTAAATCTGTTTTGCTATATTCAAGAAATAAGAGGATACTGTATCGCCGAGATCGCTATTTCACTCACTTTTCTGCTTCGTTTTGCTTCTCCTCAAGTGTAGTTTCATATAGACATGAGAACTTTCTATGGTGGCGGCGATTTTCTTAAATGCGAACATACGTGACGGTGGTATTATCTAAAAAGCTTAATCCCAATCAAGTGTTGCAGTCGTGAGCTGAATGCCGTAATTTGAGATGAGGGACACTTCAAACAGGGTAAGAGGTATTAATTTTGGTTACGAATAACCCATCGAATGTGGAGTTTAAACAAATAGTGCTTATGAAGAATGGTTTGGGATAGCAAGGATAAATCGCACAAAAGAGCCTCATTTAGGATCTACCACATCACGGAGCACAAGGTTGAACCGGATTTATGATTTTATCTACTATTTAGAGGACATAACCAGAGATTAGGAGTGCACCTAGAGTTCAAGCAGGCTTCATTCTGCCAGTTTCAACTCTCGAGCCTAACACACCGGTCTTCATTTGTTTCTCTACCCAGGCACACCGACCGAGGCCACATGGCCAGGGGTTACTACAGACCCCAATTTCCGAAAGTCGCTCACTTACGGTCCCTACCCGCCCGTCGGCCGCTTCCCCCTCTCGCCCCAGTTCTCCGCCGCCGGACAGACGCTGCTCTGTCGCCTCCTCGTCTACCCCGGGCCGCGCCGTATCTCGGCCGCCGAGGCCCTCAAGCACCCCTACTTCGCCCAGTCGCTCTTCCCCGGCGCAGGGGACCCCCCGGGGGCGGGGGGACTGCCCCTGGAGGCCCTGTCGAAGCTGCCGGACTCGGCGAGTGTCTTCGACGTGCCCGGCGTGCGGCTATTCAGGGACCCGGGCATCGCCTCCAAGGCGCCTCTGCCAAGCCACCACAGTCACAGGGGTGGCCACCACAGGAGCAACGCCGGTGGCGTCGGCGGCGGCAGTGGCGCAGCGAGCTATAGGAACTCAATGCCGGTGGTGTTCAACGAACTTGGTGTAAGTTGTCTCACAGGCTTGCTTATGTGAGCGTAACTCTCACCTTTTGCATGGCCATCTTCTCGTTACCACGGGAGTACCAATTCAACCCAAGCGCAGGTTTATTTGTTGAGTAGGATCGGATAGATGTGAGCCTCATTTGTCTCGGATTCCCACAGGAAACCTTTAGATTCCAGGGTCTTCCTGACTGACTGTTTTTCCCTTTTTAAGTTACAAGTGGCAGAACCTTTTGAAAAGGTACCATTTGCTAAGTAACTTATCAAATTTCCCTAACAAGCAAAATTATAGTCAATTTTCAGGAATCAAGTGATACTGCTAATTTTTTTTTGATTGAGCGCTCCTTATCGCTTCTTTCTTCTTCAATTGTGAAAGGAATAAACACGAAATACCACATCTACTTTCGATCTCACGTTGACAAATTTGAAATTACTTAGATCAGTCAGTCTGTCAGGAAGAACACGGGTACTCGTCAGTGATGCTTGTGCTGGTTAACCAATTTGAGGAGCTGTTGGGGTTGCCAGCATTTAGTCCTAAATATGATATTTTGGTTGACCGGAAATCCTTGGGAGGTGTTTGAATGTCGGCTTTTGTTGATTGGCCTTATGTCGTCTGGGTCCGATGACGCAAATCCGAATTAGCAGTCAAGTCGTTTTTTTTTCGACATGGAAAATACCCTATAAAACTCTTTTCATTTTGACTTAATATCACACGAATGACATATTTCGGAATTTTGTGTGGAGTGAATAAATCTATGTATACCGTATTTCAACTAGTATGAGGATACCTGAACCAATGAACAGTAATCACTGGGTAAAATCATAAAAAGGAATTTCTCAAATTAATCGGCAATTTTTCTCACCACATCACTGGATTAATTCTGTTAATTTACCCGTAGTTGTTGATGAGTTGTAAAGCTCGCTGACATTCCATGTTTTGGCATCGATTGAATTTGTTCCATTTGTGATTCGTCATTTGGAGCTTCTGCACTGTTTTTAGACCGCTCAAAGTGACTAGGTGTTTCATGGTGAGTAAGTACAGTACTAGTTTTTTTCCGGATTAACAATATGCCACTTGCGGATTCACTTCTCGTTTAACACACACCATCGGAATAACATAGTACTTTTATTACATCAATTTTGCACCTCAATTTAATAGTTGAAATAAATTTTTAAATTGGTTCGCCGTGGATTAACGTTTGAAGTTATAGAAAACCAACTGTTTTATCTATTTTAATACGGGTTATTGTAACAAAAAATAACATAATCGAACTAACGAATTCGATGTCTTCATAAATTTTAAGGTGGTAGTACGTTGATTTGTGCTACTAAAGCCAAAATTTGCGACTCACTGAAATCGGAGTTCGGTGATTTCCAATTTCGCTATATTTATGTTCTCACTCAAGTCCCTTTCTTCCCTCCCTTAACAGGGTCAACAGCAAAAGGCCGTGAATCAGAGCCTCGTCCATCGTCACAATCCCCAACAGCAGCACCATCAACTCCAACAACAGCCCTACGTCCATCGTCCCTCCGTTCACCCGCCTCCACCTCCTCCCCACCAGTCAGGCAGTGGTGGTGGTGGCGGTGGTTCAGTTGCCATGACAACTGCTGGCTTCTACCAACGACCCGTGTCCATGCTCCCTACCAGCGGCGGCGGCGGTGTTGGCGGTATCGGTTCCACCTTGGTTCGACCGCCGGTCATTGCACCACGCTGCTACATGCCCAACAATATCCAACCCAATGGCGGTAATGGTGTCATAAATGGCGGCCTCTCCTACGCACCCGGGATCTACCTGACAACCGCCGCCACCATCAACAATAACTGTGATGCCAAACAGTCTTCCTCCTCATCCACCGCGACAGTGAATGCTTTCGGTCCCTTCCTTGGCCACCACCAACAGTTCAACAGTGGAGGCACGATTCTGGGCCCTGCCCAGGTGACCTACAACCCTCGGCTCGTGGGTGAGTGAAACCTGGTTCTGTATGTCATTTGACGTGAATATGCATTTCCGCGCTGAATCCACATGGTTATTTCGGTACTAGAACTATTTTGTGCGCTCCGATAGATTGGTGAAATCAATGAATTGGGGATTGCTGCACGGTGGTGTAGTTAAGCGTTTCGGCGGAAAGACTGAACCCATTTTAATTTTAGTACTTCGACCCTACGACTTGGATCAATCGCGATCCAATTGTGTTCACTGGAAAGGTAGACGATTTGCTTCCTACTTCAGCTCGATGGGTTGTTACAAACCTCCATGCTCCTTCTCTGACGGGTTGTTATTTGATTTGTAGGTGACTACCACGACGACCGTCGCAAGAGCATGCTTTCCTAGGACTGAAATTTCTTCCGTTCTACCCTCCCTATCCTTCCCATCGCCCACTAATCACCAGATATATCTCTACCCACTTATCGAATCAAACAGCTCGTTTGTGTGTGTGTGTGTGTGAGAGCTTGTGTTAATCCTATTCATTGTGCCCAGTTGACAGTGCATTTCTCTCTGACCACTTAATTTGGACCCTATACGCCTCATTGTCTAGTCTCCCTTGACGAGCACTTTAATTCACTTCCGCCCCTCTCGACACAATCAAACTGCTTCTGTTTGATTTCTGCTGCCGCAATCAACTCGTCTAATGACTTGTTCTTTCCCTTCATTCTCCTGCCCCTCCTTTATTTCGAGCCTGTATATTGTAATTTTATATACACATGCGCACGCGATTTGAAGGAAGGGGCATCGCGACTTGCTCTTCAGGAAGGCGAAAGAGACTGTCCTCTTACTCCTCTCCATCATCCATATCGCGAATTCCCCAGCCATGAACCATCATCACCCCTTACCCGTTCATTTCAACCCCTTCCTCCTTCAGGCTGTCACCTTTCTTCTCTCTCCCCTCTGTTATGCGAAAAAGGAGGCAATCGAGTATTTGGTGATTAAACTCTATCACTGCTTAGTCAACTTCTCTTTCCTTATGCGTTCGCATTCTAGGTCGGGAGTATTGCGATATTCACACCAATAAGTCCCTCAAAATAACAGAAGTCGATCCCGTAGCTATAAATGTAGAATGCGGGGAATATGTGAAAGTGTAGTTAGACGACCGTCCGTCGATCTTTTTGCATTCATATAGACCTTCTTTAAACTACACGACTACCAATTCTTCACAAGGCCAAGAAGTGTACATGGTAAAACCCAAATACAGCTTGTGTAGGATCGTGCCCAGTGGCTCTCGCGGCGTGCATCCCCACCAGTTGAGTGAATGTTTTTCCAGCGCTCAGACGGTATCGGATCAGTGAACCATAACCAGGGCACTAGATGGAAACAATCTAGAAACTCTCGAGTTGAGATGTGTTTATGAAAGGTGATGGACCTGCTTTCTATTTGGGCGGCCCTGAGTAGAAATCATCGGATGTTGATTCTTGGGAATTTCGTGAGGCCCCAAAAAGCAGAGGAGGTGGAATTATCGTACAAACCTTGCTATCGATAAGATCTAAATTACCATATTCTTGTTTCAGTAGTTTTGAGTAATGCTCAATAAGGTAGCAATATCTACGTCACAGAGGTGCTAAATATTCAAGCAGTAACTAATTTTGAGCTGCAACATTAAAATGGGTCAATTGATTGCAAATTTTAGTGAGATACTTCGAGAGATTAGGCGACTTGTATGGTAATGCACTGATGAAAGCCCTAAGCATTTTATTGCTTAGAAAACTCCTACGTTAGTATTTTCGTCACTACGTTTCGTGAACAACACTAAAAGGGTAGCCATTGCGCAATAGCCGTGATGTTTTTGCGTGCGCAGAAGGTAACTGCTGGAAAGCATGTTCTTGCTAGCTGCCTTAAAAGGCTTTCTAAAATACGCTCAGGGGTTAAACGTTGGTAACTTCAATGAAATTGACAATAAATCCCCAACACCATGTTATTACTATGACATGAATAGAGGGTCCGGTAGAGCAGAATGAGGATTAAAACAATCTAAATCCTTTGCGAAACTAAGAAATCAAAACACAATATCAGTCTCACTCCTATAAAAGAGTTCTGGAATTGCTGAAATAGTCTAGAAAGTCTACATAAGTGCGTATAAGCAACTGACTTCTGCTGAATAATAACAATAGTAATAAGTTATGTCCATCATAAACCCAGGGCCGAAAGAAGATGCCCACAGGTGTGACACGTAATTTAGTAACACTAAAAGCGCATTAAATAACTACTGAACTGGTAAATTTGTAGTTTATTTGGCTTCTAGGATATCGAAAAAGTTTCTACTAGCTACTTGGATCGTAAAATTATCCCCACTCTCCATTTTGGAAAATGTATAGAATACTGTGTGAGAATCGATTGCAAATCACGGCCACGATTGCACAATCCTCAATGGCACATGAGTTTAAAAAACATTGAAACTTGTGTAATTTAAAATATACCGTTACAAAAACTTAGAATTGAATCGTCAATTACAGTCTCAGCTTGACAAGGACAAATAATACATTTGAATAACCAACGTACTAGAGAATGGATAGTCAACGAAACATTTAATAAAAACTGAAGAAAGTCACTAATAATAACATATGTCTGTATAAAACTTCGAATTCTTGAGACCTTGAATCGTAGTCTCAGCAAAACGCCTAGTTAGCGCCAAGAATTACCCCTCTTGAACTATTCCTGTGAATCGAAGACCAAAACCCACTAAGATGAACTTCTGATTGGCAGGTGAATGGTTGAGGCGGTTCAAAAATAGGCTAGATCTCGAACTTGGCTTAGAATGTTCATTCATAGATGATCAAAAATGTTAATCCTAATAAAAATTTCGTGTAAAGTTATAAGGACGTGCTCACTAATAACGCACACAGTTTTACAGTTAGAACCAAAGCACTTATTGTCGGGCTGAAATTGCCGTTGAAAAGGTCGTAAACACTGAATCATCAGCATTTAAATGAGCTCGAATTTATTTCAGTAACAAGATGTATTATTATGACACTTTGGATAAATAACCAAAAACTAATTGAAACCTCCAAAATGCCATACTGGGAATCTTACCGAATATATCATGTGTGATAATGCTAATCATAGACTCAAATATATCGTATAATTTAATTTTCTGGATAAATTTTGAGAATTTATTGTGCGATTGTTTAGGTACATTATTTAGTCTTTTCCCGCCACTTTGGACTGCTCGCCCTTTGCGTGTGCTGGTTTGGTGTGTATCGGAATGCTCGTACCTTTGAACATTAGGAACTCTATTTACGAGTACCTTCTCAATGAGGGTGTCATGACTGCCATTGAAGATGTCAGACCGCAGTGCGTCCATCCTGCCATTAAAGTTAGGAACCTCTACGTGATGAATGTAATGAAATCCCTCGTTTCCCGAGGTTATGTTAAGAAACGTTTTGCCTGGAGAACATACTACTGGTTCCTTACCAATGAGGGTATCGACTACCTGCGTGAGGTAAGATAATTTCTTCTCAGACATTGTGCTGTAGGTTTTGCACCTCCCCACCGATATTGTTCCCACCACCCACAGTAGACCTGTCGAGACCCACCTCCCAGTAGGCCGTGGAGGTCCTGGTGGCTCCCGTATGCCAGCTGATGGTCGCAGTGCCTATCGTCGTGGTCCCGTTGGAGGTCCCGGTGAAGGACCGGCAAAAGAAGCCGCTGCTGTTGCGGAAGGTGAAGTCCATTTCCGAGGTGGTGCAGGAAACATGTAAAGTAGTGATTTAAATAAATCTCTATGGATATCATGAGTCTATTTCGGGCAATAATTTTTTGTTATAATTCTTCGTAATGGTTTCGACTTGTAATGTCTTCCAGTTGCGCTGTGTTCTAGCTTTGTACGGGCCTCAGTCGTGAGAAGCCTGTTCTCCGTGGTAATTGGGTGGTTTTCATAACTTAGAACTCACGCATATACTTTTTGAGACTCGTGCGTATTATTAACATGGAAATGCTCATGCTAATGGTTTTGAGGTTTTCGTATCATCGAGAAGTTCAGTGTGACGATTCGCTCGTTCACTTCTGTTTTGATTAATTGCTGGCTCGTGCCCTGTGCAGGAAACCCCATTTGGTTAATAACGTATGTGGTTTCGGCGGTGTTTGGTGGGCTCGGAAGGGTGGTAGATGTGAGGTCGTGCATTTTACCAATGCCGTGTGATGTTTATTTACGTTGATAGTTGGGGCTTCGTAGTTTCTTGTGATTAGGTAATTCACGTCTTTTAAAGAATACTGGTATTCTGAGGTTGGCATAATCTTGACCTTAATGTTTGTGGCCATCATTCGTACCTTTTGTTCGCACTGCGACTGAATCTTATTTGAAGTCTAGTTGATTGCGATATTCCAACTGGAAGTTTTGGAGTGGTATTTACTCGCCTCTGTTTCGGCCACTTGTACTGACTAATTTAATTATATAGGAGTATTAGTTAAACAAGGTTGTATGATGCCAACATGCTACCGACTAAGACACGATACTCCAAAGTAGCTACTGAATATGCGGCTTGGACCGACGTTGTATTTCGAGATTTATCTTTAGAAAATTGAGGAATTGCTCTACTTATCCAGACTCTGAGTGAACAAATTAGTCTTTTGAATCGTTCTTCAGGGTTGAATTAGACTGACTCCGAGGTCGCTTCGCTCGATTTTCGTCCTACGGAGTCAGGAATGCGTAAACGTTTTTTTTATATTTTTATTCACAATTTTAAGCGCATGGTTTCCAAGGCAGTTCCTATTACAAAATCACAGCATCCAGCCAATTCCGAACCAAGGAACAAAAACATCGGAAGGGAAAAAGCCAAGTATCAGAGGAAGTTGTGCATGTGTACAAACTAGGTGGGGGCAGAGCAAAGGGAAGCTAGCGTGTTGGTTGGTTTTCTCGGAAGTGTGCGTGCGTGTGCTTGTACGGGTCATTTCGAATGTGTACAAACGCAGTTGTGAGGAGGAGTGCGAGGGGCGTGTCTCGTGCCCTAGCCTTGGGAGTTCCCGTAGGCGGTGATGGGAGGCGAACGCAACGAGGAGTGTCGTGGAGGCGGTACGGGCTCGGGTGCAGTGAGCGGTTGTTGCTCTCTCTCGACGCCTTCGGGCTTCTGTTTCGTCTTCTGGAAGCGCCCCTTAAACTTCTTGCGCTCGAAGAACTTGGCCTGTATTCGGGACAGAAAGATCAAATTCCTTCGCGGTTCTCAAATGCAAACCGTTTCCAATCCACCAAATACAGCCCTCCTCCAATTTGAGCTCTTAAGAAGCCTATCCAGTCCATCGCCTGTGGTTTTACTCCTACAATGAATTAGTATGCTAACTACCCCAGGCTTCTGGCGATTTACTGTTTCATTTTAACAAATTTAGTTTTCTTAATTTGGGCTCTCTGATGGTATATCTAAAGTCCTTAATTTGTAGTATGAATCTCTATGACTTCCAAGTATTTTTCGATTTTTCTGCGCTTTCGCTTAGAGGATTTTTAAACCAGAAAATTCCACGAGGTAACGCGTAGTGGTATTGAATCGATCGTAGGTCGATGCTCTCCAAAGACTTTTTTAATGACTTGCTTTAAAATTCGAAATCCAGTAGCAATTGAAACAAGGAAAATAGTTAAACAACTATTGATGTTCTCAGCCTGGCTCTCTTAGAGTTAAACAGGCTCATCGATCGGTGCTTGTGCTCTGATGACTCATTTTCTCAACCGTGCAACGCCCAGACCAGCGCAAAGTTGTTACAAATTACGGTTCGCTGCACGACTACTTTAGTTTGATTGATTAAGAATCTCCAAAATACTTCGGACCATTGAATCAACGAACCTTCCAAAGTACAATGATGAGAATAGCGAGAAGTAGCAGGCCTGCGAACACCGCCAGTCCAATGTAAAGCGGCATGTTCTTCGGATATACGGGCTCTGACTCCATGTCGTTGAAGACTTTGAGTTCAAACTGAAAGACAGGGCAATACTCAAGTGTCTCAACGCGAATTCGAGCCAGCAAAAACCGTGTCTACTAAGCATGCCTGAAGGAGTACGGAACTGGCAATAACAGACTTTCTGAGCATGCACTAGCTTCTACCAACTAAGGTGACACGTGGAAGGTAACTAAGCCACCAAAGCACGCCATACCTCAGTAGGAGCGACTAAGCCCAAAAGGTTCACTCTCTCACCACTGGTTCCATTAAAAAGCTGCAGGACACACACACACACACAGACAAACCGACAATCGAAAGCAAAGCGATACGCAGAATTACCGTTAGTGGTAGTTGTAATAATGAGTTGCAAGTAAGCGAATATGCGAGATTAATCAGAGATGAGAGTAAAAATAAAAATGAGAGAAGAAAATCGGAGAGGAAAGTGAGGGGTACGACTAGGACTCACATCTTCTGCGGTGTATTCCTTGTCCCCCGCATCGATGGTGAAGGAGACACTGGCTCGCCAAGTGGCTGTCATTTGGACTGAGGTCAGGAAGATATGCTTGAAATCCTGTAGCAAGGCAGATCGAGATAAACTGGTCATTCAAAATTCTGAACTACTTGAGATTAAATACTCGAGATGACGAAAGAGTTCGAAATCAGGATTCCAATTCGTTTTATAGAGATATTTATCTATCGAGTACTATTTTAGTCAATCTTTGGGATCTTTATCACGATAATCTTTTGAGAAAACACGAATATTTCCCAATGAGTTTACTAACCTGTCGCATCGTATTGTCCCAAAGTCGAGCGGGCATCTCAAAAGTGATTACACCGGCTCGGTAAGACAACGGACCAAGGTCGCAAACAATCGGTACACACCGCAGTTGGCCGTTGAAGCAGCTCTATAGTACAGAACAAAAATAATCTGACTTTTGCTCAAGGTGAAATTCGCCATTCAGTATCGCAATCTCACCAGGGTAGTTCGAACCCTCTTCACATTCCCCTGATCGGGCATTTTTTCAGTTTCCAAGGCCGATTTCAGAGGTGGGTAGTCGGCTGGGTGATTCATTGGAAGATCGACTGGACCTGTAGCCACCGGTTCTCCACGTGGTTGAGGCATCAGCGACTTGAAGACCTGCCAAAATTCGCAGATTAGTGATCAACTACTGAAATGACATTTAAATAACACTGATTTATTCAAATTTACCCTGTAGTTGTAAGGGTTTACAAGCTTCTCCAAAGCCCTCGAATCACATATGATCGTCGTGTTGGAGGTGGATGGAAGATCCACTTTGGTTACGTATGGTTTTTCGAGGAGATACAACATGAATTTGCCGTGATCCTCACTCACGATATCAGCGGTCTCATAGGGCCAATCGATAACCAATTGCGAATTCGGCACAAGGCTGTGTTTCCTTAGATTCTGCACTCGAACTCGTACTAAAAGTCTCGTAGATCCGATTTTGTTCTCCCCGTTGTTGATTAAAATTCCGTCGGTCACATTCCCTGAGTAGTATGCAGCGTCTGGAAGAATTTCTCTATTAGAATGGAGTGAAAATAATGAATTTTTTTAATAGTTTGCCTCATGAATGAAGAACTTGGACTCACCCGGAAATCGAGACGTTAACGCTCATTTTCACTTTTACTGTGATTGAATCCGACAGCGGCGCGAGAGCTTTCGGAGGGAACTTTGGACTCCTAAAAGGGTTTGAAATTGGAGCAGGTTCAGAATGGACATGGTCGTGTGAAAAGTTTTACAGGAAAATGGAGAAAATATATTCGAGTTTGATATACGTTTAGGACGAAATTATATTTCTTTAATTTGAAATTTATGCAGTGTATTGGTGTGTAACCTTGGTAAACTTACGAATATATTAAATTAGATTTAAAATGTTTCGAATGGACCAATTTCTTCCAATTCCTAAGTACTTATTGAACACATCTCCAAATCTCTGGTTACTGAAGATTGGGCTTCCTCTGCCTATCATAGTACTACTTTTAATATAAAAATTTTCTCAGTGTTTCTCTTCGGGTTTAATAATAGCTCTTCGAATATTTTTTGGTTCTCTAATTTATTTAAGCCAAGAGTCGAAGCTCGCAAAGCCATCTGATAAAGCATAAACTAAATTTTATTTCTGAGCTCACCCGTTTCATTTTTCCAATGAGTGAAATGATTTAACAATTTGCAGGTATAAAGTATTTAGAAGCACGTCGCTAGTTTCGATTGAACAAGCCAGACTGTGATGGAGCAATCACTGCAACCCACCTTTATGCCTGCTAATGACACTCGCAGAACACTCCACCACAGTGCTGATTGTGGATGGAACTTATGCTGATGTGATAAAAAAAGATTCATTATGCTGATCGGACCTTATCGAACCACTAGTGATGTGTCAGAGCTTCAGATATGATAGCTTGAAAGGCACTTCATCTAAATGCAATAAGTTTAAATTGCAGTTATTTTCAACCATTGCGGAATAAGAATGACTACTACAGTGACGATTCTTTATATTGTTTCCCTATTTTACCACCGAAATTTATTTTGATAATAATTTGCTTGTGTTCATCAAAAGTGATTTTGCACGACCAAATGGATGTAGAACCCCTTAACTAGGACAGCAGTTGAAAAACCAGAATGTCATGAAGAATGACACTTTGAGACCATTGAATCCTATGTTCTACACTTTTCGGACGCCATCGATCTGTACTGTATTCGTAATTCCAACGGACAAAGGCGGAATCTTCATATAGACTAGTAAATGAAAGTCGGAATTGATTGTTTGACTGTCTCTCATGAGAGAATGAAGCCTGATGAGGCCTTCTAAGGATTGATATGTTCAGGGTAGGTAGAAATGGTCGCCTCACTCATAAGCACACTCCTCGCTACCAAGTTCACACGCAACACGTAGAAATGGTTGTGAATGTACTTCCGGGTAGGCAGGAAGGGCAGCCACAACTTGTAAAGCAGAATGGTAGTGAACCCTTACAGCTTTTGCCACTCTATTGGCCGTGAGGGCTTCAGACGTTACATCCAAAGCTCGAAAACTTTGCATCATCGCTCGAGCTAGCCACCCCTTGAGCAGGTAAAGCAGAAGACAAGTCTCCACCGGACAAACAAGTACATTCTGTACTTCCTTTTGGCAAATTGTCCAAGGCTTAGGATGAGCTGCCAGCACAACGCCTGGTCACTTTCTTGACAGCAACAAATTTGATTTTGCAGACCGCATTAGGGGTAAATTGCACTCTGAATATCCCCTTCTACTAAAACGAAGATCGACACTTTTGTGCAGTCATCGTAATCTACACGCATCAGGGCCAGTGTTAAAAAACACAGCGCACAAATCCTTGTCACGAAGGGCCTCTTTCAAACCCTGCAATCCCCTCCCTCCTCTCCTCGTTCAGTGCGATTCTTGGCTAATTAAGGCCAAAATGAAAGTTAATTAATCACGCAAATGCTGCAACAGTATTACAGTTCGTTGCCTTGGAAAAAGAGAAAGCTGTAGGTGTGGTAGTCGAGTCACTGGCGAGTTGAATTCAAAGTTAGGCTACCCTCAGTGCTCCCAAATATTCACACAGGAAACGAATGGCGAATCACCTCTATGCAGTAGCGAAAAGTGATTGACGTAAGGTCGGGTTTATGACTAACTTGACGAGTTTCAAGCTCAGGGAACTTGTTTGTTGAAAACGTTTGGATGGACACCAAGAATCAGGTTAGCGTTGTTTGCACTACCGCTTATGAATGCTTAAACAACTCTGATCAGTCAGCAAGAAATGATCTCAGCCTTATTTCCTTATTACGGTCTATTGCAAATGAACCACATTTATCACGAAAATCAGCAAGATAATGTCCCGGGCACCTGGAATTACTATTTTCATTTCATAATTATTATTTCACACAGGAACTGAGATATCTTGCCAAAACAACATGGCAAGGTAAAGCATATAATCCTATTTCAATGGTGCTTTCTTAAAGGTTAAAATGTGCCTTGAAGGCAATAAATTTAAAATGTCAACATAGGCTGCAAACCAACATGTTTTTGAGGCTTTGCTGAAGTAACAAAATTAGTAAAACTCACTGCAACCACGGCTCACTTCACAATTCAGAACCGTTTATTTTTCATACAAATTAAAAAGTACGTAAGGAGAATTTATGCACACTTTTTTTACGTTAGTGTGACAGTAAAATAGCTTTTAGGGGTGTTATTTTTCAAATTGCTATAGACGAATGCTGAGTCACTAGCTAGGTTCAAGTAAACTTGATATCTGTGCGGCCATTCCCTCAATGCTTGGATTCGCTTCTATACGTTGATAGATAGATAGATAGATAGATAATTAATGCTTTTGCATTAACAATCTTTTCGTTGCCGCATTAAAGTACATAAGCGATGATGGAATAATTTCCAATATCAGCATTTCTCTAGGGGTGTTTCATTAGTCTCAAAGTCCTACTAGAAGCTTTGTGTTACTGATACACGAGCGTAACAAGCAACTAAAACGACAAAACAAGGACAATCGTATTGCTCTAATGAGAAGACATTACTATTTATATTACTGACGACTGAAAGGAGCTCAAACATACGTCACGATGGTGCTGTTGAGGGAGAAATTCTTTGGGGCCTTCATCAACTGTTGACCAAGAACGCTGAATCGCATAACGCAGGTGGCCTCTCTTTTAGGTGGAAGTGGATTTCCAAAATGACAGAGAGCCAGTCCTGGTCTTACGAGAACCGCACGCTGGTCCTAATGAAGATCGTCAATATAATATTGCAATAGTGAGATTAAACAGTTACCTGAAATAGCTAATAGATATGTAGAAGTTAAAACAATACAAGATGGAGAATATTTAGAATCGTCAGAATCTCTGATGAATACGATTATATTTTGGTCGAATTTCCATTAAAAAGAAAAAACAATCGGCTTTAAGTTTTCAAAATCCCACAAAAGACTTTTACTTTTCCCAATGCGGGGTAGAACTGAATAAATAAAACCCGAAATTAGGTCATAATGAGGAAAAACACAGAGGAAAAGGCGATTTCAATGCCACTTTTAAATGGCTTCTTATTTGATTTTGGTAGAATTCATCAAGCTGATGATCTGTTTGACGCACAGAGAGGTTTGTGGCAGAAGTGAATGATTCATTGGTCATCCGAGTTTGACACATTTTGACTGGCGATCGTCTGTTGTTTAAGATTTATATACACCACGAATTTCTTAAAACATGAATGTAATTTAAAATTGTGATCTTGTAGATTGATTTTGGGTACACTGGGTTTGTTCATTCATTGTGAATATTTTTTCGATTTATCCTCCTTAAGAGATTCAAAAGTACATTGGCCAGCTATAGGAATATGTCGAAAATGGCTAAAAAGCAGTAAGGGATAAAAATGACAAATTTTAAACCCTATTAATGTTTATATAAATGCATAATGCCCAAGAAACTCAGTAGTAATGAAAATACTTGCAAACCTATTTTCTGGAATAGCTAGTGTTTACTGGCAACAGAGGAATGTTTAGTGATAAACAAATCAAATGCTCATTGAATGTTTACGGAAACAGTCAGTATGTTGAAAGATTTAAATTATGACCAAAGTATCCTTTGGAATAAATAAATCAACGACAATTAAACATCAACATCTTTGAATGCCTAAATAACTGCAATGGATGGGGAACTGGCCATTTCTGTTAACTCATTCTTCAGTGATCCTCAACAAGACAAAATCCTGAAGATCACATACAAGGCTGCGTTTCTTCCTACGATAAAGTAGAGTCACTTCCCAATCAAGGTACATGGGAAGTGACAGTTTTTCCCTTAATAAATTGAGACATTTTAGTAGGGGGATGCCCATAACAACTACACTCATAGATCAGTCAGTTAGTAGATTTATACATCTTACAATTCCCGCTGAAAAGTGTATCACGACAATGCTGCCTACTGACATTAATTTTAAAGCTTTCCGATTAGCGGTTCTATCACGAAGCATTCTTTCCCTTGTCTACGTGTGGATATTGCAGCATAGGCAATAGAAGGCTATGTCAGGATCCCTTTTCCTTCTCAAAGTTTGGTATAAGTGCCCCTGATTATGGGCATTCGTTTGTGGGAGCTTCACGAAAGATCCCAACTTCAGCTATAGTTGACATTCAAGCAGCATCCTGTAAGAGACTTGTTGACCCTTTAGCTCTGTCACCCAGCTAAATAAACACTGGGCCGGCCCCAATCAACCACATTCAGAAGGCAGTATATCCTCATTTGGTGCCTTCCCTTCCTGGCTCTGTGTGGTTGCACTGATCCCCTCTCTCTTAAGTTCGAACCACCTCCTTGCAGAGGGACTGGTACATGCGAGGAGAATGTCATTCTCGATTTCGTTAGCTTTCCCGTAGTGGTATACTCAACACACTTTCCTTTTGCTAATGATCTTACATACATCTTTTCTCAAGGCATACTAGACAGACAAAACATTTACACAACTCATAAGCCGTGGGACACAGGGCCCCGCATGTCTCACTAGCGCGCACGAACTCTGATGCCTACCCGGAGGCTTTGTGACTGTTTAATTTGTCGAGAAAAGCGAAACCAGATGTAGGGATCACTTGCGACGTCTCCGCAATGACGATCAGCATGATTCCGTTCATTTTTGACTATTAGGAGCATGATCAAGACCGACTAGATCATCAATAGCTGACTGCTGGATCCTGAATGGGTCTTCAATTCCTCGAAGTCACCCCTAAGTTTTGGTGCTACTAACTTATTTTAAAGCATTTCTGATTCTCCCATAGCATCACCCTTCCATTCTAGTTTTATGGATGTGCTGCTTTTTAAGTATTTAACTAAATAAGAGGGCCTCAGTGTGGCTTTAATTCAACTTTCTTAGTGCTTTCTCAAAGAGCAAGACAAATTCTCTTTCTATGCACGTAAATCGAGGATGTGTGAGGCCTTTTCAAGAAAACATAGTCAGTAACAACTCACTTTATCAAACAAATAACTCACAGCAGCTCTGACACTCGTGTACAAATCGAGTAGTTCCTCCGGGTAAGAGGTGTAGACACTAGCCGCATAGCTCGGGTCAGAACCCCGATTGGCCAGCGTCGCTCGCACTTCAATCGTCTGTGATTCGTCGTCACCCACGTAGACCACTGGTCCATCCTTATCTCTTTAACGGAGGAATTAAAGACTAAGGTGTTAATCAAAATGCTTACTGTGCAAATAATCCGAGGTTTATGGTCTTACTTGCTGATGGAGTAATCAAATCGAGGAAGTAGGATAAGGGAGCAGTCCCTGCTTTCGCATTCGTTGCTGAAGGTTATCTTGAACAAGGAAAAATAATACCAGTACTTTTAAGCTGTCTTATGTCACGACAGCCATTCAGGCGTCACCACGTGGTGATTTCTAATCCCCGTCGACATACGCCACGTGCCTCTGTAACTGAGTCTTCTCAAACATGTGCCTTATCCTGTCTCTCTGTTGTTCAACTAGTCCTCTCGTGGTTAAGAGCAGATTGCTGCAATCATGAAGATAGAGTCCCACAATCCACCTTCAGATCCTCCATAAGCGATAATTCGCACTCACTATTTGCTCGAATTATTTGAACTGCAGGGACTGCAAACACTGCTCTGTGATCCACATTGGCACCATACTTACTTGTAGCAATTAGACGACAACAGCAACCTTGATAAGTGTAAACAATATTGCACTTGAACCCTGGATATAGGGTGTACCTCATTATTTAGTTATTTTTTATCGTAGTGTACTAGATTTCTTATAATGAAGAGACTCATGAAGATGAAAAAGAACGACTGCTCATTTATGTGAGCTGAAATACGTACATTGGGTTCAGCAGTGTTCTCCCTGGGGTTGTTGATGGGGAACTGGGTCAAGTCAGCCGTCGACGATTGAGGCGATGGTACATCCAAGAGCCACTTTACGCCGAATCGAAGTGGCGAGGTCAGATCCACCATACTGACATCCTTTTAGGGAACCAATAAACGGAGTTTTTATACATATCCAGGAATCACCAGTCTGTAAGTCGGAAAACCCACTACACCCTGCATAATGAGTGCCCACTGAACTGCAAGATATACCGGGTGTTCGGATGGAATCTTACAAAGCGGTATTCGGTTATTTTTTAAAGATGATTTAAGGGTGTTGAAGCACGCTACGCTCTCTGAACAGTCCAACGCTAAAGGTACATTGAGATTATTTAAACATTTGATTTAGATAGAGGTGAAAAATGGTAAAGGGCATCGGAAATTTAGCATTTCAGACTCACTATGAATAGTTTGTGGCATTTAATACTTGTAAGAAACTCCAATTTCAATCTTAGCATTCTCGTAAGAGCCATGGCTTTGCTACCAAGTTTAATTTTATCACCAAATCTAACTGCTGATAATTGCTTAGTCATGAAGACTTATTCTAAGTTAATGAAGCAGGTAAAAACTTGAAGATCAATTAAGTTTGACATTTTCTATAAGGACTGGCTATCTCTAGAGGTGCTTACCCCCTTTTTACATATTCGTCCACGATTATTTAAATAACTGCTCAAATAAAGAGACCTTGGCGACTGGTACTAATCGACTGGCCTAAATTTTGATAACAGGATGCCAAATGTTATAAAGTTTTAGAAAAAAGTGGCCAAAAGACAGTCGTAAGCTGGGAAATAAACTTGTACATGAGAACCGAAAGTGGTGGATGGTTGAAATATTGTGGGTGTTAAGTTCCATCATTTTATAAATCATTAAAGCGTTGAAAAATCAGGACACCGAAATGTAACAGGAAGGTCGGCTTTTTATCGATTTTGATTATGTTTATGGTCTAATTTTGATTTAGTTTCTTAACGAATAAGACCAGATAATTATCATGAAATGAGTTAATAAGAAATTCTTATACACAACTTATTAAATATGTTTAAATATTCACTTTTTGTTAGTGCAAACAACTACTGCTTAAGAACTGTATTCATATGTCAGATAAAAATTGATAAACTCCACATGTAGACAGCAGAACGGTCTTGATTTATTAATAACCCTCGGGCTCTAAGGCGAAGCCTCTTATTTTTGTGCATTTTAATCCCATTAATTACTTTTTTTCGCCACTGAAAGTAAATTAGTAAAAAGACTTGATAAAATAATTTCGCAAATTGTTTTTATGCTAAAACCGCTTTTATTATTCAAAATAAATAATCCGGCTCGAAAAATTAACGAAATATTAAAATCGACTCACAAAACGCCACTTCAAAGTGGGTTTAATTCAGAGGTTAACACAACTTACCCTGAAAGCAAGTCGAATAGTAGAGGCCTGAGCAAGTTCTGCTCTAGTTGGTGGTTTTCCGGCCATCCAGTGATCCCTGCAAACCGCCGTTTGTCCATTTTGCAGCACGAGAAACGGTAGTGCTTCATCCGAGTCTGTGGGGGGTGGCATTGCAGTGTTATCACCGCCGCTGCTTCGTTGGTAGAAGGCTCGGATTTCGGGGTCCCCCACGCTGAGTATGCGCTCCCCAATGAAGCTGGCTACCGGGACATCCTCAGCAGTTCCTGAACCGACTGGCGGGTTCTTAGTGGCGTTGGTGAACTTTTCACTCAACCAGCGCTCCGGAGGGCTGATAGTGAGAAGAAGACGAACCGGCAACGTTCGATGGGCACAGGGAACACTGCAGATTGAATGACGATAAAAAAAGAGATGAAATTTGCAACTTTTTATTATTTTATTATAATAAATATGCTTTGAGCCAAGCCACTTTAAATCAAATATGAAAACAAGCTACCTAGAAGGAAAACACAACTTTCCGTTTCACAATCGACCAAGACGGTCATTATAGCTCTTATCTTTATATTTTTGCTGTTTCCCCTTCTGCATCGAGGCTACATCGACAGCTTCTACCTACAGAAACCAAAAACTCGTATTAGCCATTAGCATTTCTCTGTGTGAAATTCCTAATTATAATTATCGTTGCCCGATTCACGTCCTTATCGAAAGCTACACGTTCGACACTTCAAATAAAAATATTTGCGAAGATATGCTGGCTTCCAGTCACGTTCTATAAATAGACCCTGTTTGCCTCCTATATTCCTGAGACCTCATGGAAAGGCCAAACCTTGCTCTACAATTAACGCTGCGATCGAACTTTAGAGATTATATACATCTTCTCGAGCTCGCACCCAAGCTACACAGTGGCGGGAAAGAGGCTGCGAAGATGTTACGGGGTCTGGCCAAACAAATCTGCACTCTTTTGTCTCAGTCTCGTGTTGGATCTGTTCTTCCATTGTTTAGAAATGGAGGAGATTACCATCCCACATCAAGGCATGAATCTGGACTGCAGACCCCTTCTAGTTGACCATAAAAGATTTATCAAAATTTCAGATCCACGTTTGCCCTAATGAAGAAAGTTTTTGCATTGATAAAATGATCAGGGCCTATTGTTGGGTTTAATTTTTTCAAATGCCAAGTTTGACAGTGACTATTGGTACTGAGTGCAAGTATTTTCTACTTCAAGTGAGAAAGGATTGAGATTTAACGAAGCAACATCTACAAAAAATAGTCCCAATAAAACATGTTTACTTATAAAGGTTAAGATTTAAATCAGCGGTAGTTAACCAATAAAACCCACTTTATAAACTGGAATTTTTGGCTCCGAACCGTTTTCTGGTAACCTTTTATATCGATAGAGGAAACAAGAATAAAAAATTGTTTATATTATGAATTAGACTGGGACAGAACACCCATTTTCTACTTCGATAAAACGAATTTCGTGCAATTTCAGGAATACACACACACACACACACACGAACAGTAAAGGATGCGAAAAAAATGAAAATTAAGGCGCTAAATTCAAAAACTGATTATTCGAATTTTTCGAAAATTTCGACATAGAGTTTTTATTTGCTTCCGATTAAAAAGTAGGGAATATTTTGAAGTGTTCATTGCTATTGAAATAGGTAATAATAGTTTAAAATTTCAATTAAAGCAAAATTGCAACAAAAAAATTATCTTTTAATAATAAGGCAAATAAGTATCAGAAAATTCATACAAAGATATAAAACGAAATGTAATTTGTGCGAATTTCTCACACGAAATAGAAAAGTGCTGGTCTGAACTCTATAAGGTTACTATAAATTCATCTTAAATTTAGGAAAAAACTTGTTCAGGCTTTGAAATAAAGAATATCAGCTTTAGTTGAGTTAATTGCTATATAGGACGCCAAGACAGACAAATGATTTGACATTTTAAAAGGACATGTTGCCTGACTCCCAGGAGGAAAATTTGAATACTACTTAGCATCAATTTGTCAATGTTTTATAAAAATAAAATTATAAATATATCTAAAGCTATAAATAGAAATTCGAACTAGGATTGGGACTCTTCATCTGGAGGAGTTGAACCATCTTGAAGGGAACCGTGGTTGTCAACGTGCTAGGAAGGGACCACCCCTGTCCTCTGGCGTGATCTCCTCGTTCAAAATGGATCCACCTATGAATCCCTCAGCTCAAACTCGATTCATATTTGCTACCGTCATAAACGTATGCAACTCAAACCGAAATAAACTCTTGTGCACGCCCTCAACCCAACCAGATAGATCTGATTACATATCAATGCTTCTGCTAAACATTTATGCCTGCTAAAAAGATTTCACATATCGGATAATTGTATTCAAAATGTTGTTTTCCGCGCTGATAATGATATTAAACTCCCGAAACTCCAAGCTGGGTTGGGATAATGACACTGGCCGCTGCTTCTCCATAGAATTTTACAACCGCAATCGCATTACTTTCCCCCTGGCTCAAGGTCAGGAAAATGACAAAAACGGCATAAACTGTCTTCTAACTGCCCATTGGCAAATCTCACCAGCATCTCAACCGGATCTTCGGCCACCGGATGCCGATCCTGGATGCGCAGATAATCTCCCGGTTTCCAGGACCTTTACCACTCCAACCATTTCTTTCAAAGCAGCACCCCTGCAGTCGGCGAAACTTCTCTATTGCGATTTCCATTTTTATCTCACTACAGGTTATCCCGTCTCACAAGCTCCTACTCAACTTCCGACCCCCTTAAAGGAGACGTAACGGGAACTAACCTCCTTTTGACGGCTACGCTAAATCAGGTCCATTCAAAACTGCAACAGCAGACACTACTCAGGCCTTCAGCGTTTTTCAGCCGCCTTCGGTCATGGCTACGGGTATGATAGGTCAACTGTGTCTCAGGCCTCATCACCGGCCGCATCATAAACAGCGTTTTGTGAGCTATGCAAACGAGACAAACCAGATGCTGGACAGCCTGCAATATCCCAGGTGACTCAACTCCTATGTCTCCCAATCCGAGTTCTGAGTAAAGTCCTTCGTCCTCATACGGCATTAACAGCGTGCATTGATCCTAATACTTCCTGACCCAGCCTTTGACTAATGAATCCGGTGGACTCAAATCTTGCCAAACATTTACTCATATTAACACACATGCTTAACAGACGCTTTAGTATGGACGTCGCCTCTTCTCCATTTGGTATCGAGACTTCTAATTTAATCCTGGGTAGTTGATGCATCTTGGCGAGAACTTTGGTGTATCTATCTGCCATTGACATCACAAACCAATTGAACAAAGTCATTTAAACTGAAATTTGCTAATGAGACCTCAAAAGGATTATAATGATTTCCGGGAACGTTTTTCGAATCACTCAAAGGGGATATTTTTGCTCCTTGCAAAGATCGATTTGAACTTTTTATCAATTGATCAGATGGTATCTATCAAAACAGAACTATTCGAAGGGTTGCAGACCGCTAGTCTCATGCTTTCGGAGAACAAATAAGTGCAATTGTGAGATGGCAGTGAATAAAAAATATATGTTATGTTTCTATGATTTACAATGTGCGAATCCTACTACACTTAGCCCTCACTTCATTAAATGAAGCGCAAGCCTACCCTTTAGAAAGATTGGATTCCACCTCCGTTCCACTATTGAAAAAAGCAGAACTCAAATGACAATGGAGTTGCATTTAATGTTAAGATTGAAGTGTGAGGGAGCAAGTTGGCTCTTTACCTAACGCCTGCTCACTTTTCCCTCATCGGCGCACAGTCAGCAGGGTTACAACACAATAGAAGAGAGAAAAATAAGTCACATATTGGCTATTACTGAACGTAATTGCTAACAATGATCAAAACGGGGTATTTGTGATTTGAGCAGGTGTACTGGTACATTTCATAGCGCAAGAGTGATGGACTCATTTTTCTAGTGATAATATTTCAGACGAAAATAAGAAATTAATTACAAATTGATGGTCAAGATATAAGTCAATTTGTTTTGAGGAGATAGGTCTATGGTGTGCCACACTCTCTATCTCAGCTTTCTCAAAAGTACAGCAGCATTTCCCATTGCAGGGTTGTGAAATGAAGCATATTTTGGAGGATTAATTGCTAATCGCGTCGATATTTTATAGAGCGAAATAGGATTTCTGTAATTCATATGACAGCTATTTAGCTTTAATATTAAAAATTTTAAGTCGAAGCAAACCTTTACACCTATGTTAGTCAAATGTGCTTTACACAAATCCGAATTGTTCAAGTGCCCTAGGTAGAAAGATGAGATTTCATTAAAACACGTGAAAATTTATCTAATTTTTAGATTACCAGGAGCTGACGCCACCGAAAATCTGGTGTTATCTTGATTCTAAATTCTTTACCAGCTCAAGACTTGTGAAAGAGATAAATACCTTTCGAGACCTTATTGATAAACGTCTTTCGACAAGTGATGGGGTAACCCTAGATAAAAATGTTTCATCAATGCAAAACTGATATCTCTTTTCATAAAAAGTTAGCTCATTTTTAGAATATTCTATTTAATGTCGATAGATAAATAAACAAACTGAAGCTCTTTGAATTCAGGGATTTATAAAAAGCTAAATTTCCTTTATCTATGGTATCAATCAATAATAAATTAAACCCTCAGCTGCGTCGCTAGATGCGTTAGCCCAAAAAGAATAGTTTTTCTGCATTCTTAATCCATTTAGCTCTCGTAAATGATTCATCGTTTTTTTCGGCTCCATTCAGTGGCTGATATGCAATCATAATTAACGTGAAATGCGATATCGGTCAGGTCTAAAATATACTAAATCCTCTTTATTCAATTGGCACAGATAATCTATACCAAAATGATTAAAATAAAAATAAAAGTTATTTAAGGTATTTATAACCACGGTCAGTATAGAACTATAATGCAGTGAGTGGATTTGTTTCAGGAAATGTTTTTCATGAGTCAAATGTAGACAATAAGTCAAATGCCATTCGATGAGAATGGATCCATAGTATTACTTGCATGACTCCACTAGCCATACACCGAATGATGGTTGCATTTGGCCTCACGCAAAATCCATAGGAGATATATATATATATATATATATATATATCAGGACAATTTTGAGGTTAAGGAGCGTAAGGCTGGCTTACGGGTCAACAGGTGTGAAGGTGGCGAGGACCTTGAGGTTCATGCAGTGGACACGAGGTGCCCAGTAGCCGGGCATGACGTGGGTCTCCCGCGTGCAGTCCTCAAGCGAGTCTAGACGTCTCCCCATGTGGCTTGATCCGTCCTCTTCTCGTACCATGAAGACTTCAACTCTATTTACGGAAAGGAAGCTCTACAAGTTCCCATGGAATCGCTTTTATTCCGAAAAGCCACTCTAGAGTTGATACAGCTGACGTGGATCTTAAGATGGAAGCAAACCTGGCAATTTACATCGTCGAGACCTAGACCCCTTTATCTGACGAAGTGCATGCATCTCGCACTGATGTAGATTGATTTACTGGTGAAGGGATCCTTCTAAGGATCTGTTTCGTTCGATCACTTTATTTTTTCAACTAATCTCAACAGGATACACTGAAGGGGTTTCGGCATAGGAGAATGTATAATTTCAAAAGATGGGAGTAATGGTATCAAAGACTCAACTCTCAGAAAGAGCTCCAAATCACATTCACCAAAGTCATTGTCTCTTCGAATACCCCTCAAGTTAGCTTTTTTTTCAAAATGGGAGAATGCAACTAAGAAACCGACAATCAGTCCAAGAAAAATCCTTTCCAGAAGTCTGGATTCTTGTTTATATATTTAATTTTAGGGCGTTAGAGATAAATATGAAATTCCGAACTTCATAACTGATTCTTTATTCAAAGCACCGATTAGTCTATATTCCTTAACGCATCCTAAGATGGTAGTATAGATATTTATGAGCACCAGACGAAATCGAAGAGCCTGCTCACTTGATGACTGGCCGGGTTCGAAAGACGGCAACGCGATCAGAGTCGGGAGCCCCAACGGCCAAATCAGGGTAGCTGTTCTTGTCCAGATCCAGTCCACCCGAGGCTACGGAAAACCCGAAGCCCTTCATGAACCCCGGTAGTAAGGATGCATTCAGAATCTGGAACACATCGTATATCGAACTTCTAAATGGAGATTACTAGTTAAAATTTCCAAAATAGGCATATCCTTTGGAATATAAGTGATCTATCATTCTTACAAATCTAAAATATACTGCAGAAGCATACAATGCTAAAGTTTAGGTATAGGTATTATTTTTTAAACTAAATAGTTTTTGTACAAAACTTGTTTCAAATTTGTCCTTCTTGGAATCTAAAATGCGCCATATTTCTAGAGCATGTTAGATATGTCACCAGCTAATATTACAGATGTAAAATAGAAACTTGGCGTTCTGGACAAACAGTCTCGTTCAAATTTTGTGAATGATTAATAATCAATGATTTTTTTCAAATTTATATCTGCATTGAACTATCAATTCTTGAAAAATGCTCCTTTTCCTAAGTTATATCTTTATCTGATCATAAAATATCGTCGAAGATACCATTAGTTAAATTTAGAGTTAGAAAGGGGTTTCTGAAAAATTATTTTGGGGAAATTTTCATTAGAAGAATCCAAAATATTGATGCATGCATAACTTTCAGGTATATAAGAAATTTTATACTAAAGAAAAATTCACATCTATAGAGGACATGCCTGCAATTAAATCTGTAAAAGATAAATTAAATTATCATTGACAGTCCATCAAGTTGAAGGCATCAAAATACGATTGCAGACACAATTAGAGGAATAGGGTTAATAGGTCAGAGACCTTAAAAGTTCATACCCACTACTGCATCACACATCTGACACCCACGGCAAAGTCACTTTGTTACACGAGTTTTATTATCTTTTTCAAAAAAGGTTCATTACACATGAAATGTCATTCAAAGTGACATCCCCTCTACCACCCAACAGGTGATGGATTCCGAATCCGATTTTCGTGGGAGGTTTTTGGGCACTGGAGGTCCTCAAAATGGAAGAATATCGAATTTCAAGGTAATTTCCTTAACCGGTAAATCGATCGTGTTCTGTATCATAATTAATATCGGTTAAAACGAGGATCATTGAAAAGAGCGGTTAACTAAAACTGCATTCATCGTTTTGCAGTTGATAATCGACTGTTTTATTAGTGGAAAAGTAAGATCTATAAAGCCAACCAATGAAAATACGCTCTTCTTTTTACCGTCTTCATTCTGCAGTAGATACATCTTAGTAAATGGACAAAAATGCAGGCCTCTAAAGCATGGTCTATTCTGGATTGACATATCCTCACGCAAGAGGAAATTGAAGGATATTTGCCAAGTTAGAATTCGATTGGAAGCATAATTACATCGCAGCTGAAGCAGGATTAATGCGTCTGCTGGAGGAAATAAACTGTAGCCGGCAGTAGTGAAATTCACGTAGGCAAAGATGAAAAAAGAGGCTGGTGAACTGGACAGAAGACGCAATACGAAGCCCAGGAATGGCTTTTAAGTAAATGCAGTTTCTTCCTGCGTTACAGAGAATTTGAATCAATGCCTTTGCCGGTTTCATTAAATCCCTATCGGATGTCATTTTGCTTCATTTTGTTTCAAGGGCCATACTGAATAAAATTAGTCACCATTAATAACAGCTAAATGACACGTCTACTTAAAGTGGCAATATAGTGCTTTAGAGGACTAATGAAACATCTTCGGATGTTGAAAATGCCACTCAACTCCTGTCTCACTAAACATATTCTCAAAGTCACTGGAAGCAACATTCTTCAAACGGAATACTGAAGCGATGTAGACTTAAAAACAGTTAAAGGTTTGTACAGTAGTAAAACGAGTCTTTGGCTATGAATAAGTTTCAAAACTGGCATCTGAAACTTATTCGCGTTCCTGGTGATTTTTGTTTGAAAAGAAAAAGGAATTTCAAATCGAAGCTAACGTAACTAAGATACCATTACGATGAATGCCGTTTTATGCGAATATAGCTAACATGAGGAGCGTTGGAGCTTACATTTTTGCAAGGATCCTAAAAGTTCTAAATTTCAGATTGTTAAAATGTACTCTTCGAGTTTCCGTCATATCAGATCGACACAGTATCCAATAAATCAGTTGCAAGATATTAGATATAACTCTTTGAATCAATAACAGAAATAATGCCAATTGTCTTTATGTCCTCGTCAAAATTTTGCCAAAAATAGGAGTAGACGATCTGATTTAATTTGTTAGAAGAAGTAAAGGATGGACTTAGAGATAGTTCGAACAGCATTCGTTGCAATAAAGAGAAGGTAAGGGAGTGATTATTATTATCCTTAAGCATTCCAATCATAAAATTCGAGGAGTAATGAATCGTATGAATCGTATCACTTGAATCACGTTGCAGAGAAATACGTTAATTTGGCACATCAGGTTTTTCAAAGGTTGCAATCAAGACCAGATTTTGCAATGTCCAATCAATGAGAATCGATTAACTTGTGATTTCTTGTTCATTATTAAAACAAATCTTTTCATTTATTAGAGGTAATCAAACATCGATATATACTTAACAACTTGCCTTAAAGGTTAGTTATCGGTAATTTACAAAATCATTTAAGCTCTCTATCTGCCAAGTCTAACACTAATGGGTTGAATGCAGCTCCATAATCAACAGTCGATTGTTTCACGCACGCAACAATGAGCTTTAAGGATTGCGCAATCACCGATCGAAAGTTGCAGCAATGCACTTCTGCTAAAGTGCACTAGAAGATGCTTCGCTGACCAACCAATTAACCATTAAACTTGACTTATGCACTTTTGTGGTCACAAATCAAGTTAACTATCACAGCTTACGCCACAAATTTTCAGCCGAGGTCAGGCTTTAAGGTCAGATTAAGTATAATCCCCATGTCCTTTAAGCTTTAAAAGAATAATCTGCTTGCCTTCTAGTGCATCAAGGGTTTATAGAGGTCTTTAGTTCCGTTGTTGAAGGTAATGACATTTTAAAATAAAAAAATACAATCCTGAATCTCAACCTTTTCTGGACTAAGGGAAGAATAATTCATGCCTTCAGTTAAAACAAACTAGGAGGACCATTTAGTAGAAATCAGTGTCATATCGAGCATTTCGAATGTGTTATTTTTAAGAAAAATCGAAAGCGAGGGTTGATTTCTATGAGCTTTGTTCTAGTGATTGTGTGGTTGCGGACTTTTGGAACGTGGTATCCAATCAAACCACGAAAACTTCCCATAATTCCCATGTTGTGTTTTTCAGTAACGGAATAGCTACATTCCAGAAGAATGTGATCTATTAAAATTGACTAATTCGATGACAATCGTGACTGTACTATAAATATTCCCTGCTTTAAATAATACGCTTCTTTGCCTTGTAAAAATTTTAACCTCAATTTCTCCAGTGAACCATCGAGTTTTCAGAATCATAGTGGTTCTTTTCCCATGAATGAATACAGCTCTGTCGTTATTTTTGTGTGGCTTCAACAGATGTCACAAAAACCAAGACGAAACATTATTCGTACTTTGTTTCTTCCAAGAAAACGGCCAATGTTCTGCTTCAAATTTGTTGATTCAACAACAAACAAGGTGGTTAGTGACTTGACAAGCTGTGATAAGTGACATACTGCACCGAGAAAACCTCACGGGCGTCGAAACTGACTATTTCCGACACTTTGTGAAAGCATTATCCAGTTGAAAGCACAGTATGAGTGACCATCTTTAAAGCTGGCTTTCTATCGATAAGGAATTGTGCTTTGTAGTTATTTCGAAAACCGAATGCACGAAAGGATAGTGGCGAACTTCAGGTCTGCACTAAAATTTGATAAGGTTTCTAATCAGGCTCTTAATCGGTCCTCCAGATTCGTCAAAGCATGTAAAATCCGCCTAACTCTAAGGAGCCATTAAAGTGTATAAAAGTAAATCGGGGCTGACCTGAGTCGGATCACCGATTTCTCGTGATTTGGAGCCGCGGTAGACGACAACAACACCCCCACCTTCGTTGTAAGGGGCGCCGATTGCAAAGTCTGTTAAAAAAGAAAGAGCGCAATCGTTCAAATCGCTAGTCCCCGCTTCATGCATTACCTAGAAACGCCTGATTATTTTGCTTTCGCTAGATTAACAGAAAACTAATGATTGCTTCCAAAATAATGTGTCGAAGAAGCATGGTTTTGGGACACTTAGACAAATCGAATCCCCGAGTTTTGGGTGGAATTTTTACTATCCAAGCGCCTGTTGAGATCTGTGCTCTTAGAGTACAACTCACATATCATTTGGAAACGTTCGCGTAAACACTGTACTTCGCTAGCTATATTGCTTTTCCTTAAATCGGTACGTCGAACCTTCCTGACAGTAAAGGTTATAAATTATGATAAGGAATAAACAATAAACTACAAAGACTGCCACTGGAATTCATTGGATTATTTACGGAATGGTAAACATATCTTTGCCATAAACGGAGAATGTCAAATTGAATTTGACGCATTGTTCTTGAATGAGATTTGTGAACATAGATTATTGATTAATTCAAAAGGACGATAGATTTTCCACGAGCAAGAAATTCGATTTTTTATATTTTTCTTTTATGTGTCCCTTTTAGTAATAAACAATTATAAGAAGAGTTCCATCGTATTAAAATGAACCCTAAGTCAGTGTCTGTTAAAATGCCAGCAGGTTTGATTGTGAAACGGCTTTGCGTTTACAAAGGGTCAAAAAGCCCACGGCAGATGTCCTTTTGCAAGTGCAAACACCACTGTAGGTTAAGATCTGCGGTTGTAAATACTTACAAAAACTCATAAATGATGTTTTTATTACTTTACTAAAAAAGATGAAGATGGGAAATGATAAAGTTTACTAAGAACAGAGCTCTTCGGGATCCTGGAAGGAAACTGAGACTTTTTGGTTAGCATAAGGAGGTAATAAGATATTGAGTTGCAGCTTTGTATAGTACTAGTTTAGATCAACCATCCGCAAATTTTTATGAGGAAATCCTGATTTTGATATATCCTTATGCAGTGAAGGGTTCGTAACGGCTTGTTTCCTAACTTAGTAAGATATTCCAATGAATTTGAAATTTCACAAAATAAAATTAATATTAATCTGGTAGTGGTGTGAAGCAAAACTACAATTTTTTTATTTTTGTAAACGATAATTGTGAAAGTATCTAGACATGTCAGACGGCGATATTCATAATTATAAATGACAATTATGGTACTAAGCTCCATGCTACTTAAAATTATTGTCTTTAAATGGTCCTTTTATAGAAACAAACATATTCGAAATTTGCGAAATGAGCAATAAATAATTTAAGAGATTAATAGCACAACGATTAACTAATTTAGTAACTAAATGCCTTGCAATAGGAGAATTTGCAACATTTGTCCTTTGAGCTAAAAACTGAGGCTACGGCCAAATTTATTTATCTTTAAAATACCTTGGTTTCCAAATTGTCTTGCTTAGGGTGTATCTACTTTTTTTCATGGTGGAAAGTAAGGAAAATGTCAGTATTGAGTTGGTGGCCCCTTTCGAAGCGATCTCTTGCCATCATGGCAGCACATCACCAAATGAATGATAGGAAGAGAGGTACGTCACGAAAAATCACAACTCCGTATGCATGATCCGTCTTTTTATGAATAGCCTCCAAATTTCTAGGAATAGGCAATACATTTATTTCGTTCACGATAGGCTACATTTATCATCATTATTATTAACATCTTCATAAAATTATTTGAAAGGACGTTTGAAACACACATTAACTACAGAAGTTTGATATAGGTAAATTGTCATATGTGCCACTCTTAAATTTTAAACTAGTAACTTTAACAGCAGTTCCAAAAAAGGAGACTTTCTTTAGAATGCAAGATGCTCATTATTTAAAAATATTTATTAAATTATTAGAAGGGCTTTAATGGGTTGTTTTTTAAAGTTTCGCCCTGATCGGTCAATAATGTAATTAAACTCTGAAATGGAAGTTGATGGCGACTTTCCCTCGATTGATTGTCCTTCGAAAGTGAATCTTTTAGGTATGACTAACTCTGTGCAAATACACTCAGACTAGGATGATTAATTGCCTTCCGTTCAGGTGACCAAGGTAAGCTGAAAATTTGTTTCCTTCTCTCTCTCTCCCTCTCTCTCTCTCCAGTCGATTGAATCTATCAGTCTGAGTAATTGAAACGGCTGGATATGGATACCGTGGGCTATTTTGCACCACAGTGAAGGAGATACTCTTTAATTGGTTGATCGAATCCTGATTGGCTAGACAGTTTATGACGCCACGCGTTGATCCGAATATGTGCGCATTATTACTGTCCTCTTGACCGCGCTCTGTTCTACTACTTCACTTAATACCAGTTAAAGGTATGAAAGGTGCTCACGCACATTAGCGGCCCCGGCCATGTAAAAAAGAAGATTATGGTTTTTGCTTAATGCTCCTCCCTGAAAACTACTAGTGCTGTCCCGCAGCATGACAGACGACCATCCGATTGTGCAAAAGTGCTGCAGAAAGCTCCTGGCAACGGAATATGGACTTTGGCGCGTTAGTTGAATGTTTCAGTCATAAGCATGAGGCTTGCAGTACTCGTCGAAGATGTCCAATTCCCAAGGGGGAGGTAGACAGCCGATTTTTCAACTTCACAAGGGCTTCGATTGTTTGGATACTGAACTGCCCAAATCGTATCCGTACGCGCGACTCTTAAGTATGGTTGAGCGCCATCGTCAAGAAAGACTTTTGAGCGCCACCATGAGGGTATTAAAAATCCCAGTGAACCTGCAGAATTGAGGCATTTTGTGTGGCGACCCTTCCCCAGAGAAGGTGTAAATCAGCTTCCTCGAGGTTGTTCTGGGTTGCCGCGTTGGGCAATGGTGTAATTTCTTCATCTGTAGAATTTTTAATATATTAAATTTTTAAATAACGAACACTTCACTTAACGATTTTCTCTTTTTCCAAATGAGATTGTCAACTTTTTCCAGAGCATGTTGTATCTGAAACTTATTCAACTCCTACCCAAAATTCCTGATTGACTGTTTTAGAATTCGTTAAGAGCTCCAACTGTCAAATTAGAAACTCTTGATAGACGTATATAAATAAAAGACTCAAAAACTAGATCTATTTATCGATTTTTTTTAAACGAGCTTGAGAGACTAGGAGTAACTTGTAAAGTGCGAACAGCGTGAGGTCATGGTAAGTAGAACACACCGTCACCCGGTGTTTTTCGCTGGACCTAAAGTGGCCTAAGATGCGTGAGGAGGAGCTCACGGAGCAGCACAGGAACATTAAAGCTTTTCTTTGACCTAGACCATGAAGCAGAATTGCTCCTATGTGAAGTACGATCGACTAACGTGGTATTATTGGTCATACTGGTTCACTGGGTAGAGCTGATATACCAACAATAAAATCGTCATGATTTAAATGGTGCCATTTACAGAAAGCTCCAGACTATTGTACGGGAATCCTTAAATACTCTATTGAAATTCGTTTTCCATTAAAATGTTTCATACGTTCCCCCTCGATTCTATAATTTCGATTTCCAGACACTTGGAAAAAAGTAACCAGAAAAAATAGCTCCAAAAACTTCTCACAAGCAGCAAATGTTGACGTGCATCAGAGACTCTTCATTCGAGAACTAACTTTCCCCTATTGTTTGTAACATGTTCTTGATTCTTGCTGACGTGTATCGTAAAAGGGCATTTTGTTTCGGTACCTACAACTATACAGTTTGAATGCATTATCTATCTTAAGTACCAGGTTTAGCATATATGATAGCAACAATGCAAAACAGTCTGGAATTCAACGCTTAAATCAAACGACTAAGAAGTCAAGAAATAAATCGACATTTTGGCGCTTTAAGCTGCCTGACAAAGTAATAACCTGTTACAATCAAAACCCCACCAACAATTATGTGTTTAGTTATTTTTTGCATTATAAACAGAGCTATTAAACGGCTTGAGTTTTCGTTTGTTCTCCTGCTATCTATGCTGATGTGAATCTAGGTCAACGCTAAGCTTCAGGACTGAACAGGCACGTTTGCGATATCAAAAATGAGTGCGAGATGGAACACTGACTCACGGTGTCACTGAAACTGAGAAGGCGTCTCTGTATCTACTTTCGAGTTTGTGCGGCTTCTCAGACATTTCTTTCACTGACTGAGTAGTTGTAAAGCATTTCGAGTTATTGCTGTCAAAGCGGTTGAATAAGTAACAAGCTGGAGAGCTTGAATATCCCATTTAAAGCAGAGAATGAGTCCTTTGGAAAAAAGGGATTGTTGGTGAAATCGAGCTAAGACCTATTTCTTGTTAGATATAGTAAATGAAATCAAAAAGAAACTAACTAAATTTTCACCTTATTTAAGGGTCTTATAAAGCAGTAACGGTTCTTGCCCAAAACGCCATTGATATCCGGATAGTGCAGATTAGTATTGTTTAGGATGGATAAAAACTCCGGTGGCTACTTAGACATGGTGATTCCTTTGATCTACCCCAATCCATGAATTCGGTGCTGGAACTTGTTGGCAAGTATGTTCTGACTATTTCGGAAAAGTTTGGGATATATTTCTGGCACCAAAAACAGCTGTTTTAGCTAATATGTGTATTTAATATTTGATATTCTTTTTAACAATTAATCACACATAACTGGGAAGAATTATGGAGCGAAAGTCATCCACAAGGCCAAATTAAAGTGATGAAGCTTTTAAAGTAATGGAAGTATGCCAATTCTGATCGAGATTGTCTGCCGAATTCCACGTAGCTGCGACATCTAATTGAACTCCGGTCAAAAATGCGTCTTTTACAATTTTGCGACATAATTAGGTTTCAGTTTGCCAATTAATAATAAAATAAATTTACCTTCCATAAAACTCATCGATCTTGCACTCTAAGTTTCAATCACATAAATTGTTAAACCACCTCTAGCAAACTTGGGAGTTGAAATATGAGGGCCGTTTGGTCGTAATGGATCTGGTTTCTCTCAGACGGAGAGCAGAGAAGACAAATCAATAAGTCTATGCAACAGTGTGCAAATTCTCCTACTTTGATTGACGAAAAACCCGCGAAATTGTTCCGTTTATGAACCGTAGGATAACTATGGCTTGGCCGCATATTCTGTTTGACAGGATGGAAAATACAGACCCTGAAAGTCTCTGCGAGAATGGATCTTAAAACATGTGAAAATGTGCTAGCAAAACTGCAGAACATTAAGAGACACCTACGAGTCAACTACTTTAAATTTATATATTCACCCACTATTACATGAAAACCAAGATTCATAGCTGCATTAGTCATTGCTACATGTGATCTGGATGCTGCAGATTTCATCGCCCTGCTTACTACCCTTTTTAAACTAGACCATCTAGGGAGTATACTGGCACTCGACTCATGAATGACGCAGAAGTCAGGACACGTCCCTACTTGGACTCCTAGGGATGGGTCGCCTTCCTCCTTAATTATTTCCTCTATCTTGTAGTTGCTGGTCTACTCGAGTGGCCATTCCAAATCAGAGTACAGTAAGCCTTACTAATAAGGCGGTGCATAATATAGAGGGCTCTTAGGATTGGCTCAGGGCTTGGGCATGAGTAAAGCGGGTGTTAATCGGAGCTTCACTATGCCGGCTTTGAAACCGGAAATCTAAAACAAACCGCCCACTTGTCATGAGATTCGCATCTCACAAAGCATTGAGCTCCTTTTCAAAGTTATGGCAGGTCTCATATAAAAATAACAACCTTTTCTAAGGTGTTATGAGGATTAATAACTTAATTTAGCTACACCTATGAAATGTCAAGGAAGTCATCCTTCCAAATGAGTGAAATTTCTTCCGTGTTTATTAAATGAGATAACTATATAAGTATATATACAGTAAGAATAACGGTTATTTAACAGGAACAGAAACCCGGATATTTGAAATTAAGGTGATAGCTTACTGAGATAGAAAAAATATATTCTTATGAAATTTTAACGGTTTGACTAAATCCTTTATGGTTGAGGAAAAGAAAAGGTCTCTTATTTCAATACAGAACTATACAATTTAAATTTATAAGTCTAAAATTAACTTTGAAATTGTCGACACCAATAGAAAGCTTAAACAACATCTTAAGTTAGGTAAAATGCTGAATAATCATCCAATTTAAATCTGGCTTACTCACCGTTGATTCCATCATGATCGATATCCCCAAGACTAGTAATGGCATTTCCGAAGCCGCTTTTGAAGGACAAATTAGGAGGAGGTCGAATAACCTGGACGTCGGCGATGGAGTAGGGGGTTGTTGATGGTAGTCTACGTTTCTGGTTCCAATAGACATAGACATTCCCGAAGGTCGGTTCGCAAAACATTCCGCAACCCTCTTTATCCCGCTGTATTGCCTCGTTGTTAGTGACAATTTGCTCAAAAGGGGCTCCAACCAGCAGCTCATCCCAACTTTTTAAAACCCGAAATTGTCTAATGAAGTAAGGAGATAACTTACCCATCTCCATTCAGATCAATGAATGCCACGGCATGTCCGAACCGAGAGCCGAATCGATTGCCCTGAATAATCTGAGCCTGGGGAATCATTATTTGATCCTTATTGTCATCGAGTAAACTTAGTAGGACAAAACCAGATCCTGATTTGCCCTGGGTTTGAGGGACACCAGGGGCGCCGGACGCGGTCACTATTGGCCGCTTTATGTCAGCGATTGTGCTTAAAACTCTATCCGACACGGCAGAGGAGGATCCTAAGAGTGATAAATATATATTAAAACGCATTTCACAATAAAAATAGTCGTGAGTTTATAAATTGCTTACCGAGAAGACTGTAATCCCCAACGGTTTCCGTGTGCGTTTTTCGAACGGGATTAAATTCAGAACCATTATTCACGAGACCAATACCTATTATACATTAGAAATTGTCATTGAAATAACCAGTATAAGTTTTGACTTCTTGCCATTATATGTACTAACCTCTAGCGAACCGGTAGTAAGGGCTTCCAGAGAGGATAATATCTCCATTTGTGTTGTGGAAATAGGCCGACGAAGCCCCGTCCAAACAAAATCTAAGATCCAATGATCGAGAGGCTTCGGGAATATTGAGACAGGTAGAGGCACCAAGAAATTTAACTTGACTTAGAAAATTATCAAAAGTGAAGCATCCGCCGGTGACAAACAATTTTCCGGTTAGTTGGTAGGACAATCGGGGCGCGCAAGCCTAAATTTATATAGAATGTAGGAATTAAAGACAGAAACTGTTGCAATGAGCACTTTCAGTAAGGTTTGAAACTTACAACTGTCAATGTGTTTGTATCATTTGGCAGTGTAGATAAAGAATATCCAAACATTTCATTTCGAAGTTCAGTATAGGAATAAGGAGCAGATTTATATATATTGAAATTCACTCTCTGACACTGAGATGAAATATAAGGACACCAGTGAATTGATCCAGACTTGTCCTCGAAAGGTGCACCTACAATTACCCTACAAAACATGCCTATAAATATTACATTACCCTTTTGTATCGAATTTCATTGCATGACATGCTACGGAAAAACCAAATCCAGATTTTCGACCACCGATTTTGACTGATGGATATTTATCTTCGATATTGAAGCCATGAGTTAGTGAAATTAATATTATCCCTGCAGTTAGCACATAGCAGTGCCTCATCGTGCAGTGCCGGGGCACTTTATGAAATGCGGTATTGTCATAAAGTTACCTCACGGATGATTAGCCATTAAGTTAAACAAATCAAGGTAAAAATTTTACCACTGATTATTATAGAGCTACTACCAAATTTGACCGATGTTATTTCAGTCATCTATAATGAATTAGTATATAATACTTTCTTAATTATATCTGCGTCAGTTAGAGCACATACCGATTATAATAGTAAAACGTTCTAGACATTTTGTTTCCTTTGCTTTTTGAAATTGGTCGCATTGATCTTCTATGGATACTTTCGCGAAACACTTAAGTCATAGTACCCAATTAATGTTACGTTAACTCTGAAGGTTGAAAAATAGGTTTAACACTAATCCCAGAAATGTAGGGTTTCAGTCAATTAGATGCACATCATAAAATCCCGATAGGAACCCCTCACCAAAAGGGACTACTCTGTGCTTAGCTAGACTTGGGAATTATCTCAAATACCCCTATTACAACTGAATTAAAAAGCAATTCCCTGTCGAAAATAGTTCTACTCCTCCTTCAAATACAGAAAAGCACATAGCTACTGCCTGGACCGGTGCAGTAGTGCAAATTATCTCCTATCTGACGCTGTGACAGATTTTGCACATTTCGTGACACTACAGCAAGTACCTGAGTTCAAAGATGTGCCGCCGGCGTACCTCCCCCAAGACAACCACACCCAACACTACCGTGACCGCTAAAAGAATTATTCCCTGGTTATTACATCATTTCTTTAGCTGCACATTGCATGACATCAATTTTTCACCCTTCAACAAGTGAAGTGAATGCGTCTGCATTCTGTATCTGTCATGTTTTAATTAATGGCTTACCTTAACAATATAATATTACCTAAAAATATTTAAGTGAAACGTTTGCTTCATACACAGCGAAGCCTTCCTATTTATCCTCTGTCGCTTTGAACATTCCCAGTACGCCTTACTGCCATGCGGTACAAGCTCAACATATTTCCACACACCAGTAGGAAAAAAAGACGGTTTAGTTATTTACACGTACATAGACAATCAGAAAAAGGTCTTGACTTTACTCGTCTCTTTGAGCGTTGAGGCGCAGATGCAGATCAGCCACAAACCACGCCGTTTCCGCCTCCCAGTGCACTGCCGAGAGCCTGTAAGTAGTAAAACTGTAGTTTTGAAAAGGGCAGCGAACCGATAGAAATCCCCTCCCACATTCCCAGACGTTAATTATGAGATAGTCCACCACCGTTTAGTGTTTGCATGCAGGAAACTGACCCTTTAAAACCCACGAATTCGAGAGTAAAAGACGTCATAGAAACCAGATCAGATTGAAAATAGAGTGAAAATAGGAACGAAAACCTGCATATGGAGTTTATCAACGTCAAATTGGACGCAAAAAGCAGTGTATGCTATGCGAACCCCTATATCGGACGGTTAGTAGCAATGACCGAATAGTTCCTCCAATACAGCTTCTTAATCATGGGTTAAGTCTTAGATTCCCATGCCCAACCCTTTTGTAGCACACGTGGTTGGAGGGGAAGAGGAGAACCAACTTCATAGCCCCGACCAAAACCCAGTGCCAAAATAGTCTCGTACTCCAGGCTTTGGCTTCTACAGCGTCCAGTAAACTTACTTGGCCAAGCGAGCAGCTAGCGTGGAGAGTTGAGCGACCTCCGCCGGAGTGAGGCTGTTGGCCAGCGCCTGGACGCTCTCCCGATGTCCCTCCAGAGCCTCCTCCTCCACGTCCGCCTCCGACTGCGCCTTCAGCACCGCCATCTTCTCCTCGTGGCTGCGAATCAGTAGCTCCACACGGTACCGCTGGTCGATTAGGCGCCTGAAAGGGGCGGTTAGTGAGGTGAATGGGGGCATGATTAGGGAGGAGGAGCAAGGGAAGTGGAACTCACTCTCTGGCGGCGAGTTCGTTGTCCGACAATTGGGCAAGACAGAGGAGGCAGTGCTGGGCGTAATCGATGGTCAGTCGTGCGATGCTGGCCAAATTCACACTATACACGCAAACCACAGTGTCTGCATTGAATTCTTTCGCCCGGGAAAACTCCTACAAAGAAAAACGCTTATAATGGCGTCAAGCCAGTTCGCAGATGGGGAGGTTAACAGAAGTTCTTAGTGACTGTTACGAAAATCTCTCAACACTAAATTTTATTGTGGCCTCAAGAAATGCCCAAGCACCACAATTAGCACGCGACACACACAGTTTCGTGGGGTATGCGGAGGCGGCAAATATGGTGATCTTCAACCACTGACATAATCAGTACGAGCGACGATCACTCGGGGAGGAACATAACTGGACATTTTCCCATGCCACCAGCTGCTGCAAACACTGAGACGCACGCCTACCCACTACTACGCACTCGCCAAATGAGTCTTGTCAAATATATCGGTGGCCTCTGCCGTCCAATCAGTACTCCAGTGGTTTAGCAAAGATAGTACTGATTGGAAGGAGATCGACGGCCAATCGAAAATCAAATTTGTTTCCGTTTCATACGTTTAGGTTGCTGGAATTTTGAAATCGAGTTGAGCGCGCATAGGCAAAACCTAATTGTTTAGAAGTAGTCGCAGAAACACGTAGAGCAAGGAGCATGCATCGGTAGCTTGACCAACCCGAGGATTCCGGATTGTGGCCAAGCTAGACAGAAAACTGGGGAGATTTTTATGGAAGCCTATGCTTCATAGGACCGCTTCAACAAATGTCCGTTCTAATTCGTGGTTAGCTTTGGAATGAGATATCCCGGGATAGATTAATTTAGTGAACATGAACTCACGGTACCGACAATGAAACCACTGGCGACCATTTGAGGTAAGGTTTTGCGGAATTCCTCCTGGGGTATCAAAAGCCGTCTTTCCAACTGAATGAAGAACACCAGAGGTATAAATCGTGTGGAAGATGGAATTGGGTAGTAGAGAAAAAAGAGCTACCGTTTCATAGGTGAGAGGCCCTTCCCGGAGGAGAATACGAAGGATACGAAGGCCCGCATTTTCAAATCTGAACTCATCGATCAAGAAAGAGATCAATAGGGATATTTATCGAAACTGTTTTGCAAAATATGTCGAAATGGTTGCTTACAGAACCTGGACAATGTTTTCAACATGCCGAATGAAGATATTTTTGATCACCTTCTTATAATCTGAGCACGGAAATAGGCCAAATGAGGGTCAGATATACAAACATAGAAGGAAAAACAGAGACAATTACCACATTGATAAAGTCCACCAACAATGCCTGCTTTCTGTTCTAACAGTGACATCTAGAAAAGACATGCAATTCGATAGCTATAAGTATGATTTCTTCAGCGGAAATGGTACTAGGACATACGACATCATCCTTGAGAAGATAAAGGTAGGAATCGAGGTTCTCGGGAACATTTTCCAAGCCCTGGACAATCTAAAAGATCACGTAACCCTCAAGATAACTGTGCAAAAGCACCTTGAAACAAAAGTAGACAAAAGTAAACCAACCTGCTGGTAGGAGACAACTTCTGATTTATCACACAAAACACTCCCGCTTTCCCTTGATTTCAAAGCGAACCTCAAAATTGTAGACATGATAACCCCAGCGGTCTGAATGTAAAATGGTACGACAGTTAAGGCATTTAGTAAACACAATGGTATGATATAAGAAAACAACCTCATCGATTCGCTCGGAAGCCAAACGTATGATCAGTTGATCTCGCCAGAGAGCCTCTAAATAATCCGGATTAGCAGTAAGAATCAAATCCCATTCAACGGACATTTTTGAATTCTAAAAGAATGATAATTTGGCCCAGGATATTCACTTACTGGAAGAAGTTTTCGGAAGCTTTTAAGATCCCCACCAGCAGAAATAAAATTGTTAATACTCTCTATAAAATTCAAAAAAAATAGATAAACACTAGGCTAACTGCGCATCTAAGGAGTAAATACGCCTACCCTGTAGTTCTGGTTTTGAAATAAAGAATTGTTGGAAGTCATGATGTTTCTCTTCTGAATGCAGAAGGGTAGATTTGGTAGAAGCGTTAAGAATTCCAGAGCTAACAAGAACGGCCAAACAGTCAACCATAGCTTGAGCCATCTTGTACTTATCATCCTTTTTCAAGTTTAGCGAAGAACGCATGACGGCAGCACGCAAAACCTCACTGCATTTACACATTCCGTTGAGAAGAACAAATGAAAGGAGGTTTTCTGCCAATGGACCATAATGATTTGAGGTCACCTTACAAAAAATTGGGATTCTGAAACCAACTAATAACAGGAATTTCAAAACCCAACCTGGCAAGTTGTAAAATTCCTTTATAATTAACACCATATGCAAGAGGAGTTTGATTTGCCACATAAAGGGCATTATGCGCTAAGAGATTGGTGAGGCATCCAGCGATCTAAACAGTTAATTCAGACAAGGGATCACCTTATTCGAAGAAAATCGACCAGCGACTAAGCGCTCTATGGTTCTGAGCATAAGAGGCCCGTGCTTTTGCATAAGGCGGATGATTGCGGCTTCGTTATTCCCAAAATATTTTTTTATCAAGTAAATGGACAGAACGGCAGAGCAATCTGACATAGTCCCAATCACGCCGCACAGACAGATTATCAACAGATCAGACTTCCTTGCGGGGTTAAGGGGTTCAAAAGTAGTATCTGTAATTGCACATGTATTATTAATTTTCTATTGCAATAAAATTTTACTTGGTTTATCATTAAGTTTATAAGAAGGTAGGTGTTTGATTACTGGGGATTAAAGCGCTCTACTTGGATCTGTGTGTTTTGGCTTTCGGAACATAGCAATGGATTTAATAAGCGACTCACCGCCAGAAAACGAAGAATCGAGGCTAGAACAACTGTTCAAGCCTATTTTAATAGTATGAACATTTGCTTACCCTCCATATGATAGAAATATCAATCCGCTATTGACAAACTAAATCCTTACACCAAAACTAGGTGGTTTGTCACACTTGCAGTTTTCATGCTCTACGTGATTCGTATTTATTTCGTTCAGGTATGTGGAGGACTAGAGCTTATTGTGTAGGGCTTCCATATTGTGACATATACACTGGCAATATACCTTTTAAGTTTGTTTATTCACGCGATTTCCCCACGGGTTGACCCGGAATTAGCTGATTTGCTCGGTAGGGAAGTTCGTTATCACTCTGATTCGTCTAAGACGAGGCACCAACTCTTCCGCGAACTGAGGCCGACGAATACCGACCGTTTATTCCGCGTCTCCTAGAGTTCAAATTCTGGTAAGTATTGACCTACTTTGTATTGCCTGAGGTTAAATTAACTTAGTGAATGAAAATCTTGCTCTCTTTAAGCCTAGCTCAAGATTAAGGGAATTTATTGTGCTAAAACTTTGTACGCGCCAAGCTTTCTTTCTCATCTCTGAGGTAATGCATCACTAAATAGCATTAAGTTACTTCAGTTGCGAACATCAGTTTCTCTTGAAAATTCTGCACCAAAAACTGATTGACACTCATTCTTTTATTACCTGTACTCCATATTTATTATGTTCTTGTAGGCACAACGCAACCCGAGGCATCATAATCTGTCTCCTCTGCACATTTATTCCCTTTCTCGATATCCCTGTCTTCTGGCCTATACTCGTCATCTATTTCATCCTCCTCTTCACTGCGATGATGAAACGCCAAATTAAGGTACGTTTCCACCTCCTGTTTCCATCAAAGTTGTGTATTTAATAACTCTTCTACCTTTCATTAATCCAGTCCCATTTGTAGAGGCCTTTTTCCAAACCCTAAGCTTTAACCACGTTGGCACCTCCAAATTTTTTTGGCAGCCTTTCATGGTATTTTGATCTTGCTCTTTATCAATTGGACATCTGGAGCTACCCCCATCTTGCTGTTACCCGTCTCTTAATCTTCCATCAATTTAGGAAAATCTAATGATTGAGGCCATTACATCTAGCCCTTAGCGTTTAACGATGTCATGGATCAAAAGTACCCATTGGCAAGGAAATGCTAGTGATCATTAACCGTGACTCTCTAATACATTAAGTCACGATATATTATGCTGGCAAGTTAGTTATCGAAGGTTAACAGATCAAGTGTTTGGTCAACGCAACTAGTATTAACTAATCTCTTGATTGTTTTGATCCATATTGTTTGCCGTTTATTAACTTCAACAGCACTGCAGATTGTTAGAACCTGTCAGTACATGTAACTTTAAATTCTTGCTACTGAAACGAATGTAGTACAAATGACTTTCCCCATTTGTTTCAGCACATGATCAGGCATCGATATGTGCCCTTCAGTTACGGCAAGCCGCATCCATCCGGGAAGGTTATTGTCTCTTAAGGGTCCCTGGCTGCAATGAGTGAAACTATGATAATCATTTGCCCTATGTACGTTGAATGCAATCCTTCCCTTTTCAGTGAATACAAAGTTGTGTTGATGTCAGGTGTTGGAAGACGTCCTACGGCTGAGGCAGTAGAAGTCGGCCGTTTCTCTTAAAATAATTCAGTTTCCAACAGTCTCGTTTTATTCATTTCTGGACTTAGCAGCGAGTAAGAAGTAAAAATATCCATTTGCAATGTTAGAGTTGTTCATTATTTCGAACGAACTGAGTGCTCGAGTACCTTATTTTCCTCTTATAGTCGGTTACACTCGAATGCTCATTTTATCAATTCACTGGGCACCCAAAATGTGACACTCAGTTGTAACTAAGACCAGTGACCATCTGAAGGCCCTTCATTTCCGACTTGATACAACTGCGCGCTAATTGGATGTTGTATCTTTAGAAAATCCGTCGGGATTTCTATGCATTTTTCACCAGTGAGAATTTCTCAAACAACGGCGCTCCCATCTTTTCTTGGTATTTGAAGATTTTGATCTTCCATCTTAAGTAGACAGAATTATTGTGGCAATTCTGTATTTTCACAGGTACCGTGCTTTTACTAAAACCTCCCGGAAACTAGGAGAGACCGTGTTTTGAAAACATATCCGCGTTAATTTTATGAAGAAAATTGCCCTTATTGTCTTTATGACAATGACAAACCCCCTGAAAGTGTTGGATTAAGATGTAATTTAGAGGTTAAACTTTGTTGAAACAAGAATGATGTTTTTAACGGGAAGGCTCTTCTCAAATCTTACAGGTTTATATTAATTTATGGTCCTCATATGGCATTTAGTGTCTTTCTCGACGACTGTTCCTAAGCGTACAAAATAGTTCATTGGGTGGTTAGAATCTAGGAGGATGTTCTTAGACCAAACGTTTGGGAGACGGTGTGGCAGGGGATCGAGCCCTATTGTCGTACATGCGGCGGTCTATTATTGGGCCACGCTCGTTATTTGGGATCGAACTACAGTGGTCGGCGATTCCACACAGACGTCAAAATGCAACCTTTGCCCCTCAACACTTCTGAGGTGGTAGATTTTCGGGCAGTCGGTAGAGGGAGCACATCAAGATGGTCTTTTTTGTTGGTGACTTCTTCTAGCCACAGCTGCCTAGATTTTTCCACTGCGAATCTCCGGCTCATGCCGTCGGATTGTTTACCTCACAGTGTTCAGAGGGAGAACTGAAAAGCGACCACAATCTCTATTTAGTTGTCCAGTTCGATTAATCACGGTACAGGTTAAGTTCTCCTAGGATGAATCAGTAGACTGCGCTCATCCATTCTGGTTGTCATCGCCTACAAGAATCGGAGTGGTTGAAGATTTTAAATGAAGCTTGATGTACGTGAACGCCTCTCACGTATCTGAAAAAGGCAATCAAATATTAATCCGAACAACCTGTATGGGGCCTAAGAGCATCCCTCGAATGTACGAATACAAGAGCGCTGATTGGGGTAGCATATGCAACATCGGTGCCTTTAGCACCTCCAGAAGGGGCTTCAAACCACCACGTGTGGCCTTATCGATTTTCGCCGCTCCGACGCGGTCAGACGTACCGTGCACCAGAGGACAAACGCCAGGCGAGCGCTTTCGCTTCCCGCGTAAAAAGCATGATAATCAACGTTGTCTACGATTGCAAGGAGTTCTGCAGCGTCAACATCGATGAGCGTGGAACGGTGGAGGACCTAAAGTGCGCCATTTTGCAGGCCCAAAACGTGTCGATAGAAGAGCAGACATTGACCTTCGGTGGAACCACCCTGGAGAATGAGCGGTGTCTGAGTGAGTATGGACTGTGCAACTGTGCCACAGTGAATCTCACCCTACCCATCACGTTCCACCCGAAAATCCAAATCTACGTTAAAACGCCTTGCAACGAATGCTTCCCTCTGATTGTGACGACGCAAGACACCGTTTGTGAAGTGAAACAACAGTTCTCCTGCTGCTGCCCAGTCAAATATAACGCTCCAGAGTTTGTTTTCGAGAGCTGGTTGATGGAGGATGAGCGACAGTTGTGTGGTTACGGTGTTGAGGAGGGTTCCATGTTGAATCTGGTCGATAGATTGCCACCAGGGGCAGGGATGCCGCCGATCAAGGTCTACATCAAATCCCCGAGTGACCAAGTGAATGAGTTCGAGTTCCCCCAGACGATGACGGTGCGAATGGTGAAGGAGGCGGTCTCGAAGTGTCTATGTCTCAGACCGGGCTCCTTTAACCTCGTCTACAAAGGCTGCCCTCTGGGCGAGAACGCCACCCTCTATGAGTCCTGTATCAACCACGGGGCCGTCATTTGCGTTGCCAAGTCAAACCGCTGCTGCTAAGCCTTTCTTTTTCGGTGAATTTCATTCCCTAATGATTTCCTGTTATTTTTTCCTGATTGGTCAATAAATATCAGTTTATTTTAGTCTTTGAAATGTTCAATCCGATTTTGGGGAATTGTGCAGGTTCTGCACTCGGGGAGTTCTATGGACAGATTCTGGCAGCCCAGCATCAATCGTAGGCTCATGATACGTTAAGCACTACCTTGCCACATTTTATTTATTTCAATCATTGAAATGCAATTTGGGGAGAGCATTATAAATGGGCAGAAATAGACTAATACGGCAGTTTTCAGGCTAGATTCATATAAACTATTCCTTCTATTTAAACTTAAGCCTAAGTTCCACAAAATGTGGCTTCGGGATATGCATTAGTCATACCAGTAGTGAAGACAAGACATCAGACGAATGTAAGAGGAGGACGGTCACCCAGCGGGAGCCCAGGAAGACGTGGACGCGGAAGTGGGCGATGCGTGCGCCTCTTGAGTAGTGTCTTAACGCCAATAGCAGTAAGGCGAGGACTAACACGGGGAAAGGGCTGCAGGAGTCAGAGCACATTTAAAGTGATTATCTCTTTAAAGACCGAGAATGAATGTATGAACTCGTATTAGAAGAAAGATCTAGCACGTTACGGAGGAGGTTTTGCTTGCACGCCGTAGTACGATGTTGTGAACACCAATTATCTTGACGGGGCACAAATTGTGACTAAGGGATCTGTGATTGGTTCGTTCGTGTCCTTGTCTTTGAAATCAGTATCCACATCAGCGCAACGCGTAAACACTACACATCCCCTGGTGATCGATGGTTGCAGCTTGGGAGCGAGATGAGTATCCAGCTTGATTTTTACTGCTGACGTGCTCGACACTCTGATTCGATGAAAAATGAGTAGGGGAAGCGGATGTTTCCATTCTAATCGGGTTCCTGGCTAGTTACCGTAATCCTAAGAATATTTGCGGTCAATTCAACTTCTATTAAAAATTAGTTAATCTTTTAAGGTTGAGCATTAGATTGAGTTTTTACTCAGAAACTGATATTAGCGCGTCGTAAAGAGAGGTGTTCGTTAGCGTAGTATCCATAATGGCTTATTTAAGAATTATTCGAAAAGAGTAAGTTCGATATTCGAGATTCAATTTAATTCAAACTATTACTGAAAGCAATATATTTTAGAGGTGAAACTGTGTAATGCAGAATGATAAAGGTAGTCAGGAAGAATACAAGGAGAGGTCATTCATGCTAATACGGACTTAGTAAGACATTTCGGACAGCCCTATGCTGCTGACCTGTAGAATGGAGTTAGGTGTACAACTCCAAAGATCACAGGGTAGTAGTCAGAGCGACTGGCCTTCGGGACGCGACCAGACAGGTGCGCAGTGCATGCGTCCCTTGACTGGCTGCATTAAGTTGCGTCCTCCATTCGTGTCCATAATACCAGCCAGTCGAAGGCTCAAGAGGTAACAAGCCGCATGCTTGTGTAGATGCCGTAGCTTGGAAAGAGGATGAGCGGCTTGCTGTGGTTTAGTACCTAGTAGTCAGAAGCTCGACACTGTCGGTCTATGAGAGGCTCGGTCATTTCCCCCCGAAGATCGTCCGATAAAGTTGGAGCGTTAAATTGAACGTACCTCACCTGTCAAACTTCTGCACTCTCAGAAGGAAAGGACCTCGAATGAGGTAAGGTTAAGCGACTTGAAATGTTCACACACTTAAATGTGTGCAATTGAGTGTAGGCATTTGGCACTTAAGTTTGTCTTTTGAGAACCGACGATTGATGCGGCGTGCCTTGCAGAGGGCCTTTCAATTAGCTGTTTGAAGAAGGATGGGGGATTTTTGACATTAGCGGTGCACTTAAAGTGTAACAAAGTTATAACCTCTTAATACGTGATCAACGAATGAATTAAACCAATTTTGCTTATCATTTGAGTTTTTATAGACGCACGAGCATGCAGAAGGAAGAAATCTTTGATTCCTGAACCTTGAAAAGGCCGTGGAACATATTTTACGATCCAGTAAATAGATGATTTGTGGGTCAGAAATAACGCCTATTTCAATGGTCTAAAATAATTACAAAGCAATAATAATAAATAAAGGTGCTTTGGATGCTGCATTTTGATTCCCCATTTCGCCTTTGACTGTGTATTCTACAAAACAGGCCCCTTTAGTAGTCAGACAGAACTCTGAGCCGCTGTTCACTTGACTACGAAGTTGCCACGACTCCTTTATCAATTTTGCCTTCAGTCTCTCCTCTTTCAGCGCCAGCGTTTATTGAGATGCCTTTGTAGGATTCCTCAACTTCAGTTCTGTTTGCTCTCTAGCCAGTGATAAATAAAGCCGGTGAGCAATAATGGGCCTTTCTCATTTTGATTGGCAATTGGCAATGTGACTGTTATAGTATTTCCACATCTAGTATGTGGTATCGTCGATTGACAGAAGTTGATTTAACTATGAAAAACTGTCATTTCGCTAAGCCTACCCAAGTTACAATACCAACAATATCTGCTTTGCATTCAATAGTCAATCGTTTGAAACAAACCGAACAACGAGGAGGTGATCGAGGTACCATTGATTCTATACAGCTTAAATATATTTAATTACTCCTCAACACTTTTTTGGTTTAGATGATTTAATCCAATTCTATTTCCTTTGCTATAACTAGCTGTCAATCTCTCTAAAATCCTCCTGGTTCCTTCCTTGTACATAGGGATGCCTAAATAAATGAGTAGATAAAAGGGACTAGAGGATAAACTCCGCTGGTATTGTGCTAGAGCCATGTATGGGATTGCGTTTGATGGTAAATAAAAACCGTTTTATTCAGCAGTAGAAATAAAAATGCATAGCTTAAGGGATGATGCACGAGGCATTAAGAACGAATCCAATCACGATTGGTTAGGCCCGTCTGATTAAAAGTTGTGCTTCATCTGATCATTGGAAATCCATCAGTTTCTCCTTTTGATTCTAATTAGAGTCAATTAGTTTTCCAAAAAATATTTTACTCCTTGCATAATCTATTAAAACTTTCATTTAACAACGTACAACGAATAATTATCAGAGCTACCGTTTGTTTTAGTTAAACTTCCCTTGTAGACATTGCGTTTGATCAGAAGGGGAAAAAGCTTGAAAAAGCTTTTTTGGTGGCTTTTGTAAACTAGAATATGAGAGGTAGTAACCATGAGCACACACAAAAGAACATCTATTCGGATTTATGCACATGAAGGTGTTAAATCAATGCAGATTTCAATCCACCAATCACAGCGCAGTAGACTCGATGTAGCTGAGTAGGTTTCTGGCGCATTCCTACGAGTGAGACAGTTGAGTCGGCGAAACATGCTGATTAGGGTCTGTCGTGCAGGTAAGAGGCGACAATCTGTCAGCGTCCCTGACAACGCCACCGTCTCTGCCCTCAAAAGTGTAATCGAACATCAGCAAAAGATTCCCGTAGCCGAGCAGAACCTCACGTTCAATGGGCTCTTCCTCGAAGACGGGAAACTCATCTCAGACTACGGATTGTACGACAACTGCACCATACTTCTCTACCTTCGCTTGGGATTCAAACCAGACTGCACCATCACTGTGCTTCTGCCAGCCAAGAAGAAGATTAATCTCGATGTTGCCGGCGAGTGCACAGTGGCAGAGTTGAAGAGACAGATTGAGACATTGATCGGGGTAAAACTGGGCTCCGCAGAACTCATTTACGATCACTGGCTATTGGAGGATAACCGAAAACTCATGGAGTATGATATCTCGGAAGGAGCGACCATTGTTTTGGCTCACGAACTGAGGGCTGGTCCGGGTTTAGGTCTCCGGGACTCCCGAAGTGTCAAATACGCTAGACCATCGGGTCCTTCCAGCTCTTCCAGTAATGCATCCCATCTAAAACACAAGACCGCTAGTGAGGAATCAAGTTCGACTGACTCAGAAGAGGAAGAAGAGGATGATAATGAGCGAATCTCCGTTGTTTTCCTTCCAAAAACCGGTCCACCAATCGCCTTGCGGCTCGTTCCCGCTACCTTGATTGGTGAAGCTCGCAGTAAACTAGCCCAAGTGCTCAATGTTTCACCGAATTCCATGTGGTTTGTGCGCAACGGAAAGACCTTGGATCCATCGAAATCGTTCGCCCATTACGGGATTACCCATGGAGAATCGGTGTGCCTCATGTCTGAGCACAAAATAACCTCTAGTATGCGGTCTTTGAATTCTTCTACAGAAGATATTAGTGAACCTAAAATTCGAATTATCATCCAAACCAAAAGCGGGCATGCCGTGGCGTGTCATGTTCGTCGAAGTACGAGCATCGGTGATTTGAAGAGACGCCTTGAGAGGGAAATGGGTGTTCCTCGTTCACAAATGACCATCTTCTACCAACAAAGAATGCTAAAAGATGACGCGAAAATGAGGGACTGTGGTCTTGTTGACGGCGCCCTACTCTATCTGCGATAAAATTGCGGTTCGTTTGATGGTTTTCCCTTATGGACTGTGACTATCTTCCCGTTTGCTTCGAAGTGCCAATTATTTTGCACCTCAACGCTATTTGTTTTGCTATAACTATCACTAGTTTTTTGCTCAAGATGGGCGGTTCATAAATATAGATTTGTTAATAATTATTGAAGTCCTATTATTCAATTAACTAAATGTATTGTGCAAAGACGCTCCTAGTGGTTCACCATACTATTCTTATCGTAACCACCCCAGCTAATCGCTCGTCATCATTACATACTTGATTAGTTAAAGACTGAGCTACTTTGTAGGGAAATAAGTTCTACATGATTTATCAGTTGCTATTTTGAAAGGTGCGATTTATTACTTAAGTGTACTCTAGTCTTGCTACTTCATTTATCCATTTCACCAACTTTTTCATTTAGTTGTATTTAGCAACTTTTTCAAGGTATGCTGATGTTATAAGGTGGAAATCTGGCAAGCGCTCATAATTCACATGCGAGTTTGGTGCCAAGCGGAGTGATGCAGCCGTAGAAATAAAAATGACCTCAACTCATTCTGTAAGTTGTTCATAGTGAGCTACCCTCATCACAGATTCATTGAAACTCTCGCTCTCTTTGTATATATGGTGATGGATACTGGTGATGAAATACTTCATAAGGTGAAAGGTGCTGAAAAACTACGGTTAGTGACATGGAAAACAGGTGAAATGAGGTTAAAAGAAAAGCACAAAATAGTAATTGGCAGATGACGTGTGAGAAAAAGAACAAGGTTGCGCATACCAGAAGGAGCAACAACACAATTATCAGTCATCAAAACTTCGGGTAGATAATTGGAAATTTGGCATCTCTGCTTATTTAATTTTACCGCGATAAATGATTCATTGGAGATCGATGCCTTAACGACTTGAGTATGATTGAGTTATGCAGTTGAAAATTGATGATCGATTAGGCCTTTTCAGTCAGCGAACATCAACCACCAAATGATCAGCCCTAAACAGGCGTTAATCACTTCTTTCAATATACAAACAGAGGATGGAAATAATTTGACCGAAGCGTATATGGAACATTTCAACATCAGGGAACTTCGTCAAAGACGTTTAGTGCCAGTATCGACTATGTTACCTGATTTCGAGACTTGGGAAAGGGCTTGGACTCAGCGCAATCGAAGGCGACTCCTCTTCCTCATGATCCTCTGGTTCCTCCTGGCGGCAATTAACCTAGGGCACATCGGCATTCTCCTCGTGACTCTGTTTAACCGGCTCCGAATCCAAAAATGGATAGCGTCTCACCAATTGCCCACGGTCCTGGAGGACACGCGAGCTGACTCCATGCACTACGAGACGGACTGTGTTGCCATCTACCCCGAATTCCTGGAGAACGAGGACTGGTACCTCCTTGATTTCCTTCCATACGCCTCCCTACCCAAGAAGCGAGCTGTCTTCGCCAAAGCCAAGCCAATAAGCACCTTCCGAGAGTGTTACAACGCATTTTGGCTGGGCGTGCACCCCTCAAAGCGCCAGTTCGTCCATGGTCAGTTGCGGTTTCTCGGTCGCTCTTCTCCCCTCAGTTGCATTCAGATAGGACGCAATGGTGTGCGTGAATCAGCTTCTGTTGCCAATTGCCTCACACTCAGCTTCCGCTTCCGTCTGAGGGGAGCCACAGACTACACTGGAATCGAGAAGTCGAAGGACTCCACTCCACCCAGGGCTATCGTGGCCTACGTGGGAGGCGAAAGCCTGCTGACTCATCGACCGCGTCTGATTGGCGTGGAGGTGGCAGATGAGCTGGACGTGCTATACATGGTCATACGCTACCGGTTGGGAGTGTTCGGCTTTGGGGACTTCGGGCTGTCGGAGTACGGGCCTAATCGCGCTGTGGAGGACGTAAGATTAGCGCTGCATTGGATCCACGCAAACGCCCGACTGTTTGGTGGAGACCCCAGTGACATGACGCTGATTGGAGAGGCATCTGGCGCATCCCTTGCTCTCGCCATAATGCACGATCGTGTCATTTCAAAAGATGACGCTAACGGAACGTGAGTTTTAATTCACTTTTTGCCTGAAATCCGATTTGCGCCTTGTTCTAAATATCTGGCTTTATACATGTGGAATGTAAAGTAATTGATTTCATACCATCCCTACATTGTTTATCTCTATTTTTTGATACGAAAAGATTAGTAGGATATTAAAACTGGTTTATTTTCTAGCTTGTGGTTATCAGTAAGTGCCTGTTTCAAAATCGAAGCTAATAACGAATTAGTTTATTCAATTCATTTTTGTGCATTTTTAGACAACCATACCTGATCTCGAAGCTATGGCTTCACGACGGAGGTTTGATAGTTCCCCAGATTCCCCCCGAGAAGCGGCCTTTCCATGCCTTAGTCCTCGGCAACTTCGACTTACTCGCCTCCTGTCTGAACTGGCAGAAAGCCAACGCCGACCGCATTCAGAGTGGCGGCGGCAGCTCCACCCTGGAAAGCCGAGCCCTCTGTCTCGAGGAGAGCATCGCCGAAATCGACTGGCTTCAGCACACCCCACTGGAGTGGGTGCATGCCGACGACCGGATGTCTTTTCTCCCCAACAAGGAGGAAACATCGCTAGGATCCCTCATCATCTCCGACCCCCACGTATCACAAGTGGGCTCACCCTTTGAGTCGGTTTCGAGCGCTCGGGATATGCCAATCGTGTGGTTCTCTACCCTCCAACCCTACCACACTTCGTCCTACCAGAATTTATCCCTTGCTGACTACAAGAAACTCGTGAAGTACACGTTCGCAGAGTTCACCGCCGGCAACACCGAGCACAACTACCCAGCTGAGATGCTCAGTGCCTACGAGCCAATGCAAAAGGAGCTCGAATCAGGCGGCAAAGATGCGGACTTCTCTCCCATCATCGGCAGCATGATCACCGACCTCAGATCTGCCTGTAGTGTGCATCTCTACCTCACCAAACTCTTCCAGCACCAGGGCAACAGAAATGGGCCCATTTATCGCGTGCTGAGTACAGCAAAGGAGCCCGAATTAAGGGAGAGAAGCACTCAGCGAATGTACGACGTTCCGGGTTTTCTGCTCGATGACCTTTCGAAGAGGAAGAAAAGGGCGGGTGAGGCGTATCCTCACGAGTTGCTGCGCTCAATGCTGCGCGATTTCGTGCACAGGGGGAGCGTAAAGGGCCTGAAGAGGATGCGATATCCGGAGGGCCCCGCAGAAGAGGATATCGAGACGACGGTGAATATCATGGGTCCCGTGGGAACTACGACGGGCGGTCCGCGCGTGATGGCGCACTTCGCGGCGTGCAGAGCATGGGTCAGTCAGAAGGGTGACACCCACTTCGCTACCGCCCACGGCCGCCTCAACTGAAGCATGTTTAAGCACACGCTTATTTCATTTGGATGTTATGTGGTTCACCATTTCGTAGCTAATACAAAAGCAGTTGAAATTACGAAAAATTGTTTTATTTAAAGGCAGACTACAATGCGTATTTTGCCGATGATATTTCCGGTTTCTGGTTAGTAATACATTCCTAAACTCTTAGTTAACATCCGTCTTACTTTAAAATTGTTCTACGTAGGCTAGTTTTATTCTAAATTTTAGATTTCCTACCTACGTAAGTAAGAGGTTAAGTAGAGTATCCTGACAATGATTTTGGATTGTTTCTGCTTTTATTACTGAAAATAGCCACGAAGAATTTTGTCGTCTTGATGGTCGACAATGCATAAATTTAAAGCAAGTAAAGTGGATACGGTTTCATCTAAAGACAAGTTGAAAATAGCTCTGGTTGAATATGTATGTTTCATCTCATAAATTTAGCATTTTTGTCATTCGCACAGTGCCGATTTCTTGGAAGTAGTAGTAGCACGTTTTTGAAATTCAGTGAGTATAATTTGGATAACACTGTTAACATATCCCCTACCTCTGTGGTTGTCGGGTTCCTTTCCTTGTTGAAGTGTTTGCTTCAAATGTTCCAATGTTCACTTCAGCGTTTCAGAAAGTATCACTGACAATACTAAACGTTCTAATAAATAAGCTCTCAATGCGCTAACCTCAAACCAAAGTTTCAATTTGGAAGCAGCAATACGCGTGGCCTAATACGGACTCGCCGCTTGAAAACACCCATTATTACTTGGTTACAAAACGATTCAGCGACGCACAAAACCACCACTTAGTTCACCAACAACAAACCACGACATATCAAGGGCACACACCTCACATTCGTTAAGACGCAACTGATTGATCCCCCAGCCCTGTTTGTGGGCTTCACAGATGTCTCTACCCACACTCTTTACAGCCGATCATCCTAAATATTTGAGAAGTCCCGTTGAACTCCTGTTGACGACCATTCGAATTAAGGGTTTCGCCGCCGCCACCATCGTCGTCGTCGTCGTCGTCGTCGTAATCAGACTGCTCTTTGCAATCTGTCGGCCACGATGGATTCCCGTCAACTAGACTTCCCACACAGCCCGCCTATCTGACCAGTATTCATTAACAAATGATTTTTATTCGCACTGTAATTTATCTTATTAAATTTTTTACAACTTTTTGGTTTTTCATAAAATTGAATTGCCTAGTCACTAAAAATTCAGCATTCCTCCACTAAAACACAAATGTAGTATGCTTGAGACTTTAGTTGCTTTAGGTATCAGCTCTATAAATTACTTTTTACTTAACTTAAACGATACAAAGTAACCCTTAATTATTTGCACTATGCCTCCTAGTAGTGTCATTATCGTCAGTTTTCTGTGAACCGGTAGCCCCATCGCACCGCTAGCTGGTTGACCTGAGGGCCTCGTCACACCACCTAGGCCTACATGCCCATTATGTATTCATTCCTCCAATATTATTGGCCCATTAGCTAACCAAGGAATCCGATCAATCATTCCTCCACTACCACAAATTCAATCTCAGCAGTCTGACAAACGCTCTGATACACACGTCTTCTCACCCTGCTCTTGGACCTGTACTCACGTTCTTTCGTGGATTGCTGACTCTTTTTAAGGGGAACCACGGTACTGTTACAGTTGATAAATTCTGTTTGTTACCTAATTGTTGTAGCTAATTGGGCTATAAATAGATGACCCCGACGTAACTTATACAGGCCAATTTTTTCTCGCTAACATGTCGTTCGAAACAACTCCTCACGAGTTCGATTTGAGCCTTCTTTTGACGGAGGAATTTGTTGATTGCACTCCCAGCTCCTGTGTAGAATGCCTTCCCTGATGGGCAATTCCTGCCTAAACGACTTCATCCTCAAATACTTAGAGTTAAAATGTCTTCCAGCTAGTATAGAAGCCGAACTGGTCACCTGCTCTCTTAGTGCCAAACTAGATGACATAGCCGAAATGGCCGACAAGATTAGTGTATACTACGGTAGGTCCCATGTCGCCCAGGTTGATAGGCGGTCTCCACCAGTCATGTCACCCCACTTAGACGTTCTTTCCGAACAGTTATCAAGTCCTGTGTTCTCCTAAGCAGAACCCCCCAATACCCCCAAGAAATAGACAACGATCCTGTTCCCTCAACAGACCATCGCAACCAAGTCTGCTGTTACCACCGAACCTACGGAGACGACGCCAAAAATGTCAACCTGGGTGTCACTATCCAAAAGCTAACTTCACCAGTCAGTACAGACTACGAATGTCAGTGGCTGATTCGTTAGTCTCCCTCACTGAGTTACTGACGAAAAGTCCTGCCACACTGACCAGCTGCAAAGTAAGCGTTGCCTCTAATTCTGTAGAAAAACGCTCTCTTTATCCAAATGACCTCTCCCTGAGAGCGGCTAATAGCATAAAGTTATCCCCGTACGGTCAGAAAATCTCCTTTCATTTTCTTAATCTCTGTTTCTCGAGAACCATTCTTGGTGACGATTTCCCCTCATTGTTGCGTAACTCCAAGACCGTTTATTGCACAACAGTTTCTGTTTTCTCAATGTCGTCTGTGGTAATGACATCCCCAATTCTATTGGACTACGTGTTCTCTTTCCTCACGGCAATTCTCACTCTACTCTCCAAATTCTAATTCAACTTTCGTCTGCATTCTGAAATTTCCGAACTCTTATTGGTGACCATATGGAGACTATCAAGCTCTAAATCGGATTATTGCACGACATCGTACCCCATACCTCCGATTTATGAAATCTACCTTAATCTCGATGACACACATCTCTTTTCGAAGTTGGACCTTGTGCGAAGAGGGGCGTAATCCCACCCTTCGGGCTCCTTGAATTCCTCATGCCCTTTATCGAATAATTATGACTTCCTAAGCCATAATATATTCTTCCATTCTAAGAAAACCCAGTTCGTCATGGATTATCGCAGCCCTTAATGAGCCAAGTCTTAGTAGATCCCTAATTGTGGTTAATTATTATTGCACATTTGTACCAATTTTTGACTGATTTCTTCAGCCTGTCATAGATCTGCTTAAGTGTAATCATACGTCCATTGCGCCTACAACCGAAGCAGCAAAGGGGTTTTTATTGAGGTCAAACATCAGCTGTCCATCACAACTACGTTAAGTCATCTGGACACCGCTAGCTACATTCGCCTCATCCTCAAGATGGGATGCACCCCAGGTGATAGCCTGAGGTGTTTTGCAACAGTTTTCCAAGGCCGAATCGAACCAGCTTCCTCCTTCTCGAAGAAACCGAATCTCTCTGAGACAAGATAGAGCACTTTCGAGGGAGTACGGCCTCTATCTGCTCAGCAGTCGAACACTTCCGATACACTGGAATGCCGCCTATTCACTGTCTTACTTAAGGCATCCTTGCACCCATGGACCACCATTACCCCCGAGAATAGCATCAACTTTACCACGTCCTGCAGTTCGCTAGTGACCTCCATTTGATTGACTGACGCAGGACAAATTCGTTCCAATACCTCTTTAACTTCAAAAAGTTGTTTCCAAACAAGTATCTGATCCAGAATTCGTGGAAATCACCTTCAACCTTTCCCCGCTATTCCAGTGTTTACCTTTTCTCACCTACGGTATAAAAATTTACTGTGATATCTCGACCAACATGCCGAAACCTATCAATTAGCGGTCATACGGTTGGAAGATCTCCCATCACTTCCATGGATTCGCACATTCAACCATTCGTTCAACAGTCACGCATTTAACCTGCCGTATCGTTCGCAAAACCACTCCACACGACGTTCCTTATTCAAGAAATCATTGCCTAGTATACCAAGCCAGCAGAGTCCACATGCACATGCGCAGTCTACTAATACCATTTCCTCAACCGGTTGACCTATTTATAAATTAGGGCCTCTTCCTCCATCGGACTCATCCTCTACCTCGACCTCAATCGATCGTTTTACGAGACGGCCTATGGCTTTTTCAGCTACGTGACTCTATACCTAAATACGTATCCAAAGCGTCAGCAGATAACTGGGTTTCTATGTATGCTGTCTCAATTACGATCACTACAGGTCATAATTCCCTTACTGCTCTGTTTCGACAACAGAGCCATATAATCTATTTCAATCACTTACTAACTGCAACCTACTATCGCAGTGCAGGGCTGTGCTGACCTGACGGCATCATGACATCAAAGCCGTCATATGGCTGTAAGCGAAATCAAGTTGATTAAATTATTCTGGCTTGAAAAGGAGAAAATCTTTCGACTCTGTCTTGTCGTTGCTTAATATTCAAAATACAGTCTATGAGCTCATCGGCAGGATGGATGGAATCGACTCAGTCACAGATCAAAACTCTAGATTAAACATGATTGCCTGTGTAGGGTGCTGAATAGTCCTCTCTAAAGCCCAAAAAAGCAGGTAAGGGAGATCAATCACTTACTTCGTTATGGGAGACGTAGTGAGCATTGTAATGACCCTACGGTGACCTGAACGTCTTAATCCCCCTTTAATTAAGTGCACTGATCTAATTGGCCAAGCTGTTTACCGATAAAGTAGGTAATTCAGCTGTCTTCACTGGCAAACACAAACACTAAGAATCCAAAAGTGGCCACATACCACATCTTGCAAAGAAAGAAACTCGACTGAAATCACTCGCGCTGTTGTTTGGGATGGATTTGGGGGTGGATTTTTGCAATTGTTATAATTCTGTGAGCAGTAAAAGAGGAAACTGCATTAGTAAATGAACCGAGAATGCTGTGGTTTAATTGGGCCTTTTCGTTGGTATAGGTGAACCATTCGGCAATGATACTGAGGTTAAAGGGTCTTATTTAGGTTTCCAAATACTTAAATGAAATGGCTTCTCAAATTCACTCATTGTTTATCATTTATTTGCACAACTAAAATATCGATAATATTTAAAGATAGGCTTATATTTTCTTTCTATTTCTTGTTAAAAATGAATATGCTATTTGGTTGAAGGCTGATCTTTTTGTGAAACAACTTGTCAATTAAGTTTTAGGAAATAGATACAATTACTGGAAAAATAAATCAACATAAATGGCAAATATTTAAATTAAAAAGATGATATTTAAACCCAATTAGTGCATTTTTGCATCAAACTTCACAGTTATCATTTAAAATGCACTAACTAGGTAAATTATCGGTGATAGGATTTTATTTCCGGTTAGGCGTGGCAAGGGTGTGTTGGTCTTCTCGTACCTAGTCTATAGGACTCCATTGTGGTCGGCAGATTGCAAAAAAGCAGTCGACAGGGAGCCACCAGGTCAAATCGCGTGGCCAGTGGTGATCACATTGTAACAAGAGCGGTATATTTTTTGTGCGAGTGATGAAGCGGGAGATTTCCATTGATCCAACGAAGGAAGCGAAGTAACTCCCACCCTGGACAAGTGCTCAGCTATACACGACCACTTTCGCATTGTTGAGAAGTGCACTGACTAGTGGATGATTGCTAGTCCGTAAACGGGTACTGGCAATCAAACAGTTGCTTCGTGGTGGAACGCATGATGAGCGTCTTGCAAGTGTAGTAATTTAGCTAAAATCAATTAAACTTGTACTACAGTGTGGTTTGTTGCTAGTGGATTGGGAAGTGCTTTTTTGCTTATTTTATGAAGTTAGCAAGGGAACGTCAAAAGACTGATATGAATGTTACTAGCTTATGAACGATACCTAGAGACAATGTAAGTAGTTATTATGTGAAGGGTGGTGAGATCTTCGGTGAATCAAACATTAAGACCCGGGCATATGCAATCGGAGATGCTGCTCCTAAATTGAAATTCGAAAAAGAGCCTTAGAAATGAATATAAGAATTTAGAGCTTGATAAAATATTAAATAACATGTATTGGGATTGTAAAGGCATCGACAGCTCACACAAAAAATTTCCTACTGAAGAAAATTTGACAAACGAACTTGATTTTAGCCTATCTAGTCTCGCTATATACACTTCAGCTCGAAACTCCTCGGACTCCAAGATTGCCGCTCATTTATCATATAGACTGTTGTCGATAAGTTTACAGCATCGACAGTATCGAACAACAATTTCATTAAGACTGGTGACCGTGTAAGCAACAATAATTAGCCTTAGGTAATGCCAACGCAGAAGTTGCAAGGGGTACCATCAATTTTGTGCGACGTCTCTTAGCACCCGCATTGCAGTCTGTCCTGGTGTTCATGCTTCCAATGAATTCTCAGTGTGTCAGCAAAGTGGTCCATTGAACATGAATTTCGTACCGTTTCAAATTCATCGAAGATGGATCAGTTCTCTTTTATGGGTAACCGATATTTTGTTTTTCGCAAACGAGTATGAAATTTTTAGCCAAGGGCAAATTGGGGAATATTTCCAGGAAGATACTCAATAGAGTGTTGGATTGCAGTCAGAGGACAATCAAAGAGCCTAGCGTGTCCCGTGGTTAATTCCTTCCTGAAATCAGTCCTTATTAGCAAGGCCCACAGGACCACAAATTAATTTCAACGAGCTCAGATTTTCATCTGTTGCGCCTGCAAAAATTCGGTTATTTTCATTGCATTTGCATTTCTCTACATAAATTAACCAGCTCATTTTCGAAATTATAATACTGATCAGTATTCTTCCTACTTATGTGTTTTCAGTAAAAAACATAAAATCCTAATATGGTACCAGATACCAATGCGATAAATATTTTGGTATGCTAAAACAGAAAAAGAATTTCATTGAGCTATATAAGGTAGGTTTCGACTTCAATGTTTCAGATTCTCTTAGTACATCACTGGGTAAATCTCGACGGCAATCGAATTGCATTAGTATGCATTACATAAATTATTACTAAAACGCTTACCAAAATTAGCACACGTAGGTTAAAAAGTAGCAAAATATTTATTAGTTTTTGGCAGAATTAGCTACGTCCCCATTCATGATGGACAGATGAGTAAATGCAGCTGCGTCGCAGCCAAATTTATCTCAGTTGATAAGACGACTACAATGGACCCGACTATTCTATAATGTGGGCAAACATCAAGGTTTTCGAATATGATAAATGCGAGTTCAAAGTGGAATTTGTTTATGTTATACGGCTTATATAATAGCTTAATGATAAAGCAAGTATGTTTATGCATTGCTCCCGATTTCTTCTTGTCATTAAGGAATAAACAAAATGAACGGACTTTTTAATATCAGGTTTGTTTTGAATAGCTCACCTCTGTTGAAAAATAAAGAGATTAACAGAACCATTAAAAGAGCCTTTGACAGCTATTTCTTGGCTATTTGAGTAAATAAATCAGGCACATTTATCAATGCACAGATGCCAGTAAACAGAGGAGGTCGAATTCCTTTTGAAACTGCCCTAACGGTGCACGATTATGAGGTGAATGAGGGAGGGTCAAATCACCTCGCACTTCAGATGTCAGAGCCCAGTTCTCACGACTCTCACTACACTCTTGAGGACAAACTGTTATTCGAAGAAATCCTTAGTGAAGACAAGCCTTTGGAAGGTGAAAAGAGCTTCACTCTAAGTGACAGATTCAGTCAATACAGTTTGCTATCCTGACCAACAAATTATAGCATGCGTTTTATTGTGTTAACAAAAAAAAATGAATTGCATAGGTGATATAAAATCCAACAATACTGAAATGAAAATAAACGAAAATACCCATCAATTATGGTTGCTAGGTAACGAAGTGGCGTTCACCCCGTCACTCTCTCTACTTCTTCAACTCCACATTTTGTGATTAGAATGGCAAAAACGTTAGAAGAACATTTTACAAATGGTCGAATGCCCGAAATTTGTTCGAGCAGCTGTAAGTCACAGGCGTATAGGGGCAAGATCCAAGACTTAAAAATAAATTATATAGTATGTCAACAGTGCAGGTAAGGCTTTGTGTCCTGTTTGTTTAAAAGGCCAAAATGAGGAAATGTCAATTAGCACGGATTTAAGACTGTTGAAGAGTGAGGTTTGTTATTTGGGTTGTTGAAATGCATTTTGATTTCTACTAGAAGATTATGAACATGATGGGACTTACATTAAACCAGCTTAAATAGAATTTTACCTATCTAACTTTGCATTGACTTGGGTCGGAGACTGATTAAAGCCATAAACAGAAAAAAATTTAGGGAGAAGATGCATACCGACTGAAGTTCTGTTTGCATTTAAAACTAGAAGACAACTACAGGCACTTTCACCTTTGACAAATAGACTCACTGAATTATGGTGATCTGTCAGTTTCGCCGCACCTTTTAACAAAGTACACTCCATGTGTATCACTTATCACCTTTCCTTAGTTATCATGCTGGTCTTTCATCACGGTTGAGCATAACTCGACTGGCCCCTTATGCCCTGATCTGACGCAGACTTCCCCAATAAACGCTCTGGTACACACGTCTTGCCTTCCTTCACTCTAGGAATGGGATTTCTCGTTCTATTACAGATTCAAGAAGGCCCTTAAGAATCAGACACCTCGAATCTACTCATCTGCCTTCTTATAAGCATTTAAAAGCTCCTATTTCTTTGGACTACTTAATGCCAGAAATGGTGTTCCCCTATGTGAACCAATATGGTAGCATGTACCAATGGCTAGTCAAGGTTTAGGCACGGCAGCAGGACACGGTCCTTGAAAAACATCCCGTCCAATGGGGGACGCGAAAGGCGCATTAACCAATAGCAAAGAAGATACACACCGTTACCCATAAGTACGTCCTCTTGACGATGACTCGGTCCAGATTTGTACCTAACGCTTTAGCGGTACGCTGCATGGTATGACGTAAAAATTTTGTTTATATTTAGTGCACTTTTCTCCTTAAGGTACGATATGAATGTCCCAATAAGTGGGCATTTCGCACAAATTTAAGCCACCTACCTCGATTAATGTGAATCCTAAACGTTGATTTATGCTTCAGGCATTTGCATTAAATACTAATCCATATCTTAGGCGGAATGGTGGTTTTTTAATCCAGAGTACTTGTCAAACAATTCTAGATTATTTCATATTTACTATTTCACCGTCTGATATCTTTAGGAACTCCGAACTTACTAATTTCTGAGCATACAACTTTACCAAACTAAAATTTTTAAGGATACGAGCCCTAGGCCTCCTAACTCCAGTTTTCTCCGAGTTTAAAACTAGGCACCTGTTCGTATCGGTTTAGTCGCGACAAACATAACTTATGGTTTGTGCACAAACGGCCTTGAAGCGGCTGAAGGCTAGCTTAAGATTGGCTCGTACCCGAGTGTGTTGATATAACTGACAAAAAACTTCGCTACAATCTGTTATCATTTTACTTGTTTATGATTAGATAGCTAATCGTTTTGAAGTATGTTCAAGCTAGAGTTAGATCTATTTTCGTATCTAGTGGTTCTATAGCCCCATCGCTTACATCTACCTACACAATTTAGAATAAATGTCTTAATGCGAAAGTATTTAAACGGAAACTTAGTTTTGTTATTATAATCATGCTGCAATTTATCACAGTGTCAAAAACAAACAGTTTTCTTGATGATGACTCGAAGTCTTGTATTTTGATTTCATACACTTTTGAACAATAAACTTCACTACGCCTTTTTACTTTTGCAGTTTGGTTTTGGGTGTGTACTTTAAAAAAAACTATCCCAGTATTTAATCCCCACCTAGACATTAGACTTACTATTAATAAAAATTTCACTCACATGTCACACAACCTCTTAAGCTTAGGTGGTGGGACTATCACTTTGAGAAAATGCTTACTTATTTTTATTGATGTTAATAGGAGTTTTGATAAACATATCCTATGAACTGATTTGCATGGATAACTTAAAGAACTAGATCGCTGTGTTGTGGCTTACAGTTAAATGCGAACTGTTTATAATGTGAATATGAAGTCAAAAAGGCTGTTAAAAACAATTTGATCCTTAAGGTATTTCAGTTATTTGTTTATCAGATAAGCGAGACTTGATGTGCTTTCGGTTATAAATAAAATTTCGTTGGAAACCATGCAGCAGAAAATCTTTTGGCTTTTTATATCACCGTTGTCCTACTTAATTCAATGGATCAGTAATATTTGTTCAGGTAAATTTTACGACAGGTGTTCCGGGAATCCTCTGCCCTCATCTTTGCAAAAATTTTGTGGCTAATAAAATTTCAGTATTCTTAAGTCTAGCTTGTAGTCAGATTGGATTTATTTGCCTCCATCCGTGTTGTTTTTTAGCCATACACATGATCGAAAACCGACATTTTCAAAATTTTGTAGGACCTCAGGTTTCAGGTTTTTTAGCTAACTTGAGCCGATGAATTTTTCAATTTAAAAACACTTAGTACACGTTGTTTTGTATCGATTTAATGGCTAGTTAGCTGTAGATTTTCCTTAGAATCTCATAAAGGCGTGTAAAGTTTCCCTTATGGATTGAATAAGAGTTATTTCGTATTTTCCCTTAAGCGTAAAGTGATCATGTGACCGAAGGTGGCAATTTACAATGGTCTGTTACGCGCCCTTTTCCCGATCCTTTTAGCTTATTGCGTTTTTAATGTGACACATGTAAGTGATTACACGAATTCTTGGCCGAATCCTTGACATCGGATTATTTGCATTAAGTAAAATCTGCAATTGTCAGAGCAGTAACGGTCTGCCTTGCCTTTGGAGTTATCTTTACAGTGTATTTTTGAGAGACGCGTAAGATTTTTTCGCATCCAAAGCAAATAGGATGCAACACTAAATAGGATAAATTAAAATCAGTGCCTATTCCTATGGTTTTAAATTGCGTATCGCCCATTGGTCCTACCGGTTGTGTGGCACCTGTCACTCGTCAAAGATGACTCATACCAGTCTCGTCCACAAGCCTGGGAAAAAGAACGCACCCACACGTTGGAACAAGGTCCAGAGGAGCAAACAAAGAACCAGTCTTAGTCAAAATCACCGACATTGTGTGAATGACTATCGATCGATAAAGGGCCATAACCGTAGGAAGCCTCTACTTATTCGATCGAGCATGTCCGATCAACAAGATGGACACCTGCTGTGGTGGTGATATGAGGGGATATTATCTACCCCTATCTACCTATGTTAGTGCGTTTATGCTGAATGGTCGGAGGATATTATCGGACTCTTTATTAACAAGCCTGTTGGTTTTAGTTGATTGTCACTGTTTTTTTGGTTAATTGGTAAGTAAATTGATTATCGCTCTGATTCTGTCATTTTCATGTGATCTTTGCGTCAATTTGGCCTCTTCCTCACAATTTAATTCGTCTAGGCTGCCTTCACTAATAAAAGTAATCGCGAAAGACGCCCTGAACCCACGAAACCTAAATTTGGTGACTCATCCTTCATGATTGACGGCCAAATACCAACGACTTCGAAGGTCAATCCTATGAATTATTTGGCTTTGTCGCCTCGAAAAAAACTACCATTTTTCAGCCCACAAAGCCCTCTTTTCTCATCTGGGTACCTAATAGATCCAGTGGTTCTTCCAAGTAATGTTGTTTTTGCGCCGAAAAAAAGTGCTGATGTGTGCGGTAGATTGATAAAAAGGATAATTTTCATGAGTGAAAACAATCGCCGTGGGAGAAACTTCTAATTGACCCCACTTGCCACCGTTTCCAAGGGCAAAATTAAAGTAGAACTCGGTATCTTCTATCTCTGCAGCCCTGTTAACTAACACAACGCCTCTACCGATTGCGTAAGTGTACTATAAACCAATAGATTGTTATGATTACTAGAATGTGCTAGATCATCCCACCTACTTTCTTAGTAACAAATTCCGTTTAATTTTTGTATAATGAAAGTGCCGATGAAGATAGACTGGGGGTGTACTATTTTTACTTTTCACCTAACTAACCCATCGCCTCAAAAAATTGCACAAACCTATTGATTACAAAGTGATGTTTTTTGTTAGAACATTCTAAATAAACACTCCAATGCTCTATGGAGCAAGCTCTTTTTAATATTTTTTCGGGATTGCGAGAAAATAATGAGATTGAAATTTTTGTAGTTTCCCTGATAATTTTTTTAAACCTATTACACATAATAGTTACAAAAAGGTCGTTAAATATATCCGTGGAGTTACATATTTGTTATTTTCGCTTTCGGTTTGAATCGATTAAAGGTAATTAGACATATCCATGATGCCAGCAAGTCAAATAACTTATTACGTAATCTTGACTCAGCTTTTTCTAAATGACCTAGGAAATCCCTTGGCTATTAGCTACGAGTTAATAAAAATAGGAGTCGATTTTTTGGAGTTCAAATATTTTTGCATCAAGGAACTGCTTTGGTTACAATTTAATGCTAGGAATTCTCGAACTGATTAGCTATTGTTCTCATTTCCCTTAGAGATTACTTCTTGATCTTATAATCAAGGAGTAATTAAAGGTAGACCCGAAATTTGTACAGATCAAATAAATGTCCTTGATAACAAACAAATATATCCCCTTGTTTAGCGAAACACTAGATCATTCTTACTCCCCCCATGAAACAGGTTCTGTGTCATGTATTCTCACGGGCACACTTCGAAACTGGGGTTATAAAAAATTATTTGTGCAGTTCCTTTCACATTCTACTAAAATCCAATCCGCACAATAACTCGATTCTTTTTTTTCGAATTTAGGCGATGAAAATAAATTTAAGATATCCACAATCCACCTTTCATGAAATTATGTCTTCATGTTGACTCTGAGTTCTGAAAGCGAGCTCAAAACTTGCTCCATGAACAACACAGATCCATAAAAATAGAAGTAGAGCTTGTGAATTCTCTTTTTTACACGAAGGAACTCTGTGTTAATATTTAATGCTATAGATTCTCGTCTTGATTTTTATCGTGCCAGGTTCCTGAACTTGAATCACGCCATCAAAACTCCAAATATACTAATTCCTTTTTTAAATATCGCATTCTGAACCTCTTGAGTGGAGAAGACATTTAATAGACAACCCTTGAAGCTGAATGTGTCTAGTGACGATTTGATCCGTCAAGTTAAGTGACCTTAAATGAGACCCCATCTAATTTCCTCTGGGGGTTTCACTCATGCCTATTTACATGAATCAACAAATTCATGCACTTGATGTCCCACGAGCACTGGTGATCACAATTATGCTTGCACTAACTTGGGTGCAAACGTGTCTTATCTGTGGCGAATCGATATTCCTATTTTACCTGTTTGAAGGTCGTAGTGAGCGCAGTACCATACCGCACCTCAAAAATCGATTGCTTATTTTGGCACATGCCCTTACGTTCTTTGCTGCCACGTACCTCACATCCTGCTTATATCCATCCTTTGTACTCAATACTTCCACTCAAATTCAGTACCTAAGTTCACCTGACTTGTATACTGGAGGAAATCATAAAATAGACCCTAGTTTCCAACGTGATGCAAGCTCTTTTTCAGCGCACCACCTGATGCATGTATTTGAAACAATCCAGGTGATATAATAGGACTACTTTAAAGTATCAATTTTACTTGTATTAAAAGACAATTGCATCAGTAAATATTTATCCCAAGCCTAGCGGATTGTAAAGCACTTCCCGAGATATCTGTTAACGTATCACACTTACACGAGTGAGGATTGTGTAAAAGGTAGTACAGCAGACTTGATCGATAGATGACTGCTGAGAACAGCTGTTTCATCACGTGAATCCAGGTAGCCGTAGTCCTTGCAAAAATTTCATCATTTTCAAAAAACAGGCACACTCGTGCAGGCGCCGGAAACCTGCAAATCGGAACCCATGTCGCCGGATTCAATCAATAGAAGTCAAGTTTCGTAAAAAAAATATTTTTTGTCTATTGCACTGTGGACAGCCGAGGCAAGGGTTCTAAATTTTTTGTAAATTTTCAAAAATAAGTACCGATTGGGACTAGGGAGGGTTGAGATATTAGGGCAGTTTATATAGGAAAGCAAAATGACGTTCGAAACAGGGTGGCAGAGAGAGAGAGATGGCTTGGGACGTTTGCACTGCTCGCTAATGCAAACTGGAATAGCAAAACAGGGAAAGACACACACAGCTAAAAGGGGAGGAGACTGTACAATCACATTTTTTGGCCAAGGACAGCGGCATCATCACGAGAGGATCGACGTCCACTACCTTGCACAAGCTGCCTTGAGATTTTCTGCTTTAGGTTGCGGGAAACACCAAAAGAGACCGAGGAGGGGAAAGAGGAAGTGGCTTTCGTTAACGAAAGGGTGCGACAAAGGCAGGATACGGGGAGGCAAACAAGGAACCGGGAGGTTTGCTAGAAAGCGACAGTTTTGACTGACCAACAGGGAACGGCTGTGAACCATCTGCAAATCAGGACGACCACATATGAGCCGCATATGAGAAGTAATTCTTTGGAAGGAAGACTTACCAAAACGATCACCCACTACTCCTGTCCCGATTCAGATTCATCGAATAAGTACTTCTCGTTCTCCTTTTCACATTCTTCTTCCCCCTCCTCTTGTTCCAACTCCCGGATTGTTCTCAACGAAATAGACGTGGATCTTTTTGAGAGCCTGTGTTTTCTGTGATATAACATCGTTTTAGGCTTGGTAGGCGTGTAGCACAAAAGTGAGCCGTTATCCCTGAGAGCCCTACAGCAGGCTTCGACGTCTGACCAATTCACTCCACAACAGCCCGCTAATGTGAACAGACTTGCGTGATTGAGAGATACAATGTAATCGTATGTTGGCGCTTCTCTGTCCCGCACAGTAACATCCGGGCTAGAGTTGTTTAAGCAGGCTAGAAGAGCCAGTGCCAAGCAAGCTGGACGGAAAGCGGCCGATGAGGTTTTCGAAAGCGCGTTCTCTGCCTGTCGGATCAGGAACGTGGGCAAGTCGGCGGCAACCGGAGTGCCGTTGGCATCGCTCAGAAAGGCGCAGAGGAAGTCCACCACAGTTGCCGGGCTTGCACCGACTTCTGCGATCCATTCAGCGCCCAACTTCGACATTATGACGTTCACCATTTCACACATATCAGAGTACTTGATGGCACAGCCCGACAAACGGGGCAAACTCTCCAGACTCGGGTGAGATTCCTGATTAAAATTTCAAAAAATACTCCAAGAACACTAATCAGGATGAGCTAGGACAACAACTACACTAAGACACTTACGGCATCGGGTTCAAACTTCGAGGCGATGTAGTAGCAGGCTGCTGCTGCGCACAAGGCGTACTTTGGCTTGACTCTTACACGGGTCATAAAGCGATCACCAATAGCGACGGCTTTACAGTACGTCTTTGGTGACATCTCGTAGTATATTCGATGTAACGAAAGTACACTGTGTAGAGAAACATCACGCATTTTAGCATCAACACGATTGTCAATTGATGGTCGAACATCCCTCAAAGTTGAAACATTGTTGATGAATCGGTGCTCCTGAGCAAGTAACGTCGATAGGGCGAAATTGCAAAATACCTGGTAATGACGAAAAAATGATACGATGTGTATACCAACAACAACACAACTAGGGTGTATATCACGAATACATACCAAATTCGGGAAAGGTCCTATCACATTACAAAATTTCGAACATGGACCTCTGAGAAGAGCAACATACATATCGCGACCAACGCAGACGATAGCCCGGAGACTAATGAACTTGGTCTAGCGCCGTCAGTTATAGGACACTTCAACCAATTAAAACACAAATTCGGATGCTATCCCTGATTAGTGTAAGCTGTTTGTAAACTTAAAATAAAGTATCTAGCAAAAACTTAATAATAATTTTTAATACATGTGAATTTATCTTAAAAATTGCGAAAAAATTCTTTTCTATTTCAAAAATTGGTATTGTATCTCCTATTACTATCACGCTTAACCTTGAATTAGTGAAGGTCGCATCTAGGCGGATGCGTGTTCTTTTCGCCGTTGGCGGTGCTGCCGACTGGTTCGTCAGGATGTCCTGTCGGATCTTTCGGGTCGACGGAATGTGGAAACTGAAAATCCACTCATCTCATAATTTTTTAAGTTAATCTCACGCTTGATTGCAGTATCATGAATCGTCCCGATATCCAGCGTGAAGTATCGTATGTATGTAAGTGGTGACTGATAAAAGGCAAAGTTTAAGTTAGAACTTTGAATGCTCTTGCAAGAACCTGTAATCTGGTTTTTAGAACTTGAATAGGTTGTCCTTTCCCTTAATAATTTTACTTCCCAATGGCGAAATGCTTTGTTTCTACAAATTATTGCTCCCTTCTCATTGGAACTGTTGGTTGATTATATTTCCTTATTGCTGTTCTCATTTATATAATAATGTATTGGATTTTATCCCCATTCCAGTCATGATATTCTTTTACCCCGGCAACAGGTACTGAGGGCTGATTGACTCAGTGAAAGTACGGCGGTCAGTTCGCATTTAAAACGGCAAAAGGGTCGTTTTAATCGGGCAATTTTTAATCACCCACAAAGTTCTTCCATCCTCTTTATAACGTCTGTCTCGGTAGATGATTTTATTTGTCCTTAAGCTACCGCTTCGCACTTAGAGTAGGATCTTTTTACTTGTGGCCTACACTTTCATTTAAAATGCATAATTTTCACCCTGTAGTATGACATGTGGGACTTCAGCTCAGTGCTGTCCATACAGACCACTGATGATAATTCACGGAATTACAGGTCACGTTCTCCAACTCTGTCGGATTTTTCTCTAAAACGATACGCATTATCAGATTTTTACTGACGCGACTGCGTTGGTGGCGTTCCATACGCTGTAATGTTACATTTTGCTGCTGTTGCGCTCGTACTGATTTCGTATCCTTTCTGATTACTCATGACACTTCAGCTATTAATTTCGGAGTTTATTTCATAAAGAGCAATTCTCCTTAAAACTTTTACCATCCTTGGACCACAAGTTCTCGGCAGTCGATTGCGGGTGCAACACATTTGAACGAGATCTCTCGAACAGATATTCACCCAAGAACTCGATTTACCCTCCGTTCATTTGCAAGGTGTTTAATGAGGTCCATGTACCCAATAAGCTGTTACCGAAAGCGTCTCTAGTTGCGTATGCTTGCAACCTTTTTAGCCAAGAGGAACATATAACATCAAGTAATTGGGTCGTTGCTACGTTCGTTTGCCTGTTTCACGTCCATAACCAACTCAAAAGCTGCTGAGTTACTTATGCAAACTCCAAAAATGACCCCCGAAGTTATTTAAGGCCAATATGGTACCTTAGAGTAACCAAATGGCTAAACCTGTGACCCCATCTTCCTAGTTTAGTGTCCTGATGACGGTCCGACTTTACTTTTGTTATCGAGCCCAAGAGGTCAATAAATGAAGGTCATTTTAGGCTTATGGTTCAATAACTTAAATTAGAGCCTATTACCCTTCCATGAGCTCTATTCTTGTCCTTCTTAATCAGGAATCCTGAAAAAGGATGCTAAATTCTAGATTCCTCCTGAAAATGCTTAGTGTTTATTTAAAATTCCGGGCGTTTTCTGTACAAACAGGCTGTGCGAGGATGCGGTGGCAAATGGTTGTCCTCAAACTCCCGCTTGAGGGACGGATTTTTGGCAGCATACAAGTAGAAGGAATCAATATTTAGATTTGAATTGAAAACTGTCTTGCTGCTGTAAAGTAGCACCGAGAGCAGGTAGACCATTGTCATAAGTCAGGCAGGAAGTTCACTCATGGGTTATTAAGCGTTGATTTGAGAGACCATTAATTGCCTCCTACGGTGAGACGTAGATTTATTTCTCATAAAATGTACAAGAGATGGCGCTTTTGATCCTTAATAAATTTTCCACTTAGGCCCTTCAAGCAATGTTACAAATGTGCACCATAACCGGTTGATTAAACAGGTTTTTCGGGGTTCTTTTAGTTACTGGTATTTTGTACTTTGACGTGGCTTTCATGTGCGATTTTCTACTTTTCAATATTCTCGAAAATATGCGTATATACAATAAACTTAATTATCAAAAGATCCCCATTTAAGCCCGCACAATCGCAAATACTTTTCCCAAAAGCAATTCATCTCAACTCTGCTGTTTAATTGCATTTGCTGTGTTATTTTAAATTATTTAAAGAACTATTGTGTTCATCCAAGTCCTTTTGAACGGTCGTCAGCTTCAAAAAGTACAATTACTGACCCACAAAGAGAACGAACCACGTCAGCAGCAAACACTTTTTCAAATTAATTGAAGACCTTTTCATAAATTATTTTCATGTAACTGACCTATATCTTCCCCTGATGTTAATTAAGCTAAATCAATGCGAAACGAAAGCTAGATTGCCAAGCTGTGATCTTTAACAAATGGTTAGATGTGTAAGTGCTTAGTTGCTCAACCATAAATATCAACAGAATATTCTCTAGGACATTTCCGCAAATGGGCTTCTTATAACATCATTTATGAATTTTGTATTAAATTTCCTGTTGTATTGCAGGTAAAACATTACAGAATTCAGACATCATGGAGCAATCACCTATTTTAAGTGCCTGCATTCATCAGAATTCTCAATAGATTCTGTCAATTCTTATGTGATTTCATTATGTGGTTTTCCAATAGAAATATCGAACTCAGTCCTGAATTAACTATGCTCAAATAAACTTGAACTGAACTTTCGTCACATTTTGGTCGATCATTTTTATTAGCATTGATTTCTATTCTAACTGCGTGACTAGACTATTCTTTATTTGACATCGAACAATAAAATATAACAGCTTCTCCAGATGAGTGCGAATTAGGAATTAGTTCCTTATTTCAGGCTTGCAATTTTATAACTACATGGAGAAACTGTCTTTTCAATAATCACTTTTGTCAGATTGTGTGTAGATTTAAAAAGTGAACTGCATAAGCACAATACTGCTGCATAATTGTTTAGACGGCTCGGAATGGGTGATTGAGAATGCTCTCTAATTCTGAGGAATGCACAAGCTCTTTGGATCCAACCTCGAACAAATGTACACCCCATCAGAAAGTGAGTATAAAGTAAAAACACTTTGTGAGAGCAATAAAATGCAGTACTGTGAAATGAAAACAAGGTGCAGAATCTACGTCCAGATTCTAGCTTATAGAGACTAGCGGCTAAGGATGAGTCATGTAAACGGGATGCCATGACGAAAGGCACCACGGCATCAGTGTATCGATCATATGCACATTGAATTGTGACACTGGTTTAAGACTGGGAGCGACAGCAGAAGTTTGATTGATCAGTTATGGTGATGGGGAATTCTCGTGTATCCAGTCGAAAAGAAAGCTTTTACAAGCTGGTATAGTTAACTCCACTATGCCGAGGTCGAGAGGCGATCAAGGTCGACTTCCTTAGGAAGGTGTTTTAAAACATTCATGGCACTTTCAAGAATCCAACCACTTTTCGATGATAAAGTGTAGCCGTTATCTTGTTTGACGGTTTTTTTCTCTATATTGAATGCCTACCTCACAATCCATCTTTATAAAGCCTGATAAAACAACATTCAACGTTAATCCCATAAAAGCCTATTTCATGTTTTATGGGTTTCTTCTAAATAGAAGTTTTGGATTGATACCTAATTGATGAATCAATGCAATGCGTTTGCTGTAGTCGATATAAAATGCACGTAAATCAGCATAATGCCTACTTGGCCAACAAATGGGTCTCTCGTGTTCATCCATTCGCGTACGGACACACCAGTGGGTTACAAAGGGAATTTCAAGGTCGGTAGCAAGAAGAGGACGAGTGGAGTGTCCTCGTTTGAAGACGTCATGTCGGCTTGCAAAGAGCCGACTTTTCTAGTAAGAAGCCATAGATAGTAGGTTATGAATAGACTCCTCGTCCGATGTAACCACTCGGGTTGGATGGCTATTCCGGCTATCCGCATTTTTAACTGGTGTGTATACAAGGCCCAGTGAGACAGTTGTTGGGCTGGCAAATGGACCGTATTTGTCCTAATTTAAAAGTATATAAAGTGGTGGAAATGCAAGTCAAACTTTAATTTACTATTTTGGTGCCGAAACGAAGGCTGGTCCTGTTTTCTCTCAGATCAAAGTTAACGAATTTTAGGCACAAAGGGAATCCCGAAATGTCAAAATGATGGATTCGACGTAACTTTAGTGAAAAGTGCTAAATCTAACCTCTTGAACTAATTGAGCAAATTCCAGTGTAGGAAATCATTGTAGAAGATACGTTTCATTGCGCTCTCTTCTGTGAATGACACGGCAACTTCCCAGGAATTCCGTTTACTTCTTCTCCGTTATGTAATTTATAAATATCCTACAACCTATTTCCTAGTCGTTGTTCTCTTAAAAACAGATACTACTACTGAATCTGATAACTTTGACAAAATAGTGGTATTTGCCTTATCATTTTGTTGCCTTAAATTGGTTTTAATCGCAATGATGAAATTGGAATAATCCAAAACCACCTATTCGCATAAACAATGCAAACGTTGGCAACCTTGTGCATTTCGACGTAAACGAAGCGCCTACGCCCAAGGCGAGATTTAATTGGACCGAGGTCTTGTGACTGGCAAATCGATAGGTAAATTCGCGCCTACTTTCGACCTTGAGTGTTATGTGGCCCCTCTAGAAGGGCAAATGTCCAGTCTTCTGCTTTAGTAAGGTGATATTAGTGAATTAGTACCCATAAATGTGATCTTACATTTTATAAGTTTATTTGAGAAATTAGGCTAGGTATTTAGAAGAGATTTCTTAAAGGTGTCGTTTGGCACAATCTGCCGGAAATGCCGTAGGCCTGCGATTGAAGGAAATCATCAATGCGTTTAGTGTCATCCAATCAACAAAAGTTAACTACACACCCTCGTATCATCTGAATTTGTCCTCCATTATCACAGCATTATATGCCTACTGGATGAAAATGAAGCCATTAAAGGCCCAAAAATAAAAGACATTATGGAAATTGGCATAAGAATTGATCCGCGGTCATTTACGAACATTGCTCAAGGGAAAAACAGCGGTCTTGCCTAGTTGTGTTAATATAAATACAACATCTATTAATGTAAGGACCTCAAATTACCGTGTTACTTCATAATTCCTACTCTCGAGATGATGCTCCAATTCTCATGCGTCTGATCCATTCCCAATTGATAGACAGACATTCCACTGAAAAGAGAAACAATTTTTAGCTTGATGAATTGGTCCACAACCATTCTAGCTGTCCCGCTTTAGACAACCACAGGCACTTGCGCTAGCCCCCCCCCCCTCACACCCAGGAGACAATTTCCATATGCACATATCCAATGATACGAGAGTGTTGACCTGGGGCTACCCTCACAGAGCTACCCCGCCCCAATCCCCCATGGGGAGAGGACGCAAGGGGAACACATCTCAGTGGGTGGCAGGGGGAGATTGAGTGCCAATTTCATTTGGATGTGTGCGTGGGGCTTACTACGAAATGGCCGATAGGAATCAATGCTACGTGGGTCGCAATCAGGAGGCTAACTGGTTAATTGCGTAGATGAGGGGGAACGCCAAGAAGACAAGTTATTAGTGCTTGTTGGACACGTGTAATACATACAGAATGCTTTTAATGACTAGAGCAGGATGGGGTGGCAAGACAACTCTGCGTGAATCAGATTCATCATTCGATTTTTTATTGTAATCTTATGAGAAGACTCAGCCGTTGTACCCTAGTTATCTCTTACCAGAAATGGGGTAAAGTATCAATATCACCTTTTGACTTAAAATTTAAGCTCCCATCAATTAATGAGTGAACCTTATTAAATTCAAGGTCCTTTAAAGATTTTGGAAAGTGCCTTGGGCTCAACACAACGTGGGTGTGATGGGAGAGTAATGTGGGTCATTTTGAGCGGAAATGAATCAATGGATGAGTTCAAGTCAGAAACGTATGAATGAGCTTTATGAAGGCTTCATTCATCTTCACTTTCCGATTCACATGGTATATTAATAAGACGTAGAGACCTGGAAACCTTCCTTCGAGTTCGTAAGAAGTAGTATTCCTGGGTTTAGTGGCATAGCAACTCTTCGGATTATACGGTGGAGAAATGGTATCGATTCTTAGGTTATATCTTGTGAAAAACAAAATAGCTTACTTAAGTGCACGTATTAGAAGAACTAGCACAGGAACAGTGCGCTCCAACGATTAATAAACATTAATAAGCGTTGTGCGGAAAGAATCGGCATTCTAGTGACGAATTTTGCAGTTTTCAGATTGTATTACCAATAATTTATGGAAGAGAAGTTATTCTGTGTAATAAAAAGAGGCATTTTAGGAAAGTTCAACGAAACTTTAGTTTGTTTATCTGCAGCAGTAGAAGGACATGTGATATTAAAACCACTAACAATGCTATAACAAAACTGCTGGGGTGTCATCTTTATGGCTTGGTACGTGACATTCATCAAATTTCTTTGGGAGAAAGGTAAACAAACAGTGCTTAAACGGTCTAACAATGAACTTTTCCTGACTAAAAAGGAAAGTACTTTTCAGACTTTAGTACTTCAAAGACACCTTATTGCGTCTATAGAGGTGCGGTTCGTGAAGAAATAACCTTGTCTTTTCCGCAGCTGTGAGAAATTTTTGATGGCTGGTTAAATTTCGATAACTCTTTATCCATTAAGAAAATGCGTTGAATACGGAAGAAATAAAGTGTTATTTTCGGTAAAAATCAAAGTGACATGACGGGTTCGATGATTCAAAATACCACATATTCCCGTTCTCAACAAGCATAACATTAAGGCGAAAAGCTGGGTTACCTAAAATAAGTTGATAGCCGATTCGCATGGAGACTCGATTCCAGACCTAACTTGTGATTGAGGCTTGAATAAAAATTTAAGCCCAAAATAGAGAAGTGAATTTCGCTTGTTTACAAGTGTGTGAATGTGTTTGTGTATGTTTATTCTCAGTGTGACAAACATAGAGGCCGCTAGGTGAACGAGAGCATGTGATACGTCGAAAAAATTACACCTTTGGAGACTAGGGGGAAGTGATAAAGGGCTTTAGGGATCCAAGCCTGTTGCATGAAAGCCATTTTATCCGTGTCGAAAAAATGAACATTGACCGATAATTCGGTCTAATTTGAGATCAACAGCCTGTGTAAGAAAGCGGATGTTTATCGAATCCCCAGAAATTATGAAAAGCCGTTCCAAAACTAGCTACCGGACTCCCAGTTGACAATCGAATTATGTGATTCATGTCCCCTTGTTTCCATATCTCATTAAGCCGCAATTGCACGACTCAAAACCACACGGGTTTACAATAAACGTACTGTTACGCACGCCTTCTCTTTACTTCTTTCTCTGGGAGCGAATCCATATTATTTCTCTTGAACAGAACCTCGGTGTAGTCTGTCATCTACAAAGACTGTTATCAAAATTGTTAAATTTGTTGACAATGGCATTTCCATCTTAAAATGTCAAACTTATGGAAACACATCTTTACCATTTTGCTTTTCACACAGCCTTTACCGGATCCAAATAGGGGAAAGAACCAAAACATGGAGACGGAGAGACAAAGATGTGAAAATGCCATAAGTCAAAAAGCTTTCAGGGTGACAACAGTCGGCTTTTGAAGAGCCCGTGGCCTATGTCGAGACAATTAATGCAGGTTATCTTTTGTGATATGGTTCGTGAGTTATGTACTCGTTATTGGGACGTGCTTGTACATGAATAAAGCCAGCATTGGGAGGTTAGCTACCTCTGTTGTACGGAAAGTGAAGGGCTCCGATGGCGGTCCCAAGTGAGTGCCTTTGTGGAGGACGCATTTTTACCCCACTTACATAAACCGTTCGGAGGACTCATTGAACTTTAACTTAATTAGTAATTTTAATTAGGAAGGAACAACGATGAGATAATATAGGCGAAATACATGGATATTCGTGTTCAACACAGTTCTTACACAAACAACAAGGGTAGCCTCTTCATGTGATAGCAACACTACTGATATGCGATTAGGTGTACCCGTTTACGAGTCATGCCTTCCCATCAGAATCAAGTCGGTTCTGTCGTCCTCATTTTCATATATTGTAATGAATTCTATCTGAATTTCTCATTGGTAAATTCGTTTCCTCTAACCGAACCTCGATTTGAATGCAAAGATTGTAAAGCAAAAATTTTAATCTTCGTGTGTTTATTAGACTAGAATCCATTCAAACCACACTGTCGTAAACCGTAAACAGTTGGGGCACCGGTTTTCCAAATATTCCTTGGTTAAACAAAAGAAACTTTCTATAAATTGCAATTCGGATGGCAGTGATAATTTGAGCTGGATAGCCACTAATGTAAAACTTGCCAGATGGTTAACGAATGTAGGCGTTTTATAAATCACTGACCGATTAACTTTTGAAGCTCATCATTTCTATTGGCCTTGGGGCGGTAAATTTCGCGATTGGCAGTTTTTTCATGAATTTGAGATTTGTACAGGTAATAAATATGCAACAATACTGGAATTTCGAGAGAAGCACGTGATGGAGAGCACTAAAGACAGTAGCTTTTGACGACTTGGGAGGTGGAAACCAAACTTTTTGCTGAGAAAAGGATTAAAAAAAGACTGGAAAAAGAGTAGCCGTTTTGTAGGCCTACATTTCTTGAGCGGATTGTAGGATGGCCAAAGATCACAAAACTTGACCATCACAACAATGAACAAGTTTGTGAAAGTTGGATTTTTCGCTTTTCCGTACCTACGCATGCCTTATTATCGTGGTGTGTCGCCTAAGCAGAGCTATGGACAGTTAGCCATCCGCTAAGTGTGACATTTATGCAAATTGTTGAAGATCAGAAGACAAGGCCCAAACAGTGTTGATCGAATGCATTTCTCCTCATTTGAGTAGAGGCAGTGCAGAATCGATGTTTCCCACTTTACACACATTCTGCGCTGAATTAAAATGCAATTTTTGCGAATCTTATTAGCGGATTAATCTAGCTCCTCTTAAAAATATCTCGACGAATGCCGACAGTGTATTCAAGCGTTTGGGCAACTGCGTTGGGATACCTTTTATTGATAAACCCAAAAGGATGCAAAGAATGGTTGAGAGTTGAAATGTGATTTCATAATCACTTGCTGGTTTGCACGTACTCCTGCTGAAGGGCGTGAACAGATTGCAAAATGGAGCAAATTTCTCTATTGGAAGATGGTCATTTCCTAGGAGCTTAAGTGGAGATGTGTTCGGCTAACTTCCTCTTGTGCTGTAGTATACAGTAATGGCCTTTGGTCAAAGGATTCAATTATAACCGCAGTGGAAAAGGGACTAAAAAGTGGACCAAGCCCATTATAACGCTTGAGGGGTGCAGCCTGTTTCTGCGTCCTCTCGAAAACCCCACCACTGGTGTGGGAAATGTAGCACGGCAATCATATTTTGCGGAGTGATATCTTTATTCATTCACAATAAAGGGTTACACGCACATCTTCATCAACAGTAGTGTGAAAAAAGGCAAAATAAAAAGCCCCGAAGAGGAAAGTAGCTACTCCCCAGGATCTCGGATAAGGCAGAGATCTCTATGTGTTTATTAATTTGAGAGTTATGCAACATGGTGTCTCAATTAGGGATTGTTTAGTCTTTCAAAAGGCATCGAAAAGACGTGACGAAGGACGCGTTCAATAAATAGACGGCATTTATTTCAACATCCTGTCCCTATGCTACAAAGTTTCCAAAAGCCTTGACAGAAAAGGAGGGAGTACAAATCAAAACCTGATTTCTGCAATACCAATTTTCCTCAGAGCTGAAAGCGGATAGTGTTCCAAAGGCACTCTTTGTCTGAAGCAATCGAAAGTCCTTAGCAGACCGGGTTTTATGGCGAAATTATAAGCTTGCACACAAAAGCCGACGCCTCCACCACTTCTGGTTGTTAAGTACACCCTAAGAGTGGTTATTAAATCGTCTAGAAAATCTAAAAACGTACTTGAACCCCAAATCGGCAGATCAAACGACTCGAACGCGTACATATGACTGGAATGTTGGATTGGGTACGCGGTTGATTTCCATAACCTGGCGTGAAAAGTCCGCCGAAAACCAGGGAGCTTTATAATTCTAGGGTTAAGGCTGAAGAAATAACAACGACTAATAATAGTGCTGTGGTTCCATCTTCCTGTGAAGTCAAAATCATATTTAAACTGTGGGGAGAAAAACCAATAAGGCTGCATTTGTATACGAATGATGAGGCCTAATGCAGCCAACTTCAACGAGTGAAGTAAATTCGATCGATGGGCGCCGATTCGCTTTTATGTAACCTAGACAAAAGTTAACACCAATGTGGGGATTCAATAACCCTAGTAACCTCGGTCAATGACTCAACCTCTACTTAACTTCAAAATGGATAATCTAGGAACTTCCTATCCTCTAAATTACCATCCAAAGGTGGATATTAGCTCCCTCCGCCTTGTCTTGATAACCTCGTATCGATTTTAAATTCGCTAATACGGCCCATTAGCCTAGGATCTTGACCAAGGGCTGCTAGTGACAATCACTAAAATGTATGATTTGAGAGCGAGGGTCATGAGGCACTGAACTTCGAGCATATGCGATTTTACTAGATCCAAGCTAAGCTAAAAAGCGTCTGGTTAACCTGAAGCCGTTAGCTGATCATATCGGAATGGGATCAATAACGTGACCCACTCACCTGTCTAAACACCAAGGTTCACTGAGTTCAAGTAGGGTCAATCCTGCAAAGTATTTTTTACAAGGTTTGACCTGCATTTTAACACACCATTTCTTGCATTACTGATGTCCTTTGATTTGACAGCATTTATAACGGCAGTTGGATTTATCGATCAACCCAGCCTATAAAAAATCTCAATATCACTGTCAGATCTCCGATAAAGTGAAGTGCATTCGATCGGATGGAGTTGCGTCCTGATTGCCAAGCCCAAACGCTGTTCGAATTGCATACTTGTGAATGGAGCCCGGCTGTTACTTCGTTTGCTTAGATGACAAGAAAATACGGCAAGGGAAAATTTGCCGATCGCACACTGGTGCATTGGCCGACTGGTCATATTGCTTGGACTTTGACCCCTCATTAGGCCACCCAATTGCCCTGCCACCCGTTAAATTTATTGCTATTCATCACGTTTCTTCTGTGATTGTAAAATTACGACAAATTTATAGCATATAATATTGAGCCTTTTGTAGTGATGAAGTGAATTCATAATAGAAGTGCTACCCGTGGGTCGATATCAGCCTCACCTAGCCCAGGGGCGTGAAGGTGAATAAACGTCGAGATTCGTTCCAGTCGGGTAAACAAACACGACTTTGTGTAGTAACTACTGGAACGTGGTGGATGAATAGCAAAAAACGCCGTGAATTCCGATGCAAAACCACAGGTGGTGAAGAACCTACACCTCAGACTTTTGACCGCGTGACAAAAACCATCTAAGTTCCTCGCTCATCAAGCAGGTCTGTAATTCCATCCTTAGAAAACAGAGGCAATTAATACCAGATTATATTTTCCTCTCCAATTATATTTTATTAGACATACTGATGGAACACTACTATAAGATGATAGAACAGGTCTTAAGACAATCACCTTGATATCTAACCTATCCAGTTTAAAATAATACTGTTGGATGCGTAGCCACCAAACTTGCACTGAAGACAAGATTGCTAGAGGTGGAATGCAGAAACCCTCTACACCACTGCACACAGCAAGATGGTTCCAGCAACTGCAAGGTACAGCTAGAAATGGCGTAAAGTGCTGAACTTAAAAAGCTCTATCCCTTTTCTAACGCCACCAATGGCGCATTGAGCGATTGATTACCAGAACTCAAAGTTTTACGAATAAATCCACAACTTTCAATAAATCGGCTCGAGAATCCAGCTTCTATCGGCAAACAATTACCTAAAGACCGGAAAATAAATCCGATATCCGGTGGCTCATTTTTTCCATTCTAAGAAAACCGTTTAAGACGATTGTCTGGGAGCTAAAGAGCAGCATTTTTTAGAACAAATACCACTTAGGAAATATGAAATTCGTCGATGACTCTGACAAAAAAGTGCTCCAGGTAAAAAATAGCACTAGGAGAAATCAGAGAGGATTATTGTAGAGAAACACAGATATTATGGATGTTTCGCGGTCATGCCCTGTTGATATCTACGATTTGAAAACCACACGCGAACACTCTCCCGTTCATAGCCAAGGGCCCCCGACAACTGCGACAATTCTTCCCCTGAAAAGATGGACGAGAAAAGTCATTTCAATAGAAGAAACCATAAATTGCATACGCACCACCCCTACGAGTTGACTGTATCCCATTGATACAATTTACTTCCGGATCAGACAGATTTATGAAATTTTGAAAGCAAATTCTTTATCGACATCTTTGCACTTGATTAAATAAACCTTGTTTGGACCGTTTTTGGGGCTAATGGCCTTTCAAGGCCCGTTAGGTTGTTCAGCTTCAACTTACTACCATAAGCGCTCGGTTTTCCAGAGATCACCATTTTGAACAACGGTATGCAATTTTCAGATTCCAAGTTTGACAATGTCTACAACGCATCCGGTATGGCCGTACCACCCCCAGTGCAACAGGGAAGCGAAGTAGGTCGCTGATACCCTCAAAACAGCTTTTTCCCGTGGGGAGAAGGGACAAACTTCCCCAGCGTTTTGTACCGGCCAGTCGGACCACTCAACAATCACTGGGAAATACGGCACCAACCAAAGCGCTTATAGGTTCTAAGGTGGACCGCCCATGGCAATGCTGCCAGAGTCAAACGTTCCACGGACTAAGAAGACCGCGAAACGCGGATTGAGCGTAGGTAATTTGGTCGCAAAGGACGCGAACGTACAACTGCTGTAGGTTGCAAATGAAAAGGCTCTCTTGTTTATGAAGTGGAGGTCACCTTTATCTCCGATTTTGAGCCTTTCCCATTCTTTTCGAATTAGGCTCCCCGAGATCAGAAAAAACCCTTCACGCTTCTCTTCGACTCGAGATCAATTCTCAAAGCTAGGTAACTCGAAGGAGACGGCAAACAGTTTACTGATTATAATAACTGCTCCCTGTATTGCTTTGTCCATCTTCTAGGGCCTTCAGCGCACATTTGGCACTGACAAAAAAGAAAATCGAAGGTTCGACCCGGGGGGGACCTATTTCCCCTTAAGGCTGGGGAAAACTCTTGAATACATTAAATTCACAGCAGCTAACGGAAGGCATTTAACTTATCCATCCCAGAGCTCGGGAATATGGTTGAACATAGCAGCTTGGTGTGTGGATTTCTAGATCTAGCTGAGACCATTTGTATACAATTAAGCTGCCTTAGACTATTCCTGCATAACGAAAATCGGCACCCAGAAGATCACACCACCATCTGACAACGATTGTGATAATTTACCCCTCATGGTTGCCCAACGTACCTTAGTTCTAACGTTAGATGACCACGAATTTTCTCATAACCAAGAGCCATTTCGATTAGTAACAGTTGAAGAAAATGGGACAGAATTGGAACTTAGCGCTACGGATGCACACCTCGAGGCCAGGGGTTCCGTTTGAAGTGCTCGGTCATCTTCGCCACCGCTTCCTCGGAGAAGACCACCCGGCACTTGCGTATCCTTCTCCTAGGAAGGCCCTCCGCGCCGCCCTCACCATCATTCCCGACTTCTTCCGTCCCCCCAGTGACCGGGTCTACTTCCACCGCATCGGGAGCACGTTCCCTGAGGTCCAGTAGAGCGGTTGTGGCGACGGAGGAGAAAGCGGAGGATGACGAGGGATTCTCTTGTCCCGCTGGCGGGGCCTCGTGCTCGGCCGACTCAGCCTGGTCCAGCCACTGCTGCAGGTAGGGTTGAGCTCCCAGGGCTGCTCTCAGAGTCACCCCTAGGTTTTCGAATCTGACGAGAGGTAAGCGAATTATTACTATTAGGGTACAGGAAGTCTTGGTAACACACTCGTGTTGTTGTCGTTGAGTTCACTGTTTCTGACATTGGTCGAGCGTACGTGACCAATCTGATGACCAACCGTCTCCGTAGCCTAAGCAGCACCCAGATGGGACATTGATGAACGCGCCAATACCGCAAATGTTCCTATCTAGTCAACTCTTCAGATTTAGGCTATACACACGCTCTGGTACAAGTTGCAACCACATATCGCTAAGTACATTTGTGTTTTTCCCTCCAGTTTTAGTGTTGGGGACTCAAGGAAGGCCCAAGCGTCCACGCTCGGTGATTTCTACCGATTACCGTCCAACCAGCAAGCACACTGACCACATTGACTGAACATGACTCAGTTCATCATTTTCCGGAATCCGTATCCAGAGTAGAGTTTATCCTTAATAACGTATGCGTACTGGACAAGCACTCGGGACGCACACTCAGTCAGTATTTGGGTTTCGTCAAATACATCTGTGACCTCGTCTGTCCGTCTTGTGTTCTACCTCCTATTTTTCTCTTCAACAACGTTAAGACTGAAAAGGGCACAATATAATGAGTAAAACGGTAATCCCCGAGAAGCACGATTTGCGACGTGACTGGAGGCTGTGGACAGCGTGCCTTCCTTGAGTTGCAATACGATGACCATCACCGCGTTAGACGATCTCGTACATCAAAAAAGGAGCAGTCAAAGATGCGAGAGGGTGATTACTAAAAAGGATTGACGGACGCAATTTGGGAACAGCGTGAGCATACAGCCTGCGCTTTCGGCCTCGAAGTAATCTCATCTAATTTCAACCAGTTACTACTAAGTCACGTACAATGGACCAATATATTGAGGAGCCCTGGAGCCCTCAACTGGGCGGTGCATGGGCCCCTTAGGTTGCGTCTTAACGTTTAATGGTAAACCAATGATTGCCTGACCCAACTTGGTCCCAGAAAGAGCAGCTAGATCTAGACACCTAAGTAGAAGATCGCTAGAGTTTTTAAGTACACCACTATTTAAGACACTGGTTTAATGCAGGAAGATAATTCGACCACAGCAAAACACCAAGTACGCGGTTGCCCCTACACGTTTTTGTGAGCCAGTTCGTGCAGGCCCAGGCGGGAGGTCGCAACACGGGTGCAGTCATGTGTAGTGCAAAACCCTCGGGTGACCCCGCCGTGCAAGAAATCACCCCGCAAGTGCAGGTGCACTTTTGTGCCAGCAGAATCACAACCCGCGGATGCAGGCATGATTACCGTGATGGAAGCGTGAAGTGTCACAAGAAGTCCTCTGCTAGACACCGATATGAGCAACCTAGGCTGTATAGACAGCCCAAAGTCAATTTGTGTTGGAGCACAAACTTACCCAAGCTTCTAGATTACCACAGGATAGTCGACTCTTTAATGAAATGGCCGAGACAATGATTCGGAATTCACTACCACCAAGCGTCTACTTGTAAATGCTTGATAGAAACCAGAGCTGCACGGAGGAGCAATGGGTTGCGTTTATGGAGGTTCGTGAATACTTCAACGTAATAAACAAATGTGGAGATGGGCTGACTAGAAATCTAAATAAATAGGGTGATAAAAGAGTAAACGGAACTCAGAAAATCGATATTATTGCTTTGGCAGAGATGTATACCACTAAATTTTTAGTTATATATTCCTTCTCCAAGGGAGTCGTATGATTTCAATGGCATCTTTTTCGACCTACAGAAACAAGAAATGGGGAAATCGAGATCTCAGTGGACTGATCGAAAATTAATGCTACCTTTCAAAGTCTCTAAGATGACTGAAAGATGTGTACACAAATAAATCGCTACTAGATCAATCCTAGAACCAGCAGAGAAATCGGAAAAATACCCAACTACCCTTTCCTTTCCATACAGTTAACATAGAGCCCGAGACTCATACCATTCCTGCCAATCACATGCCATGTGCCCGGTATCCTTTCGTGGTTTGATGCTCTCAGTCCCAAATTCTACAGACAAAGGTGCATTGACATCTATTAATGGAATCTGCCTCGGGGTGGTTAGCTGCCACTGCATCAATTATTTCGAAAGTCTAATCAGGAAGGGACCTAGATTCCAACTTAGAGACCTCAAAAAATACTGAGGTTGTACCATGGAGCTTTAGCAGACATCACACGATTATTTTGAAGGTTAGACTAATAGATATTTCTCAACCACGTCTTCCAGAGTCGACCTCGATTTGGTTTTACTTTGAGGTATAATTATTTAAACCCGATCCAGTCACATTGAGTGGACATGATTCCCACTAAGTTATTCAGGAGCCTGACGTCACAACAAGGGAACCTGGGTATACACGAAGTTTAGCGACTTTCGCAAGCACGTGACTGTGACTCTTAAGGAGAATACACATTTGTATATGTAAATGACTACGTACGAAATCCATTGGTGTCATTCGGATGCCAGAAAACCCGAAGAGAAACTTTGAGAGGCGTCTCTAAAAATACAAAATCTTTTCAGAAGGTCTACCACAACACCAGTTTAGTTTTCTGTGCCTGGAGCTAACTGTGGAAGCACCATTCTGATAGATCGATATTTTCACCAACCTGGACTAGGTAACCACCCAAAAATCAAGATCGGAGTGTCATTCGCGCACACGGGGTGTTAGGGTGTGAGTAGACAACTTTCGTACAGTTCAACTCATTACAACTAACTATTTTAGAAGGATTTAGATCAGCTTCGTCACTCTAAAACATGCAAAGGTGGTAGAGCCTGCCACTTAAATCACGAGGTGTAATTGACGAGGAGTAGCAAATTTTAGAAAGTGGACCTTTCGATCACTGCACTCACAACATGGGTTTACAGCAAAACGCAATGAGGCGAAACCGACTTGGATGCAAAATGCAGACTTCGAGAAGTGTGGATGAGTGATTCAGCCGTTGTGTGAATCAGCATTGCAAACGAGCAAAGAAAGGATACGAAAAGCTGCCATCTGCAAAGCTAGCTAGACGATTATATCTTATGGATAGACTTTGAAACGAGATTCAGCAGTGATTTGTTACTTGATGACTGATCGTGAAAAGGGAACTGGCAAGAAACTACAAGTTAGGCACTTTAATAAATGGGAAACACAATTACTACTAAATTCATAATAAGCAGAAAGTATCGCTACCAAAACCATAACTGAAAATACCCAAACTCGACAACTAGATTTCACTGTCGACAACGAACTAGTGAAAAACAGTTCCAAAAACTTAGGGATCATTTACATTTAAAATGATCAGGGAGCTGTACGAGCTAGTACTACTTAAACTAGTAAAAGGCGAATAAGCCTTATATAGTTTTTAAGGAAAAAGCGAAGCAATTCAGACAATAGCTACGACCAAATATCTCCAGAATAAAACGAAAAGATTATGATGCATTGAGTAAAGTACTCTAGTTTCATAGTTGCATCTTTGAGTACTTGTATCAGAACACGGAATCACAGAAAGCATGGTATTATCTGTACCTTCACCCAAGTCCGGCGCTGGGAATTGGAGATATGGAGATTAAACTTTCTGATCAAAAGGAGGTACAGCTAAAAGCTTCGGCAGTTTGATTAACTTACTTACAGCTACGGTAAAATACACCAATGAGGCTACAAAACCACCAAATTAATCGAAATAATACACAGAAGTAATCAAAATAATCTATTAAAAATAATCCACATAAGAAGCTCACCTGCAGAGAAAAGATTGACTGAACTTGAGTTCCCCAGTAGTTGTTGCATCGATCCTCTTGCTCAATTTGGCCTGAGAAAGAGCCTTGGAAACGCGATATTGTTTTAATCGACCAGCAAGCACTACCAGGCTCGATAAGTTGTACCCACCAGCGACCAAATCTTCCCCAGGGTTAGACGCATTCCGCGAGAGCTTTTGGATCAACCTGTTTACTGGACAGAAAGGGACATAAGGCGACATGTTGACTGTAAATATATATTCAATAAACAGACAAAACCTCTTTGACTAAGCAGTTTTTGGTCAACTTGAGCAGAAGTATCAGATTCTGATCCCTCTTCTTCAGAAACGAGCGGTTCAGGAGCCAGACTTTCCGTCGACTGAACGGGGGGAATTGTCTCCAGAGACACTTGTTTGAAGACTAGACCTTCATTCAAACGTTCGACTATAAGATTTGCGAGAATTAACTGCCCTGTATTGCAGAGAAGGTATACTACTGATGAAGTGAAGATATGGTTTGATACAGAAGAAATTGCTTCGGGACCTACCAGTTGGTGAAATGTAGAAGGGAACATTGTCTGTATTTGGAAGTGTGAGAGCATTGGTAGGTAACATGATTAGGTGAGGAGGAAATTGAGAAACGGCATTTGGATGATTATTGTAGTCAGGAAGGACCGAGAGATCTAATGCAGAATCGCCTGTCGGTGCCGGATATCCATCATTGTTGGGATCCTATAAAATGAAAATTTAAAACTGAAAAACACTAATGACGTACAAAAGTGTTAGAGAAAATATTTAAGCATGATTTATGCTACAATCCCATTTCTGGCAAGTAAAAAATCAATAAACACATGTAATATAACTAAAACGCATGCATTTGCACAGGCCAAGCTTCAAGAAGAAAAACTTGAAGTGTTAATTACACTTATTTTAAGCAGAAATTTCATAAAGATGTGACCGACTTGAAAAATACAAAGTTAACCACCTGATGCATGATAGACTCGTCATGATGGCAATACACCACCCTACCGATGAACCAAAACAAAACAAAATCTTAAACTAATAAGAAATTTAGGTTCATGGGATCTTCAAATATATTTCAAACTCACACAAATAATTAAAATGATTGTTTGAGTGTTTTATTCTATGAAAAATAAAGATTCTTAAGCGGAAAATTCAAATCAGAATTATAATAATTATATGCAGAAAGCATTAAATATATTTATAACTGATGCGGTATTTCAAATTAGGTTACTTTGAGGTGGGTACGAGTATTTGGTTGTCTTAATTGAGCGTTGAGCAATTTACTTTACAATTAAAAATTGACATCCCTTTATTAACTTTTGGGGTTAATTTTCGTATTTTTATTAGGTGTAGTGTGTGTGACATATCCACATCACGGCTATTTAAGACTTATTTACTTCAATTTTTATAGTGCACTTGGTTCTATTGCCTCTCCTCTCGGAGTATGGACTTTGATGTTGACATTGATGCGCGGTTGGAGATCCTAGATGAAATTGAAGGTAATTTATGGGATGGCATTTTCACATATCATTTAGAGGAAGAAAATGCCTCCAGCTTGGCTAGCATTCAAAAGGCGAATGAGGAAACTTCCAAAAGCTGCACTGCCAGACTTCTGCGAGAATTAAGTAACGACGGTGATAGTCCAAATGAGCGTCCCACGAAACGACGCAAAATCGTTGTTACGGAATCTCCTACTCCTCTTGCTGATGGTCGGTCAGGTCATTTTCTTAAAAGACGCATCCCATTTTCGGGTGATTATGTACCCATCACTTTTGCCGACGGTCGTCGTTTCTACCTTGATGTCGAAGATGAAGACTCAGGCAAGACCAATTCCAGACTTTTACTGCAAGGCCCTAAAAACCACCGACGTCTATTGCCTGACGATCTCACCAAACTTGTTCGAACTGCCGAACAGCTAGCAAGTTAACAAATTACTTGATTTTAACTTGATTATTTATGGAAGAAGTTTCAAAGAGCACTAGCCTCCTTGGATGCATCCTCAGCTTCTCCCGTGGACAACCAAATGTGGGTAAAGAAGTATGAGCCCAGGACCTATTTGGATCTCATATCAGCCGAGGTAGGTCGTTGATTGGATGGTCCATTTTTATTGATTTGTCCCTAGCACGTAAACAGACAGCTTCTGTGTTGGCTAAAAGCTTGGGATTCCAGTGTGTTTGGGGTGGAACCGAGGGATCCGAGACCAACAGTTGGTCAGAACCTGGTTGAAGGGGTGAACTCCCATCCTCCTCACCCAGGCTTCAATCGACAAGAAGGGGAGTTGACGATCGCAATGCTTGATCACAAGGATGGGAAACGACCACAATACCGCATTGTTCTGCTTTGCGGTCCGCCCGGATTGGGAAAGACTACACTGGCGCATCTACTTGCCAAGCATGCCGGTTATCAGGTGATTGAGACAAATGCGAGGTGAGTCAGGAGCCTTAAAAACAACCTCTTTACCCAGAAAAATTGTCATAAGTACGGTTGGTCACGATGCGGAGTTGTTAGATGATGAAGTAGTCGTGGAAACATCGAACATTAACTGTATTAATCTATTATTTTGAGAAAAAGTTATTCGGAGATGAAAACGAACATCGTAATTCTTACAGCCGTTCCTTTTCGGTATGGTGTTACCGTTTCTAGTACCCCTATTGCAAAATGGGTATTAGGGAATTCTTTAGTGAGATAGGACTTTAGCTTGGTCGTCGATTACCTCCTAGTTTCACAACCTTTCCTAAACCACACGTGGAGGATAGGGCCGAATAAAGGTTCATTGGACCCTACCAGGTTACGGTGCAAGTAGGATTGGGTAGGTGTGCGTCCCCAGTGCCCATGGCGCCGTGTCTCCGCCATAATCTGGAGCGTCTCAAGTTTACTGGTGAGATGGGAGCAGTTTGGAAACTGGTGAGTTGAGTTTGGTCCAGTCGGCACAATTGATCTGCTTACTGGTAGGGCGACAGTAGGTAGAAATCTCCCGTTGTTGGGACTTGGGCCTTTTGCGAAACCCCAACGTGAGTATCCCTTCGCCTAATTCTCGCTCTTTGTTTCCAATTGCCTTCTAGCGACGACCGCACTCCAGGGGCGATGCGCGAACGCCTCGAGTCGGTGGTCTCGAGCCAATCGAGTCTGAACGCCACCGCGGGGGAGGTGGCGGCGCTGAAGCCCGCCTGCCTTGTCGTGGACGAGGTCGACGGCGCCCTCCCCGCCGCTGTAGAAGTCCTTGCCGAGGCTGCCGCTGCTCCCCTCACCCACGAGCGCAAGCGCTTCAAGAAGCCCATTCCCGTGGTCCTCAGGAGGCCTGTCATCTGCATCTGCAATGACCTGTAAGTCCCTCTTTCCAAGTCAACTATCATGCACGTGCTGAAGGGGACCTTTGAGTTACTCTGGTCTTAAACCACCGTGTTTAGGCGACGCCTTAGCAGTAGCTGTGGGACCATATAATTTCCCTGGTAAGGTACTTGAATCAAAACATCAACTTGGTAAGACCTTGAAGGAAGCCGATTTTTCTGATTATAACATTGTGTCAAAGGCAGTCTTAATTACCCTCTTTGGTCTTGTTACAGCTAAATTTGGTGCACCTGACTTGATCATGAGAGTAGTATGTGTAGTAATTTCCTCTATAAGGCAATTGATGCAAAACGTCTACCTGGTTACTGGCGTCTGACTACAGGAAATCTTAGGTTATCCGGATTGGTCTGTTTGTTATGCTGAATCAGTGTATCGGACTTGAGAAGCCAAGTAGTCCTTTATGCTTAGAAGACCTGTCATCTGCATCTGCAATTACCTATACGCTCCTCTTATGTCTTCTAATTGATATCTGTATATGCGTTAAGAGGAAATTTATGCTACCTTCCACTTATTTTCTTGCAGCTAACCTGGCGCATCTGACCTGTAATAATCACTAAAACCTTTGTGTTTAGCGCTAGATAAAGCCGCTTGTATCTAATCGCCTCGGTTTGTTAAATTATCTAATTTACCAAATCACTCAATCCATTGTGTTTAGGAGTTATGTTGTCTACATCTGTAGGGATCTGTAAGTTGCTCTATAGAGTGGTGTTCGAATCAAAACTTTAATTTGGTTTGGATTTGGAGGATATTGTTTTCATTCGATCACTTCAAACTGGACTGGTGGAAATGTTGGATCATTTAATCCGTCGTTTTTCCCCTTTCAATTACTTTAAAAAGCTCTTTTGGATGTCCTGAACAACACCGCTTCTCTATTGGATTTAGGGTAGCAGTAAGCCTTTTTTGGACGTGTTTAATACATCCGTCATGGCAGAGTAACTCAAACTGTCACAAAAAATAGCTGCATGCCGAGGTTGTCCGGGACGCCTGACCTCTTTAACCTGAACTATGCTCGACATTGGTTCCTCTATTTAGCTATGCTCCTGCACTTCGTCCGCTGCGAGCTCCTGGCGCCTCGTGCTACATCCTGCGACTGCCGCCGATCGATTCCAACCGGCTGGTGGAGCGTCTAGACTGGATTGCGTGCAAGGAAGACGTCCACGTGGACAAGCGCTTCCTGTCTACGCTGGTCGAGACCAGCGGACGCGATGTGCGATCCTGCCTCAACGTCCTCCAGGTCAGTTTCTCTTATTCAAGCTACAACTGCTTCGAGGTCTCCAGTTCACTCGTCCAGGTTGTTTTTACACTAGTGTGGCTGCTTGTTGAGTAGCGACCATTATCTCCCATCATTTCGGTGGCCTGTTTGAATACTCACCATGGTGAAAGTTATCAGGTGAATGCACCTAGTTGTCATCCATTCTCTTCGTTGTCGTCACGTGTATAAGGCCGAAGGTTGGAAACTTTTAAGGGAAGTGGTTGGACTATGTGACCGTCTTTCATGCATTAAAAAGCAACCGAATGTCGTCCTACTTAATTCATTCCGAACACCCAGAAAGCGGTGCTTATTGGTTGAATTTCAGTTTGCCAAGGCCACTCAGCTGCACCACAAGCGACCCCCGACCACGGAGGAACTGGTGGCCGGCCTGGAGGGAGCCATGCAGAAGGACACCCAGCATAGCCTCTTCTCTGCCTGGCAGGCCGTCTTCACCATCCCCTCGCCCCACGTGCTCACGCGGCGCATCAATCAGATCAGTCACAACCGCACTGCCACGACCAGCGGCACCTCCTCGTCTGACACCACTCTTCACGCCAGGTGGGCCGAAAAGAAGGTTCATTGAGCGTAGGAACACAAAACAAATCAATATTTTCATTAATGATGGCCTCTATATCGTGTAAATCTAGTCGAAATTTTCAGCGACAGTTACATAACTTTTTGCCATCCTTCTGCGTGCGGATTTGACTGCGATTGGACAAGGGTCGTGTAAAACTTATTGTTTCTTAAGTTGATGTCGACTAATTGGGGTTCTGTATTGCCGATACCTGTAAAAGTTCCTAACAATCTGTGGATGCATTAACGGCATCGGGAGAGAAGGCTTTTTGCTTCAGAATAGGTCAACATGTGGTCGGGATTAAATTGATCAATTAATGGTTCACCATTTGAATTGATGCGGAGTGCTTTTAAGAGGTCTTGAACGTGTCAGGGTCAGAGTTGGACTTTAGAAAACAGTTGTTCTTCATTGCTTTTGAGATGAAAACATTCGGGTTCACGAATGGAACGCTTTTAGGATAAAACTGTAGCACTCCATAGGTCAGACTATAAAAGTAATAAGATTTAATTTATTATTTCGAACCGATCAAAGTTTCCTCAGTCGATTCGTCTGGTTTGGGGGTTTGTGTACAGTTAGTTTATGTCACAGTTTTTTTAATGGTTTCGAGTCCATTGGTTGGTTGATCTCCTATCGATGACTATCTCTTCTAAATCACGAAAGGATCAATTGACCATCAAGAGAAAGCTGGAAAAGAGCACTGATTGCTCAACAAAACCCAGTTCCAAAATGTTTGGGAAACGATGGGTCACTAGCTAGTCATGTGGTCCAAAACATTGTTGTGTTACAAAAAACACGATATCTAGCTACGTTACGTGGGCCATATTTGCTCTTATAGAGTTCAAATCACACTGGAGATCTGCAACTCGACGGGCGAAACCTCCGGCCTGGTCTCGGGACTGTTCGAAAATTACCTCAACCGGAAGATGAACGACGCCAGTCTGCAGAAGGTATGCCTTTTCCTGTGGCAATTTCACCAGAGGAGGCGATGTCATCACGTATATAAATTAAAGGATGGTTTTGCATGTCAAAAGGACGGTAGTGTGCTTGAGCGCTTTTTATGCATTAAGAAACCCTAGTATTGGTCTGTGTAATTCATTCAAAGCCCTGTATTGAGGTTAACACCCCCACTCATTTCCTTGCCGTACAGGCTCGCCACGCGTCCGAGTTGTTGGTCGACGCTGACCGTTGGCTGCAGCGAGTTCAGGCCTCACAGGATTGCGAGCTGTTGCGCTACCCTGGTCTCCTACTGCCCGCCTGGTTCCACTTGTCCTTCGCAAACACGACTCGACCCCCCATTGCTGCAGCTGCATCATCTGCTGCTGCGAACTCCAACGACATGTCGCTGCGATGGCCCGTGGCTTTGACCGAGACGACAGCCGGGGCGAACAGGACTCGCGCGGTGGTGTATAGCCTGGTGGAGAACCAGTGGAGGGCCGGAGGGCCTTCCGGTGCTCTCACTTCTCTCAGGCGGGTGCAAGTTTGCTTTTAGGTTGAAAAAAAAATGAGGAAAAAGTATCGTTAGTCCTTGTAGATATTTAAAATGCTCCTCACGTGTTATAAGCATCTGCTCTAAACCACGCCGTGGTCAATTCTTCACTGTCATGGTAGTGAGGGAATGAGGTCACATTTACTCAACTTGCACAGTGCGCTTCGTATAACACTAGAAAGGTGCATAGTTTTAACCTGGAAGTCTGGTTAAGAAAGTTGACTGGATGGAAGCTTTGAAGAAACTTGTACGTTGACTGATGTTCCATTGGCGGAGAGAACAAGTCACTAGGTGAGTCGCGCCCACTTAGCACGGTTTGGGCCTTTCGTCAGGCCCCAACACTTGTGAAATCGTAAACGATCGTGAATTGTCAGGCTTTTCACAGTCACCTGAGTCCTTTACAACTGACGACTGCGCAAGATGGGAGTTGTGAGTTTCGATCCCTGGATGTGTGGGTACTTCAAAGCTAAAGGTGCTACATGGAAGTAGAATGGCTGTTCAGGTGTAATGTAAGTCGATCCATTGCTCAAATGGCTAATTACCACGTGCGCACTCAAGCTCAATGGCACTTACGGGTGGTTTGGCTTAGTATAAACTCCACTCGAGGAGCAGTGATGGAACACAAATATCGATAAACTTGATTTTTAAACAAGGATCTGTAATGATGGATGAGTGAAGTGTTTTACACAACGAGTAGTGATTGGTTAATAGTCCCTCCTACTGTGTGCTGGTTGCAGGCTCCTGACGCATCGGCAGTTCCTGCTGGACGCGGCGAGCTACCTACGGCAGTTGGTGGTAGCCATGTCGACGCCGCTGCGGGCCGTGAACCCTCAGCTCTACAGCGCCAGGGAGAGGCATCACCTGGCCCGCCTCGTTGGCCTCATGGTGGTCGCCGGCCTCGACTGGGTCCCCCAACAGGCCCTCGACACCGGCGAGGCCACCTACCGCCTCGAACCGTACGTCCTCCGCTCTTTCCTCCCCTCTTACGTTTTGCCTGAGTCTCTTTTTGGGCTATTCATCACTTCATTCCCGTCTCCCCAGAGACAATTGAGGCAAGGTGTTGGCATTTCTGCTCTGACTTTTCAATAAGCATAACTTTTAACGAACACATAAATGCTGAATCACATGCAGTGACGAATGCGCAAGTCTTCCTTCTGACAACAAGGGCCATATTCTCCGATTTTATGCTTTTACCATTCAGTTATGGAAGTAAGGACAGAAGACGCAGTGCACCAAATACAGTATTAGTTGGGTAGTGATTGCAACTACTTATTGTATTACCCTTGGGTGTTGTGTTTTCGTGTTCGCTGCCCTCCTCAATCCGAGGGAGAATTAGAGAAGGCGTTTATCAGTGTTTTGGGTACTGCTTGGCAAAAGGGAGAGTTAATAGTTCGTTTTTCGCACCTTTTAACGACAAACAAGCACTGAGTCAATGACCTGCGTAGGGTTACTACGTTGATCTGACCTCTGTAGCTGTGTTTGCTCGCTACCTAAATATTAAGTATATCTTTGAGTGCATTGTAAAGTCTACTAGTGAAAAATATGAACTTAAGAGTATTAGCAGATGAAATAGTTTAATTTCTGTTCACTACTAACCTTTTGAACAGAGAACTATTTGACAGGAAATATGCTATTAGGATTGTGCATGAATAGGAGATAATTCCCACTGAGATGGCAGTGAACCCTCATAAAATGAGCCCATATATTTAAGCACGGGGTTGTTTTCTCCATCCACTCCCCTCGTTATTATCCGTTTCACCGGCTGTTCGCCCGCTGCCACAGGCCACTGGACACTATCTCCCAGTTCGCCTCGAGCCTGCACCGCGCGAGTGACCTGAGTGGCCTCTCCTACTCCACCAAGCAGATGCTGGCGCGCGAACTCGCTCGCGAGCGCATGCGTCGTTCCGAGTCCGCATCATCTCCAACTGAAGCGGCAGCTGTAGCAGAAGAGGCGAAGACGCCCGGGACGAGACGCAAGGCCACCGCGCGCCTGCCAGACTCGTTCATGGCGGCGCGACTGGGTCCCACTGCCGCCCCCGTCGTGATTGACGCTCCGGTTGAGAAGAAGGTATTATGCCTCGACCACTTCACGTACCAAGTCGAGATTCTACTCTTTTATGGAAAGGTCTGTGAACCTAGGCTGCATGGTACCTGTCACTGCTTGTAGTAGAAGTAGGACGGTACTTACATTAATAAGGTGGCCTATCGCACAAACCTAGATGGAATCTCGTTGCGTCTGAATAAAATAAACCAGTGTTGATTAAGGTCAATGCGAAGAATTTAGGGCCGTAAGGAAATATTCACGCAAACTCTAGGGAACAGTAGTGTGTCGGAGTGTTGGTTGGAGTGTGTTGGTATTCGTCCCAGTCAAAGGCTTTGTGAGGTACTGTTCTAGGTATAAATGAATCAGCTGCTCCAGGTAGGATGAGGAGTCCCGACCCAAGAGCTAGAAGAGAAGACGTGGGTTGACCGGATTCCCTTGGTCGGCAGCTGGGCCCATGTAGTTTAGGGTCAACATACGCAATCTAGGGATGGGTCTTAAAATCAAGCCTAGACAATCACGTCACCACCAAATGATTATGTCTCTTAAGAAGAATACGTAAAACTCCTTGGACTTAAGCTCTACGCATGAATCGCGTTTCTGAGCTTAGCATATGGCATCCCTCCTAGTGGAACGGTGGGCTCGTCTTATTTGAGAGAATGGAATAGCTGTAGGACCCAGACCCAGTATACCGACTCAGGGTCCAGCTCTTACTTATTGGGATCTCAAATAACTCTGGCTGAGTCGCAAACAACGGAAACGTCGGGGAGTTGTATCACTAGTGCTAGGGCCAAAAGTTCCTTCCACAGGAGGATTGGATTTTGGATCTCAGGATAGGATTGTGATAGCATTCGTTCTAGTCGAAGGCTCCATGAGCCTAGGCTAGATGGAATCCTGCCACTAAGTAAATTTGAGTCGATAAGGGTAAGTGTAGGGACCTTGTTTTGGGGTGACAGCGAGGTGTTCATGTCCGTGTTTCGAGTTGGAATGGAAGTGCATCAGTACTGACGCAGAAATGTGTTGCGGAGAAATGCTTAGAGTTAGGAACTGTAGTTAGTGTACCCTCGCAATAAAGTCATCATTTGGGTTAAATGAACTTCCAAGCAAATGGGCTGTAGAAGTACTTAGTCCACTTAGCTCTTACCCTTGTCTTGTTTTTCTTGGTTTCAGATTAGACGGGACTTTTTTGGTCGTCCAATTGTGGAGAAGTCGGAGAAAAAGGCTGAAAAGAGAGGTAAGAGGTTTTTTCGGAAAATCAATCCAAATCTGTTCTTTTATTCTACAACAGAAGAACCCGAACCCGAGGTCCATTGTCCCATAAACCGTTCGATTTGGTTCAAGTTCAAAGAGGGACACTCGACGGCCGTGCGCCGACCCTGCTCAATCAAGAGATTTTTAAAATAAATTGTTTTAAAGTAACCGGCCCTGTATGTGGAATACTTTCGTAAAAAAGAATATTTTTGTAATCCTATTGATGTTGGCCTCATGAGACTGGTGTTGTCAGAGATACCAAGAGATAGTTTAGATTTGTGGGGACTGTCACGATATGACTCACCCGAAACCAAAAAAGGGGGACTCAAGTGTCTCGTTTATTTGGAGGGAATGACAACTCTTAAGAGCTCTAGGTTGGTAATTGCCAATGTTTCCGGCAAAAGTTGCGGTTTTAGTGTGAACTACAAGGAAAGGGTACTGGATAGTTACGTGTGGACTTAGTGAGTGCGGTATTTGAAGCAACATAATAACAACAACTAGAGCGAATACTAAAATTCCCTTGCAAAAGGATCGGGTTATCAAAAAATACGTAAGCAGTAACTTTTGTGTATCTAGTTAAAACTCACCTGGTTACAGAATTAATGGTTGTAGGAAGTTACATGAATTGCTTTCTTAACACAAGGAGAAAATTTACCAACAATCTTGCAACAGTTATTTATTCTTTTGTATAATAGCTAAGCTATTTGCAAATATCCGAAAGTGTCATGTACCGAGCAGGTCATTTGTTATTTGAACAAAACATGTCACTTTAATTAGTATTTGTACACCGATAACTTATTCAGCACCCCTAACAAACTACTAAACATTTGCATCTCACTCTTGGCATCTATATGCATAAAGTAAGTACAAAAATCGTAATGACTTATTTGGCATTGGGGCATAAGTAGAGAAGTGATCATGAATACCCTCAAGATGAATATCGGATAAGATAGTCGTAAATTGAAAATTTGTCCAAATATTTTCCTAAAGTCTATTTGGTAATAGTGAAAAAGAAGATTTCCGTTTTAGAGAACATGCCAACCAATAAAAGAGAGTAGTATTCAAACTTTGTGAGGAAAGACTACTTTAAATCAAAGTAAAATAAGAAGCTGCCTTTAGTACATGGTTAAACTATTTTGATTGCTATTTAAATGAAGTATCTATAGGGGGGTGAAACTATTGTTAGTCATTCAAGGCCGTTTGCTTGTTGACGTCGTAGCTGATTGTCTGTGGACTACCGAATCTTCAAAGACGTATGCTTGTTGGCTGTTACACTACATATTTAAGTATTTCCATTATTTGTTTCTGGAAAATCCTTACAAACTTATATGAATAAATATTACTTAGATTTAACAATGGTGCTTGAGAAATTACCAGTTGTGGCTTGTGGACAATGTGATGCATCCACGAAAGGTAAACATTTGTGTTGTACTAATTGTGTAGCCTTCTTGAAGAGGAACATCAGAAGTTTCTCCAGAGTTTTCAATTATTGGAACCCCAAAAACGAGGAATATGTTAGGTCTGTACAAATCTATCAGCGATTTCACAACCAACAGCGTCACTTCATCCACTTCAAAAAGTTCAAATCTACTCTTCACTATATGCGTTGTCTTTTCAAAGAGAGGTCTCATTTTTGTGTTGATCACATTATTAAACATTTTGACTCTCTAAAAGAAGGCAATCAGACTCTGAGTCAAAATTGCATGGATTTCCTTATGGTCGCCGTCAACCAGTGGGAAATTTCAATTGACAGAATCCAGTCATCAGCTATGGATTGTTGGAAATACACGGAGATGCAGATGTCGACCGGTCATTTTGTTAAGCTTGCCGCCCTCATCTTGGGGGTCCTCTCACGAGTCTTGTAAGTTCGCTGTCACTTTCTCCTGCAATTATCAGGGTCCTTTCCGAATTTTCCAAACAATGTGCTACTGAACTCTACAATTCTCTGCGAGCTATTCGATCGAAATTGCCAGTCATGGGAGTACCTATACCTTACCTAGAGGGTTTCCCTAACAAAATGCAGTACATCTGCAAGATTCAACTGAATCAGAGGTGCACAGAGTTCTTGCGACTTGAGTGAGATCCTCCAAACTTTTACTAATGTCTCGCTTTAGGGGACTGGATGATTTTTCGATTACGACTACCTCAATTCCCAGTGCCAGCCAGTCTGATTTAAGTTCCAGTTCGGAAAAGCCTGTTTTCAAAACCCCACCCCCGCCTGGGCCCAGTACTAGCTCATCGAAACCGGTTTTCACAACCCCCTCTCCTGTTGATGGCGTGAGCTGGCGTATTTTTGCATTATACACCATTCTAGGTTTTCAAAAGACCCACAGATCCCCCCAAAAAGACTCCGAGCAAGGATAAACAGGGAAACAAGACACCCCAGCAGCGAAGGCAAGAACTGTACGTCCGCGTTTTATTAAATTGATTTCAAAACCAATTTAGGTTCGAGATCCTTCAGTCGGCTAGAAACAGGTCCAACAAGTCCAATTTCTTTGAAATGTTATTTAAATGATAAGTGTTTTCGGGATATCAAGGTTATGTTTGACAAGTCTGCTTTACCTACCTCAGTATAGCTTTGCTTATACTTTTATATTGTCGTAAATATAAATAATTTTACTTAAAGGCTTTTCATTTTGTGTTTACTTATTGGTTCTGAAAAGTCGTAGCAACCTTCCATTTTACTACTGCTAAATAGGAATGGATTTCGCTGCCTACGTGCTATTCGACGAATTGTACGACAAGTTTGATTCCTTCGCCAAAGTTGTTCAGGAACGGAGTCTCTCAGTTCGCCTTCTTGGAACGTAAATACCCTTCTCTGTGTCCCTTCAACTGATTTGTATCTCATAGTGAAGGCAAAGTTTTTAACCACTCGTGTGAAGAAATCGAAAGACCCAACACAGCAAGGGAAGATTTGTTCGCAGCGAATAACACTACAATCACCACCTGGCACGACAGGACTGTAGGATCCTGTTGGTTTCTGATTACTGGGACATATCAACTGGAAAAATGCATAAATGAATGAGAAATCACTAGCTTATTTAACTCAGTACAGTACATTGTTATTAAAATGAAACCTATGATCTGATTGGCTGATGTTTTCGTCGTTTATCCATAAATCAAGTCTGATGGTTGATGTTGGATGAGGACTAGATGGTGACCACGAGGCGGTGTTTGATCGTGCAATATTGATGCGAGCATAAAATCAAAAACCTTGAACTCACAGTGGGAGGGTTCTACTACCGACCTCGCCGGCGTTGGCAGTAATTAATGTCGTGTAAACTACCATTTGTCAACGAAATTCGATAAACAGATCAGGAAGTTGGACTGTACGCGTTTGAGGAAACGGTCAAACTCAATTCTGAATCGTTGACCACAACCGGTGATAGCTTAGAGGATTTGATATTCAATTGGTCGTCTAACTTCTCGTAATAGCTGTCTACTCAACTACGAGAGAGCGTAATCAGCGACACGATGGAGACCGAAGGGGAACAGATGTATTCAGCAAGGCCCGCTTGCACGATAAGGCATTACGTCATCTTGGTCGCGTGACCCTGGGCTTGCGTCATCTTTCCCTTTTTAGCATCTCCGCCTACGAGTCGCAGACGGACCTAGTGGAGATCCTCTCGCCGACCAGCGTGGACGCCCTACCCTGCATTCTGGTGGACGTCTCGTTGCTCTCGGAGGACTTCAAGCGCGCTCTGGCGAGCGAGGGGGCCCTGCAGCGCCTGGTGCAGTTCGTCGGCTCCCTGTCGCTTGGCCCGACCAGCGGTAAGACCTGGCTCCTGCGCGCCCAGACCTACACTTTCATGGACGGCGTGGACCTGAAGTCATACGAGGCGGTGGTGCGGGTCACCAGGCCTTACGCCAAAGCCATCGACTTTTGAAGGGTCTCCGACTGCTCCCCGAGACAGTTTTGGCAGCTTGTTCTTTTTATCAATGAAATAAATTATTCGTCTAAAATCGTCATTTTGGGGAATAGCTATTTGCTAAAGTCCTGTTTATATTGGTTCAATCCATTGACACTGTTCACCATTCTAATTGGCTGAGTATACAGAGACCTAGCTTTATTCATTGTTGCCATGAGGAGGTGCTGGTGACTCAGCCCTATTGCAAGGCCGTAGACTTTCGAACAGTTTCTGACTGCTCCCCAAGACTGCGTTTCCGCAGCTTCTTGTTATTCTTCTATCTTGAGAGAGTGGATAGAAGATTGCAATATGGAGACTTTGTGACTAGAGGCGTCGTAGCTGACAGACTGAGGGACCCAGCTCGATTTCCATTGGTCGACAAAAGGTGGTGTTGGTGACCCGGAATTATACCAAGGCCGTGAACTTTTGCAGAGGGATTGTGACACCTCTCTGCGGATGTTTCGGAGACTTCGTATCGTTGTTTTTATAATGAGGGCCAAATGATCAATCAGTTCAATGAATAGGAAATCGAGTGGGGCAGATTGTAATGTCACGTTTTCACTGGTTTGGCAAGTTAGAGCTAAGATTACACTGAGAGATCAAGACCCAGCTCAATTTTCATTGGTAATCAGATACAGTTTGGGAGACTGAGCAAATGTTGTTATACCACCGTAATTTCTGTACACTCTCCTTCCCTTTTCTCTTTAAAATGCTTAGTAAATGCAGGGTTTCCACAATGATTTTAACGATCTCATCAGGAAAGTGAAACCAGACGACAACTGCACAACTGTAATCATCAAAATAGGAATCCATTGGGCTAGAAAACTGCACCACAGTCAGAGCATTTTACCACTATTGGAGTCTGTTGACGTGGCCCCGCAAGTGCATAATATGGCTTACGATTAAAATCTGTGGCCAAACATCTAGGGAGTTGTGCAGTCATAAAAATTGTCTGAGGTGTGGCAAGGCCCCACTAGTTGTAGTTTTGACCATAGGAGAAATTCAGAAATAAATTCAGGTAGTGTGGGGGATGGGAATGAGGTGATATGCCCAAACGCATTGATTTCGCGTAAACGCCTCCCATAGGCAAAGAATCCACGAGTCCATAGGCATGATTTAGGAAGTAAAATAGCCTTTGAAACAGTGGTTGAAAAGAAACTTCAACGAACCAAAGAGTCGCATAGATCTGAGACAGGTCCAATCCACGTCTGTGCAACAGCCCCAAAAGACTAGGATTCGGGCATCGTCTAGGAGCGGCATTAATTCAAATCCGTGTCGTAGCTCAAGGCACGTGCTATTTACCTTACTGTTTTGGGCAACTGAAGGCTTGTGTTTTCTTCTGATCTGTTCATTCCTAATCCGTCGTGTCTAAAAAAGTAAGTTGCCCAAGGACCTTCTTTCTAGTCATCCGAGTACCCTTCGCAGTGCATAGGATTGCGTGCAGTTTGCTCTTGCATTCCCTGGGCAAGGTCATGTGATTGATAAAGAAGACCACCCTGTGAAAGACCACAAAAGTCAGACTGAGCCGAATAATATCAGAACGGAGTAACTCCGGGGGTATGGGTCGCGCGACATGAAGGAGCTGCATAGCTGCCGGAGTGTTTTTACGGTTAAGTTTATTGCTGTTCCATTAGAGGACAGCATATTTATCTGATTTACAGATGGCTTTTAAGGGTGACTAATGCTACTCTTTTATGATGACGGATGAATGACAGGATTTTAACTATTCAATATTAAAGGGGATCAGTAACATTCTCCGTGTCATGTAGCCGTCTTTTCTTCCAAGCACGCAGCATATAAAAGCCGACACTATGGAGCATCAGTCACCTAGAGGTGGGACAGAGTGGGCCGAACAAGATCCCATGAGGCATAAGTACAAATTCCCCCATCTAGTATACAGGCCTAGATCCATCTGCAGGAGAGGGCATTGAACAGTTTTATAGAATCAAACCGACAGATCTCATCATAGCAACAGAAAATCCGAAACCGCATTTCCTAAAAAAAATAATTTTGGCGGTTTTGTCGAGTTGTAAGCCTTCCAATCATGCCAAATTGCAGACGAAACGGTCAATACATGCCCTTTTGATATCTATTGGTTTAACTACTAAACACGCATTCCCAAAATTAAGTCTGATATTGACACAGCATTATTTCTATGCTAAAGCCTGTAATAAATTCTTATCAAATTAGACGAAGAACCTAAGTGGGGAAATGAACTGTCAGTTGTGTGAATCGAAATGCTGTTTCCTAATTAGGAGCCATAGATCAAACTGACAGTTGAGTTCAATTTATTCAATCAATACTAAACAGCTAACGTAAATTTAGCAGTGATCATAGAACCTTAACTGAATAACGATGGTGGAACGAAAACTTGCCGCTAAAATCGTGCACGTTAAAAGTTGAAAATATGCTTGCAGCTTATGCATTCTATTTCATCCATCTTGTATCCTAATTTCTAATCTACCTCGAGGTGGTTACCACACGGCAGAATGACATTCCAATTACTTCACAAATGAGCACCCTGATTACACAGACCAGTCACTTTTAAATATGCGATGGACAGGTCGTGTTTACTTCCCTCGACTTCCTCTACTGAGACCTTGACCATCTCACACAGGTATGCAGTTGTGTGACAAATTTAGCCCTAATACATCGTTTTAATGGTGCCTTTTCCCTCATCAAGTTTAATTAAGATACTTAAGAGGGCCCTTTTCTCGGTGAGAAAAACGCCCACCTATGCAACGGCAAGTCGTGATTCATCACCAAATAGAAATCCAAATGCTTCGCGTGACATTAGTACGGAACGCCGATGGAATGGCAACCAATCGTCTGGCACATAAAAACCGAAAGCATCCGGCAATGGGATACAGTAGTTTCGCTGAAACACACGAGTTCTTTACACACGAGGAACCAAATTGAGTCACCGGCAGGTTCGGTGGGGAGTGCGGGAGCCAGAGAAGATACCTCGGTTTGAGTCCCAGCAGTCATCGGGCCCCATGGAGCTGACGACCATTCGCTTCCCGAGCAGTTCCGACGCTGAATGGCGTAGCGCACCGACACTTCCGATCGGTGGGTCTGTCGCGGCTTCTAGGAGGAGAGGTAAGGCGCCAATTAGCCAAACTCGTGGCCGACCGAACTAAGCACATAATAGATCACTTCATTTTAGTTAACTAAAGGGATAGAAAAATATAGCCTGAATGCTGGGTAACACCTGATTCGACCTTCTCGCATTCGTAGCTTCTGCAATTTGGGACTCACCTCTTGACCTAGACTACTTTATCCCACCTCATCACTTTCGTAGACAAGCTTTTAGCAGAACTATTAAAACTATTTGTGTAATCGACTTCATCAGGTGATAAATTCAACCTTTCCGCACAATATTGCCCCAGCTTGATTTTAACTCTAAATGTGAAAAAATGTATTTAGGTAGAAGGTGTAGTTAAGGAATCCAACAAACGGACACTCACTTTAAACTTAGGCTTCGCGTTTGGCCTCAATTTGGCCTGACTCATGGACTGCCATTTTAGAGATTGCAACATCCAACGTCCTCACATAAGGCTCTACATCCAAGCAAATGTCACCCCCCAAGTCTGGGCACCGGCGCTGAGGTAATACCATAGAATTTTTTCATAGAATGGATAAGCACAGAACGCCCATGCTTATGGCACATTTGCTAACACTCAGTGCATTCAAAAGTTGGTCCGAAACGGTAAACAACTGCATCCGTTTGATCACATGCATTAAGGGGCAAATCTGAATCAAGCCTGTTTTCCGACTAAAAAACAGTTTCAAGAATACCATAAAGAGCCACACACAGAAGCAACAGCCCCCACCCCCCCCCATCGCGCCTTGGAGTGAACTTTTTTGGAGACTGAACCACCTCACGCCAATAATCAAGGGACACCCACACACGCCACAGTTGCCCGATTACATCACTACTCGTCTTCCTCCTTAACGAGCCCATTCAATCGCTTAGCGACAATGCCTAACGAAACGAGGGTGCCTGTTTTGCCAGCGAGGGCTCTGAAACTGCGCAGGTGGGACTCTAATCAAATTAGTTCGTCTCGGAGTCTCGTTCTTCCACACCGTTTCGGTTTAATATTGCAGGAAAAGCTTCCGATGAATTATGAAGTAGTACGTCAAAATTCCTTTTTATAATAACTATGCGACCAGCAAACGATCGATTTACCACGTTTCTCGCAAACACAAAACACCACCGCCGAACATTTTATGAACACCTAGCCTCCTGTCACTACCGTTCGACTACATCCTCATTGTGTATGACGTTCAGGTTTCCACACTTACTAATCTCACAAGGACTAGCGGGTGAGGTCAGCGAGTTGCACGAATTCACTGCGCGGATGGTAGAAGTGCTCTCGAGCACTGTGTTTCTGCTCGAATTCGTCGCCGTGGCCGAGCCCCACAGAGCACCACCACCGCCTTCCTCCTCATCTCCACCGCAGAAGCCGCCTCGACTGCTCGTGACGTCACCGCCCCTGCCGGCATAGTCCACCGAGTCGGCCTCGTTGCCAAACTCCGAGATCTGGTCCGACGTGGAGCAGCAGTCCTCCCCGTTGGCCTTAGCGCTACCGACGTCGTAGCCGTTGCAGCAGTCGATAGAGACGCCGGTGAGGCGGAAACTGCTGTCAGTCTGTTGCAGCTCGGAGAGGAGGTCGACTGGGCGGCGTGGGCGACGCAGTCCGAAGTTGGTCGGGACCCAGGGCACGGAGCTGGAATGGATGGGTGGAGCTGGCTACATCCACTGCAGAGGGCGTTTAGAACAACTTTTCACACAATTATGTTTAGCTTTCTTTTCCGCTGTTTCACAGGTCTTCACGCACTCAATGTTTCCCTCTTCTTCATTCATGTAGTAGGTGATGACAACAACGAAAATGATTTTAGACTGGACCCCTTCCCACCTGGCTCATCACCGAAGAAAACAACCAACACCATGATGATTCGCTAGATCAGTCCTCAAAATAAAGAGATTTTGGTAAGTGTTCAATGCTTTCCTCAGATCACAGGGTTGAAAACAATCTGCGGCATGAACTGCAGATTCAGGCGGCCTTGATGGATAGGTCTGCAATAGCAAAGCTACGCACCGCCTGGAAAATCTGCTCGAGAAAGAAGTGTTGGAGGAGCTAGGGTCGAAGAATTTAGATGCCTGTCGAATTGCTAAACGACATATTTTAGGCACTGGACGAAAACGAGGTTAGCAAATAATTAGTAGCCTTGTGTATGGCAGCAAGACTGGCTCCCCGTCTCAGAGAAGATTCAGAAATGTTTGTCAGCCTATTTTTACGACTTCACCAATGCTTGGCCTCCGCCGAACTCCCCCTTGACCTTAACCCGACAATGGAATATTTTGTGTAGATGAGTGTTGTCGAGAAAGACACCAATCATCACCGTGCTAGTACTACGAAAACTCTGATTTTAAATATAATTTTTTGCAATTTTTTACTGCTTTGAGTCCGTATACGAGATAGTTTTCCACGACATTCAAGAAATTGTACGTCAATCGAAGTGCAAACAAAGCGATGAAATAGGCCACAACAAACTGTTGGGGACCCAGCTTTGATAAATTTGTACGCTCCATATCGGAATTCTAATATCATAGCATTAATGTGTTTAAAATTCGGGCTAAACAATTTGACCGAGAAGCCATTAAGTGACTTATTTGAAATTAACTTTAACAAGCACATTGGGTTTCCGATAATCCTAAAAAATAAAGCCAACCTATTAAGAGTTTCAATTTTCATAGTCAGTCAAATTCCCTTATAATGGAGAAAATAACAGGCAACACTTCAAGAGAACACTGGCTTGAAATAGGAATGAAAAACTGTCGTAAAATCGGTGAGAAAGTAACTTCATCTCAGGCAACCGCTTTATTGCCATGGATGGGTTTTTTTAAACCGACGATCATTCTACTTTATACCCAATGACATCTATCGCCGCCTTTAAGACATTAGGACCAAATCGAAGCCAGTCTACTCAGCGTCGATTAGAAAATCCATAAAAATATAAACTTGGAGATGCCACTTTTCACCTCTGCTTCAAAAGGCTGAAATCGGTAAAAAGAGGGAGCCGTCAATCGATCATGACTGCGGTCAACTTCGTCTGCTGTCTTCTCTTCGGACGGAGATTAATTTCATAAGACATTTTATGTTACGAAGGTAGTCCTTTACAAAATCTATGGTAAAAATAAACTATAAACACCTTTAGCTGGAGAATACATACAGATATCTTGGCAACACTACAAACGGAAAAGAGGCTATTAGACAGCTGCAATAATAGTTACATTGAGTATGAATGGTAATCCAACAGTGAATTAATACCATGGTGATGTAAAGAAAATTCGATACATAGTTAGGCACATCTATGAGACACCCGTCAGCGTTAGAGCACAATCAAGACTAAATGAATACACCTATCTGTTTTCGGCCAGAAATCTCTGCCTAAATGTGCCTTTTAGGCGCTCCAGCCTTCGATTTTCTCTTCAACTTTGTACTTCTGGCATAGAGAAGAACTACCAATGGTTGAAAATCGGTCCAGTAAGGATACGACGTTGGCAATACATCATTTTCGGGGGGAATTCTATGAAAGCAACTCACAATCGGGCGCGGTAGTTTGTGTTGAGGGGTTTGACAACGACGACACTCAGCTGATCGGTGTTCGACGAGTCGACGTTTTCGACATCTCCACCGGGTCCTGGAAGCCGATAGACTTCTGTGCATTCCGAGGTCTCCTGTTCAGCCATCACGATCTGTTCGATGAGACAAAGGCGATCAATATACATGCCCATACTTTTAAATCGGTTTCGGTCGCAAACCAAAGCTCAACATAATAATAGTCATTTGGTGAGGTATGGAAACACCCCTTCTTACTAGATTAACATGACTTGTTTTCTCTTCAAATCATTGCTTTTGGGAACCGATAAACACGATTTATCGCATAAAGTGGTTGACTGTTCTCTCGTTCATCATTGTCAAGTTATTACTTGCCCATTTCCCCATTAGTGCACTTCTGTAAACAGGCTCCAACACCCCGCATAAACGGGTATGGTGTTTATTAAGGACCCACACTTAATTTTGCATCGGCTCCCATTCCGAACTCTCAGGCTAAGATGATAAAGACAAAGGCTCCATAAATGCTAGTCAGAAGGTGGAAAAACTCGTCGCATCCATAGCTTTTACTAGCGATTGACAGTCGCGAAGCTTGGGAAGAGGATAAGAAAATACAGCTGACTTGGAGTGTCAAGTACCGTTCTAATAGAGACCACAACGTCGTTAGCCACTGAGGAAGCAAACTTCTAACGTTTACTGAATTGGGTTTCGCGCCCAATCACAAACACTGCCCCTCCAAAGAGAAGAGAGAACTCCCAGATTAGACGCAGTTCTCCAAGTGGCCACATGAGAATCCAATCTATCTGATTAATTTCAAGCACTATTAGGCTACTGAGAATTAGAAGTCAAACCCGGCTTGGTTTGTTACCCATTCCGTGGAATGACGAAGAGGCTAGAGGAAAGCATTCAGTAAATGTCACGGCTACCTCCTGGGCCCTAAGAAATTAACGACCTGGAAGGGCAGCCAGGACCACTGCTAAGTGACGCACTCTCACCCGGCGCGTCCTAAGCCTTCAGTAGGCCTTGTCGGGCTTCGACACCCAGTCCGGCCCGTTGTGTAGTCACATTAATGGTACCCCCATTTGACACTTCATTCTCGGATGATACCACGTAACAAGGCGATATTTTAACCATAAAAGCCTTTAACGGACCCGAGCATTTGGCTGCTCCAGTTGTGGACACACAACAGGTAGTTGGTGTTGGGGTCTTGACGACGAGCCGTTTAGAGCGTCTCCGTGGAGAAAGTCAACAACGTCAAGGTCTTCTGTTGCCTCGACTGCAGCCGACAGTTCACCCTCGCTAGCGCTGGAACGAGGAGATGGCATGGCCTCTGGTCGTCGGGGCTTCAATGGGAAAAAAAAACCGAGGGAAACATAAGTTATTACCCTTTAATACAGATTTACGAAGACATTTTTTGGGACCCCATCACCAGAAGACCTTAGATGCGACTAGAGCGATACGATACTCGAAAAGCGAAGAACATAGCAACAAGCTAATTATCAAGACCACAAACATTTCAGTAAATCTATAGTTAGGCGTATCCTGAAGTCAAATTACATTGTAGAGGATGCTCGAAAAACAAAAAAACACTAACACTGAAAGTCAAGGCAGCCTTCGATTGAGAAGTGATTGAGCGAGTTAAGTACTTCTGTACAGTTTCGACATTTTAAGTCTATTCAAATAGTCTCAGGAGCAAGAGATTTCTCTCAAAGCACAAGAAGAGTCTCTAATCCAATTCTAGATTATGCAGCAGTATAAAAATGCACCTAATAAACCAGGCACGCATTTGTCACTAATAAATGCAACAGAACTTTTTCGCTGCATGAATGAAGCTCTTGGTTACGAAAGCAGCATTGCTTCTCTTTTTTGCAGTTGTAAATCAATCCGAAGACATCAAAATTACTAACCACGACATGATTAATCATAAAAACACCACTCCTGCGCAACCCAAATCGTAATCAAAAGGTATTACACGATGTATAGAAAACGATTCCAGTAAGGCAGTACAAAAAAGTAATTGAATAGGAAGGTGGGGAGCGATGAATAATCTCACTACTAAGTGGACGGAGAGCAAAAATATGAAACTAAGCTAGTACGTCTAAGAAAGATTGAGGGCCACGGGATCAATAGTAAAAGGACACATCGCTTTGTCCTGCACTTGGACCTGTACCTACCTATCGGAAGCTCGAAACGGATAGCGAGTTTTTGGTCCCCGAGTTCTTTTGGAAAGATTGGACCATCCAAAGCCCAGATGAAAAGCTGCAACGCTACCCAACGGACGCATGCACTTCGAGGCTATGAAACCACATCCCTGTTAACAAACGGATAGAATCACCTTGGGTACATCAAAACACCAACATAGAGCAGGGCCCAACACCCCGCTTGTCGAAGTCAGTAACATTCTTGTGGTTTGTCTGCCCTAATCACTCCAATATAGACTCTAGAGCGCACTCCTTTTTGCTTCTTGCAAATCACACACCGCATGCATGCAAGTGCCCATACGATAGCTCAATGCCAATTGAGAAGTTAATGCGTTCTGAGCATCTTTTATTAACAGTTAATTTTGTTTAGTTTCCATTAACCGCGCACGCGCACACACGATGTAAAATACGAGGAACGTTCGTTCACGAAAGGCAAGTGAAAGAAAGGCGACCAAGTAGGATTAAATGAGTGTTTTGAACTACCTGCTCGCTTGCTCAGCGCTGTGAATGAGTGTAGAACCGATCCGAATTATTGTTCTCTCCTAATGGTTACCACACAGCAGGACACTGATCTCAGTGTCTAAATCCGCCTCTACACACAACAAGACACTCAGTTTGCACCCATCAATCTGTAAATAATTTTCCACGGGTACGAAATTGTAACTCGAAATAGATTGCTAAATCATAACTCAAAGAGAGTAGCCATCACGTCAGTTTACCTATAATAACTTGAAAGATCGCAGTGGTTGAAATATGGTCACTCTGTCCCAAATTTTGCCCAACACTGCTTAACACACATTATAGAAGTGTTTTTGTTCCACCATCAGATTCTGTTGACTAAAAGCACCCACTCAATGGTTTACGATTCGCTTCGTTTTTCCCATTAGAATAGAACCTATAATGATAGGAACGTGAATATTCCTCCTAGACACTACCTCAACAAGACAGACCTTCTGTGAGAAAAAGGCGGCCTGTTCCAACAGTCTGAAAAGAACTGGAGCGACAACTGTTCACCACTCAGAAGAACAACAAGAACTACAATTGAGTCATATTATAGACAGAATGACAGCTACCACGCATCACAATGTGAATAGGATTAGAATAACCAGAAAGACACTTTGTCAATCGTTCGAAGGCACCCTATAAATGACTAAGACTTGGACCCTAGAAACAGCATCAATCAACCAAGTGAGGGTGTCTCAGTCCCTAGTGCATAAGAACACGTGTTCGATATCAGAACCTCAAGCGAAAGGCGCGATAGTGGGTGGCTCAGAAGGGTGACCAAGTAATAGCCAATGTAGCATCGACGATGGGAATCCAGCTAGTAGCTAGCTAGCAGCTAGTAGCCCGAGCTAGACACTAGGTCTGTGAGCAGTTGAGTGAATAGTGCGAAATTGAGATTCAGTCATGACTTTAATACCATAGAATAGCCTTGAACCGGATAAAGCCTTCGGTACCAGTTTGAACCATCTACTCCATTGGGAGCATAGTTGTTTGCGGGCTTATATAAAGGGGAATAGTTCCAAAAATGTGAGAAGTAGGTCAATCGATCTGAGATAGTCGAATAAAACACCCTCTTGATGGCACAAAGTCTAACACTTCAAAGTCCGCTATAGAACGAATAAACCTAGCACAAGGCGAAAAGAATATTTGTCTCACTTCCGCGATTTAGTTGAACAGTTTGGTTAAACCACCAACTTCATCACTTCCCACTGGTTAACACAAAAAGCACATTTAACGGAAGGCTGAATGCACATTTTAGAACGACATTACAAAACTCGCATAAAACATCAATAGTGATTGTACACAAACGAGGGCGCAATCTGCATTGAGGTGCAGCTCTTCCCTTGTGCTAGCCCTACGCACAGGAGATGCTCGGTTCATCTTTTTAAGGAGACTGGATTTCGTTGCCAGTCACGAGCACATAACTGAGTGCTAATTTGGCCCCTTAAATTTGTAGTGCACGAGCTATGGATACTACGGGCTTCGCCCTCCTCCCTCTAGAGCATCTGACAGTAGGGAACAGCCAAGTAGCGCCACTCAAGAGACGCATGAACTGGGCAGCTGTCCTGTCACGCACCCACAGGGTTCCTCTTCGATAAACATCGTCGTCTTACTACAGTTGGTAGATTCCCTAACAAGATCTTGTGCCATCTAGGCTTGAATAGAAATTAAAGTAATGATTTCTATAAATGAACTTTGATAGTGACTGTGGACTTTGGTAGGCAACTAAACTTGTTTCCGCCTATTTTGGATGCACCAATCAGCAGCGACCTCTTCCAAATCTGGTCATTTATCTCACTGGGCTCATGAAGAATGGTCGTCTTCTCAACACATTTTGTCTCCTTCCAATGATATGTTGTGATACGATCCCAACCGACCATTAGTCCTTGCCATTAATGACGAGTAAAATAGCTAAGTGAAACGAGATACTTCAAATTTCTTCTAGCTGAGAACTTGTTACAAACTTGAAAAATGGGGTAAGAAGTTAGAAGTAAATGAACGACCCAAATCCATTGTGGATGCAACCAGGTGTGATATCTCGAGCAATCTCTATGGTGCAAAGCAATATCTCGATTTCGAAAACGGATAGCCCTCAGACTTTTTAGGAAGGTTGGTATTGTTTATCAAAGCGATAACTTCGGGTCTAACTCAACGCTATTCCCCTTGGCTGAAATACGCATAACGATAAATACTTTTCCACAGATCAGCAATCTTTCGTCATCCCCTCAAAGCTCTTTGAAGTTGTTTCAAAGATATTGATCTCATCGCTTAAGTCGTACTAGAAGCATTACGGATAATACATCATAGAGCCACATGGGCTGCATTCGTGCGACTCATGATGCCCAACCCCAGTCTATGTGGTTCGTCAACTACCGCGGGTTCTAGTTAACTCAAATGTACCTCCTAGAATTGGATACCGCCTACAAAACAGTGCTGGCGGCAGAATGTGGAGAGATGACTCTCTTCAAACTGCTGAAATTCGACAGGATTATCATGTTTCGATGGGTACGCCATTCACCTAATTTAGTTACTTGAAAGTTTCGAAAAGTCCGTAGTTTATGAAAACATTTAAAAATCGAATCACAAGCACTAGGATCAAAATCTCATTTAGTTCACACGCTCGACCGCAAGAGGCGTCGGAGGGTGACTAATCTAGTGGAAACTTCGGGCACAGATTCCAATCAAGTCGATGAAGAAACAGTGAATGAGGTAATTGCAAATCAAGAATGGTTAGTCAACAAAAAAGAATCAGTATACACGCTACCATACAATGGGAATTAAGAATACTCCCTTTTACCCTCAGTCGTCTGTGAAAACCCTTGCTGACAAGCTTTTACCAGTAGTATGCGTTACTCCGTTGCTTTCTAACCTGCAAATATTGGGAAGACAATCTATTGCTTGAACGTATATAGTGAAGGACAATTAAAAAAGGAGCTCCAATGACTCTAATGTCTTGAAATATGCAGCTTTCGATGTGAAGACAGTGTCAAAAGGCTTTAGAATAAAAAACTCATTAAAAGTTCGGTGCATTTCCCCGTCACATGAAAGCGAAATCACGCATTTACTAAGAAAGGCACCATTTTGCATCAAACCACGTTATTCCTCACCATGTACCGAATTTCTACTATCCTGTTGTTTCGTTGAAGGAAGAGAACCAGGAGATTGAATGAAATCAGATGCTCACTTCATAGGGAAAAAGTGCTATACTTAGCCTTTTTAATAATGGGGGCGAAATTTAACTTCGAAAGCTGGCACGTGATTAACTGAATGGTTAAAAGTGTACTTAATGAGCTAGAATACCTTTTGGAAAATAAAAATTTGTAGTCAAACAACGAACAAAAGCTGATTTGAGGGGTCTCAGTTGAAATTGCTGATGGCATAAAGACGAAGCAACGAACTTAATCAGTAGTCATTAAAAATGAATCCTGTTCGAAGAATTTTGTCGAAAAAAGGAGTACTACATTGTTTTACCGTAGATGCTGTAAATAGGAGTCTTTAAAAAATGAAATAAATGGGAAATCCATGCCCATACCGGAAACTGCCTTTAGTGAAGTGTAGTTATCGTGTAGGAGCAAAGAAAATGAAAGAATATCCAAAATAAGACTCGAGAAGATTATCAAAAAAGCTCCATTCGTTGTGTACGCAGTGAGATCCCACAACACCTCGCAAGGGTACGAAGCCACATCTCGTGTGAAGGGATGAACCACAAAAGTTGTAAGCAATTAGTAACCCCTGATGCAAGACAGTTTGAGCTAACATGATTGATAGAATTACCAAGGCCCGACAAAAAACTACAAATCCCTTAAGAACATGTTAACTACTGGATTAAAACGTGACCTAGTAGTGTCTTCTATCCAACTCTTCACGTGAAGACACAGAAAATAATGTACACCCTAAGGGTAGAGAAATTCAAAATGGATGAAAGCATTTAATAGAAAATGGATATCAATCATTTAATGAGACATTAAATGTCAATAAAGTCGTGATTCATGGTGTATAGTGAAATTACCAAGAGAAAACTAAAAGGTAGCACTTACTGTAGTCGTCTCTAGCAGGCTCCAGTATTGGAACAGATTTGATGAAATAGAAGGAGCTGGAAGACGCAAGCTGGGTGTAGGGAAGTGGGGAGGGGTTTGAATCGTGAGCCTAAGTAAATCCAAGTCTTCAGTTGCCTCCACCGCCGACCAATCAGCAGCCGGCCTCCCATGAGTGGACTTCTGGGTCATTGGAATCAGAGTTGTTTGATCATCGGCACCAGTACCCTTCGCTGCCAGGAGTTGCAAACGACGATTATACTCCTCGTTTAAAAGGACACTGGAAAAATGAGAAAATGGATGGCACAGAGGTCAGCAATCGTCCCTGTCCTCGTGTGGACACGAAAACAAGTTCATTTTCTGCTGCAGCTAATAAAATTTTCTGGGCGAAAACGGGGTTGCAGTTTTGGAAAGAAACCTACAATTTCGTTTGAAGCTGGTCGAATGCAGTCTGAAGGCGCTGGTCTTGGTGGGACATTCTGACTAGGTCGGATTTGTAACTTTCCACTTGGGTATTTAGACTTCGGATAACATCGGTGAGGTATTTCTAAAAGGTCAAAGTCTCTGAAACAACGGAAATTCGTGGAGAATCACTCTTTTTTTAGAGAACACACATTTTTAGACTCAGCGGAAAGAGCTCGGTAGACGTAATCTTGGCATCTTTTGCAACCGTTTTTTAAAGGCAAACATCTATCACGGATGGCCGATGACAGTGGGGAAGTAGAACTTAAGACAAATGTCGAAATAATGTCAAAATAATCACTCGAACATCAAATACGAAGCCAGAAAAACCGCTAACCTGCTTTTCAGACGGAGTAGATAGGCATAGTCTACTTTTCCAACGTGCGGACTGTTGAGATCGTCAGCTCTCACGTCGAAACTGCAATGAAAGTTGGGATTGGTGTGACCATTTAACGAGCATCTGAACTCTAACAATTTCAAGAACATTACCAAAAATCTAAGCTTGCAAGTTCATTTGCAGCGCTTACAATCCTCCAAACCTCGTTGTTAAGTAGTACTGATGTGGGTTGATAAACTGATCTTGTAGAAAAAGCACACATTAACAGCAAGGTAAAGGCAATAGTCCAAATGTGCGGGAATTCACTTAATGGACTCAAGCGAACTGAATAATGCTTCCAGATACACATGAAGGCGTTTAGATTGTAAAGCAAGACGTAGAAAGGCACGCAGCTGAAACAGAAAATAAGCAATAAAACTACGGGTCAGGGAGAGTACTATAAGTAAGGAAACATACCTTCGAAAGACCCGTTTTGAGGTTGTCTAATGAACCAACGAGGAGAACACAATTCTGGGGTATATTTAAACACGACTGGGCAACCCAACGCCATACCTTGATATCTTTTAGCCATTTTACTGAATCTAGCAAATAAATTACTAAAATATTCCAACCTTTGGTTTCACAGTAAAATAAGTTCTCAAGGCACGTTAAAAGACCGAATACGCCTACCGAATGCTCATCAAGATCGTAGGTGTTGTTAGCTTTGGTCACTACACGTATGTAAGCACTGCGGCGAATAAGATTAAAAAATAACCAAACCAGGAAGCTTCTATTAAATTTTCGTGAATAGTTATTCTTCGTAAGTCGACTTCGTCGGTTTTGAGCATAAAGTAAAATACTTAGACAGCAAAAAAAGCAAACATTACAGAATCAGCGCCATTAGGGTCGCCTTTCTATTGGTTAGGACAGTACATCTTCTGGTCAAACGACTTCATCAGCATTATTGTTTAATAACAAAATCAAAAAGTTCTGAAAATTCCCAAACTCGTGCAGTACTTCATTTAACATAAACCCTCTTAAGTATAACTTAGTTCACTTTCTTATTAAGCACAAACGATATTTGACCTAGATAAACGGATTTTGGGTATCCAAATTTTTTTCCATTACTTTATACCATATATACAATAACTATAATTTTTAGGGTGTGGCGTACGGCTACCCAATAGGAAGCTCCAAGCACAACAAATCGATTCCGAGTACAACTCGCCATCAACCAATTACGGATCGATTCCTGCTTAGTAGAAATCAGATGCAGCCTATTTAGACCCTTATACTCATCCTAAATACATACATACTTGCTCCAACGCGCATCTCTGCTCCTTACTATCTTCTCGGTGCGGATACCGAACTGATAGGGTTACTTACTTTAGCAATCTGCTACAAGGGACTGCTATATTTGCCTTTATTTTCCGACACCGACGAAATGACAGCTTAAACCGAAGCAAGGAAAATTTCAGGTGCATAAAAATGAAACCAGAACGTGAAGTTTACACTTTACGAGATAAATTTTTTCTTTCACAAAGCCTACTTGTCCAATTCTCAAACAATTCAGTGGTTGCTCCAAAAAATATTTACATAGAAACACTACCTGCATCATTTCATTACTGTTCACTTCAATAAGTGTCAGAGAAATTGTTTTAATGAACAAATTCACACAAACAAATAAAAGAAGTCTTACTGTAGGCTTGTAAGATCCACTCAAATCCACTCAGCATCAAATATTAGTTATTTGGTAATGTTAACCGAGAAGAAATTATCAACAAATCTTGGAAAGCAAAGTGGATATGGTGACAATAGGAGACTGGTGCTATGAAAGATATTTCTGGGAATTATCGAAGCCACGGATCAGTTGAGAAGACATCTCCTATCCTTAAACAATTTTGTATAATCTCAATTTTACGATTTGCAAACATCTTTCTTCGACAGGTATCTGCATCTTCTATATCAATTTTTACCGTGCGGCCTTTTATGAACAAGTACGTATTTCCAAAGTCAGCCAATATGAAATTGATGATGTTTTTTCTTATCTCATTCAGGAATTATGGTGGGAAAGCATAGGAAAGAACGGTGGATGGATTGAAAACTTATGTCATAAGGCATATTCATCACCTTACCTAATGTTTTAGCTCAAATAACTGAGACAAAAATCACGAACCTTCTGCTTCTATATAAACAGAGTCTCTATTTTCATTAATTTCGGTGAGGCACAATTAAGATGAATAGAACTAATCAATTTTAAATTTTACGCTTTTTATAATTGCATACAAATTCCTTGATAACACAAAAATAATTAAATATGAAAAGCATAAGCGTTTTTACATTTTTTAAAACAATTAACTGCAAAAAATTATTCATCTTTAGTTGATTTTGTTTAAAGTGGCTAAATAAATATATACTCGTGTGCTTATTTGTCTTAACTTATGGCGTCGGTTACGACATCATTGAGGTCGAGATGGCACAGTTTATGCCAGTGAATCAGAAACGACTTACTAACGTCTGCGTCGTCCGTTTGAGGAAAAAAGGCAATAGATATGAAATAGCTTGTTATCCCAACAAAGTTCAAGCGTGGCGGGATAAACTGTAAGAACGTTTTTGTCTTTAGCGCTTTTTAGTGAGACAAATATCGACGAGGTTTTGCAAACACATGGCATTTTTACAAATGTATCGAAGGGTCTTTTAGCAACGAGTGCTACCATCAGTCGCGATTTCGAAACCGATGATTTTGAAAGTGTGCTGCGTAAGTAATTATTGTGATTTTTTATCGTTCAGTCCAAATTTTGAGAGACGGTGAGGTGCAGGTCACTGGCAAAGAACGCAAGTTCCAGATCGAGAGTCTTTATCGAGACGTTGCAAAAATTGTTTCGGAGAAGTGCATAAACCCCGAAAACAATCGAGCCTACACTGTTACCATGATTGAAAAGATGATGAAGGAATGTCACATAAACCTTCAACCACGTCGAAGTGCCAAACAAAATGCGCTTCAGGTTATTCGGCAGCTTCGATCTGCCGGAACATTTAAAATAGCACCTGCTATGATGGAGATTCAGATATCTCTTGATCCCAAGTTGGTGGAATCTGTTTCACCTCACATTCTCCAACTGGTTCATCACATTATCCGTCAGGAAAAAAATCAAGATGGTATATTTGAACTGGTAAGCCTTGTTTTTCAGGTGATTTTTTATCTCGAGAATTCGGCTGAGGTATTTTCTGCTTTTGCTTTAGACTGCGGTTGTGGAGCCAGAAATGTATCATAACCTGATGGCGGCTCTAAATGAGCACGCTAAGGACCGTCATTGCGTGGAGATTTTGGGGGCTGCACAGCCTAGCAGAAGTTGGAAGAGGCATTTACCGCCTACCTCATCTGTTTATGCCACTCCCAACCTTTCTGCCGCAATCGTAGAAGAGGAAACTCGCGAATTTCGAGAAAGACCTTCCAAACCCCCTGAGGTTCCTTCGCAGACCTTCAATGGTGAAAGTAATTCGATAGAGGAGCAGGAACTGAAAGAAATCGGAAAGGGAGCTCAGGTCGACCGAGATACTCCAGATGCGAAAACGGTCACACCGAAAAAGGTTCTTCAAGACAAAAATCGAAAACCATCGGCTTATGATGACTAAGCTCGTGTGAATATTTAATTATGCCTGTTTTCGCCAGTTTCGATGTGTCTTTTAATGTATATTGAAGTAGACCGTTTTTCTGATTTCGACAATTTGTTAAATCACTTTTTAGTGTTGGATTGTTGGTTGTTTTCCTTGCAAGTTGATGTTTTGTGGTTGTTTTACTAGCACGCTTTTGAACCCATAGCGCTTCGCTTTTTCGTCGATTTGTCTTGTTGCTTCTTATTACTGGACATTTTTCCACTTTGCAGTTTTTGGCACCAACTTAGGTTATGTCGTCCTCAATTCTAACAGTTTTTACGGGGAGAGGCAGATAATTATGTTGGAATCTGTGATGGTTGGATGTAACGACAATCTGCAGTTACTAACTCTTAAGTGTATCCATTTTTCTCTATACTTCGTAGCCTATGATGCTGTTTCGATGTTGGTATCACGTACTAGTCCCTGTGCGATGCCGTCGAAAGTGGATCGTAGTTCCCAAAGTGGGTACGATCAATCTGACGAAACGGTTTGTAAAAGCCCATTTGGGTAACCTAGCTACAGCTGATTGACGAGGTGTGAACGCATTGGTTATTCATTGTCTGGACTCGAATGAGCCTATATGATTGATAGGAGTGAGCCCGTAGCCTAACGTCATCCATATAACGTCTGTTAGACGGGTTGATTGATTCCCCTGTGGACTGTGGCTGATCGGTGCTGTTTTCCGAAACAGTTACTGCATTCTATAACCCATCCCCCTTAGTAGGAGTGTTGCGGTCAGCAACGAAAGAAACCAAGCTTCTAATTTGGGGAAATGGCAGGCAACTGCTGGTTGCCTGTAAGGGGTGCTAACCCTAGAAAGCAATAAGCATGACCCCTATCGACTGGTTGTCGATACTAAGTGGGAGCGATGCCTTACCCACAGTGGGATCGTGAGAAAGGAAGCTTAATGGGGGTGCCGATCGATTGGCGTGCCTGCTTTGTACTCATGCCCTTTACGCTAAGCAAAATCCCTAATATACTAATATTGATGACCGCCTTATAGTGTCTGTACCAAATCAGATAATATTCTATTGTCAACATTTCCCTACGCTATAGTTTTTGCATGCTTGAGCATCCGATTGTTCATTGAATAGGCTGAGTCCAAAAATTCCATTTTTTATTTTATCGATTGATTTTGAGGCATTTGCATGGGTCCCACATGTAATTTGCTTTAACGGGGTAGCCAACCCCATTGCCTATAGACTGAGCTTGCTAGCGTGCTACGATTGCCTATATGACTCACACTCTCGATACCAGGTGAAACAGAAGTAGACGGAAACTATGAGGAGTTAAACAAAGCAGCAAAGAACATGGGAAAAACTTTTCAGGTAAAAGTTGCAACAACTTTACTTCATATTGGTAAGCGGGTATACGTGCTATTCAAATCAAAAGCAGTTGACAAAGTATTGAAATCCTATCTAGGTATCATCATGACTCGATCATAATGTTATTTCATTTCTCAACACAACCAATTAATTCTCTTCAAACGGTAGTATTATCAAAATTTTTATTTTTGGTGTCGACAGTGGTAATTCACTTCAATTCTACTTTTTAGGATAAGTGGTTTGATAACTCGTCTTACTTTGTATCTTTAAAAAACAAATTATCTACAGTTTTTATTTTTAAGAAAACACAAAGCTAGTAGGGCTATTGCTTGTAGGCTACAGTTTCAGCCAAAACTAAAACATCCCAGAGGATTCAACTTTCAATCCCTGAGGTGCCTTCTGTTCCACGATTGAGTCGATTCTTTGGTAGGACTGGCCGACTTGGCTCTGAGGGAAAGGCGGGGGGGTCCGGTACCCCGCGGCATTCATCGGGCAGGTGGGCACGGTCATCGGGTCAGCAATCCAAGTATCGTTGTCTTGGTGCTCGAGGGCAGCCTTTTGAACCATTGACATGGGAGCTTGTGCCAGCGTCGGCTCTGAAAGGCAAAAGGTGATTCTTCAAATCTAATTAAAGATAAAAATAGCAAATGATGACGACGAAAGGTACTTTGATCATTTCTTTGGTTAAAATGGCTACAATCAGAAATTTCGTATTATTTCACCCTTCTAGATAAATGCTAAATTCACGAACAATACTCCAAAGGAATACAATGCTTCTCCATTTCAATGAATAAATTTTAAATGACGAATTTATAGGCTAAGGTGTGTTTTTGCATCGCAGTCGTAAGAATGGAAAGCCTTGGATTGTTTGAAACCGCACTAGCCAAGGCTTTTTGTGCGTCACAATAGGGCAAAATGAGGTCCGCCGTCGTCCCACCTTGTGAGTGCGCGGCGCGAGAGGCATCGCCGCTGCAGCCCTCAGGGTTGCTGCCATAGCCCGAGTCACGTCTGCCCTCCGCCTGCCCGAGGTTCGGCGAGGACACCGATCCGCGTCCGCCGATGCCGCCCCTCCTGGCGATGCGCGCGCTCTGGTCCTTGCGCAGGCGTCGGCGCGCGTTGGCGAACCACGTGGAAACCTGACTGAGGGTCATTTGGGCCACCACGGCGAGCATGATCTTCTCCGCCTTGCTCGGGTAGGGGTGCTCCATGTGACCATCCAGCCAGTCCCTCAGCATCGCCGTGTTTTCGCGAGTCACATTCTTGCGCCGCGGACGCGAGCCCTCCCCGCACCGCCGCGAGGCGCTTTGTTCTCCACACTGCTCCATCGATGGTGGTGCCGGTTGTGGTGGCGGCGGCGGCGGCGGCGGCGGCGGCGGCAGGGGAGCAGATGGTTTCTGAAGGCTTGAAACAGCACAGAATACACGATTCCTTGTTTCTCATGCATACACTGTTCATCCGAGTCAGGTTCGTGACACTACACCTTGGGTTACAACCGATTGTTTGAGTGAATAGATCACAGCTGCGATCTTCAGATGCCACGGTGGTAAACTCCATTCTTAGTACAGGACAGCAGTTGCAACCGTAGATGAATACAGTGTGTTGGGAATAAGTTTAAAAAAGTAATGCATGTTCCCTAGGTGTTAAAAGTTGCCCGCACGCACTACGCCCCCTTTCAAAGTTTAGGCATACATCTTATCATCCACTAAGTGATGATAACGAGGAGAACGGATGGATTTACCCCCCCCCCTCCTCCACGCAATTCTTCATAGGCGTAAGAGAGTAACACGCAAGATTATGAACCGCGCAGGCCACGAAAGTAAGGCGGAGTCACACTGAAAACCATCAAACAATGCAACGGGAAGTCTTAGTGGTTTGCAATGGAGAGAAGGCGGTTGCCGTGTCTGGAAGAAGTTGGCTACTTAGTAGCAGATCATCTGATTGCGCGAGCAGCACAGTAGATGGCTCAGGTTGAAATGAGACGCTTACGCGGAATTGGTGATTTGCTGCAGCTGGTGAGCCCGAATAACGTGGGCAGCCGATAATAGACTGCATGGTTGGCAGCAGCAGGATTCGGTTTCCCCAGTTGCCACACCACCTCAGAAGAAAGTCGAAAATTGTTGTCAGCCTACTTTTACGACAGTACCGACCCCAGACTCTAGCCCTCCGAGGGAATATTGGTTGGCTTCTTTTGACTATACGGCTGGGTCAGCAGAAAGCTGTCTCTTACGTGTTTTGTTTTTTTTTTCAATGAATCATGAAAATGTTCGGTTTCCTTCGTTTAAGGTTCAGACTTTGAACTGGCGCTTGGACAGCTCCCTTAGTCTACTTTCTACCCAACAATTCAGAAAAGCAATAGAAGTACCGATTGAACAGCCGAAGTCGATGCCTTGGCACTAATTTGATTCCTCTGATTCGCTACACACCTTTTCGCAATGGAGTGCACTCCACTTGTAGGGGCTAAGACACATCACCCCTCCTTAATTTGAGCCCACACGGGCATCTATCATCACTTCGTTATAGTCCCTCGAGTCAGCTGGGGTTGCGCCTCTACGGACAAGCTTTCGCATTAGAGGTGACCTCCGTTTCGTGTGGATCGTCCCGAGGGAGGGAGAGACCATATTTATTTCTGCTACTCTCGTTCACGAAGACACATCCTTATCCCGGTGTTGCTCAGCTAATTTGGATTGCATCAGGTTGCATGCAAACTGATGGTCTTAAACCAGTTGGATCGTCTTTGAAGAAGATTACCAATCTCAAAACTATTCCCTTCTCATTGTTGCCGGTCATTGCTAAGACAACGACCTCTTATCCCTTGATCTCTCCTGGAACTCCCTCCCCTTGTGACTCAACGCAGAATTCCGACTTTATTGTTATCGGTTTAATCAATGAACTCATGCTTCCTGATATTTCCAACAGCAACTCAGATACCGCATAAACTGAAGATGCTATCAGCATATTAGGTGCGATTCGTCTGAGACCAACAGACGTAGACTCGAGTGAATGTGACTTAGCTTCTAGCTCCGACCCCGTCCTCGGGAGCTTCGTCCCAATTAATCGGCCACTTTCATCCCTCATCAACTTACCAGGCCATCAAAGGCGAAGGTGCCACATTCGTTGGCCCGCTCCACAGACTGCTTTGCAGTGGACTCTCCTGCATCGGATAGTTGTATGCCCATCCTTGCTGCTGCTGCTGCTGCTGCTGCATATGCGGCGTGGCCGGTGGAGGCGGCAGTGGTTGGTACCCGCCTGCTGGTCCCATCAGTTGATTGTAGTGGTGGTTCATCGGATTCGGTGGTGGGGCCCCCAGGTACTGGTTTCCCCCCTTCCATTGGGCGTAGGGCATCGGTGGTTGTGCGTTGTAGCCCATCGCGTAGTGCTGGTCGGGTGCCTGTGGCGTGTTGTGCGTCAGTTGCTCTCCGGTTCCGTAGGTCTCACTCAGGTGATGGCAAATCCTCCTATTCAGGCTTGGCTCCGCCATTTCTCGTTGCTGATGATGGTGTTTCTGTTGTTGAGGTGCTGCCATAGCGTTTGAGTCAGTGGCACTCGAAGAACCGTGAGAAAAGAAGCCCGACTCCTTGAATGGACTCTCGGCGTCCGCTTGATAGGCCGTCATTGCGGTGGTATCAATAGGCGGCAGAGGATTCAGTCCACCAGCCTGCTCCACCAGCTGTGGAGTAGATGAAGAAAGCTAGTTCCGTTAGATTCCTTCTCTTTAGTCGCATAATAGAGCTAAAAGCAGCTGCGTGAAATTAGTCAGGCAAATCTGTTATTCCCCAAGGCTAGGGGAGATTGGAATCTCGGTTCCGGTGCAAGCAGGCTCTCTCTCTCTCTCTCTCTCGCCATCGTTGCGTCGAGGTCACTTACCTGAATGACTGGAGAACTGTACCGATGTGCATCTAATCCGGAAGTCCTCTGTTCTGTTTGGGAAGGAACGATGTTGGTGAGTCTTCTAGGGGTGCTTTATTACCAGGTAATCGATTTGAAGTTGTGGAAGAGTGGTCGGATGCAGTTAAGAGTGTAGGTGTTCCTCCTCACTCGCTAACGTCGTGTGACTGAATCCGGAATCAAGAAGAGCCCCGTAACAAGACGCCTAGCTCGACTTACTTGTGGATGTCAGTTATAAATCGCAGGTGGGTGTTCATTCTTTTCCGAGGCTGTGACGACCATCAACGGAAAGCAAACGCGCAACTATCACTAGGGACTAAATCTCCCTTTAATTCTACTTGGCTGCACTTTTGACTGCACCTTCATAGACTACAGGACAGACTAGGCTGCCATCTTGGGTACCCAATATATGGTGAATGTGGACACTCCCAGATTGGTCTGGAGCCTTGCACTCTTCCACACGAGGAGTGACGCACAAGCAGAGTGAGAAGGCGTCTTTTACGAGGCACTAACTTAGGTCCACCCCCTAAGACTCCTCACCCCGTGCAACAGAGGTAATTAGCCTCCAAGTGGTGGTGACTTCGTTTGCATGCGCTCTTCCCACTGGCGAGTACTAACGCATAACCAAATTGGCAAATTCCTAGGTCAGTTGACAACCAAAAAATTCGCACAACGGCATGGCCCTAGGACACACCGAGTACCTTCTAGTGCTGATACATCGCAGGCGTTTTAAACAACGGGGCTTCAGTTATTGCTTCCCCGGAAAATTGGCCACACCGCTCGATATGTGGAGCGAGTCAACCCTGCAGCCGACAACAACGGAGACTCGGAGGACAGACAGAGGCGCCGGGGTCTGTGCTTCGGTAATTTGGTTGTCGGGGGGATTAGAACGTGGGCCCTTCAGCTGCAGATACCTGCAGCTAAACAGCAGAGAGGAAGTGGACTTTTGTCACAATGGGGACCTGCCATTGAGTGTCCCGTGGTATCTCAGATGGAACCAGTTAGACAGCCAGTCCGCTAACCATGCCCCGACGTACTTTTGACCAGCCAGCCACCTGCCTGCTTGTGCTTGCCTACCTGCCCGGCTCTCCTAGATTTCTCTTTTTACTCTCCTCACCATTGTTTGCAACCCGTGCGCCGGTGGATTTTTATATGAAGCAAAGAACAACATTCCAAGTCCCCTGTGGCCTCCTGTATTACGTCAGAAGTGGAATGCACAAGCTTATATTCCAATAAGTTTCATGACTAAAGTAGATAACTGCACTAGACCGGAAAATGCGGGTTAATAAGTACGCATAAGTTAAGAATGCTGGTCTTCGTCCACCGAGGCCAGACACATGAAGCAATCATCGAGAACAGATCGACTCTTATTTTCATCTATAGCTGAACCCCATCGGTTTGTACACCTTCCATACAAAGAGCCCCCACATGCTGCAGTGTCCATCTTATCAAAGAGTTAAGTCGTCCTTTGAGCAACTTATCTTGCAGCTAAATGTAGGAATCGGGAAAACATAGCTTGTCTAATTATTCCAAGGCTTTCGAGTTAGGATAGTGGAGTGGATTCAACAGGCGCTATTTTTATCAACGAGGAAAGGGGAAACATGGCAGACGGTGGTACCAACTTTGTTAGTCCTGCGGGATCTAAAGGAATCATCTCCGACCGACGACATCCGGTTCTTGTCAGGAGAACCTAGCCCCCCTCCCCTCTCCACTTCATTGATTGGCTACTTCAAGCAAATAGAAAGGGGAAGCGAAAAGCGGTGATTTTTATCGAACAGCATTTCCACATTGTAGGAAAAAAGTGGAAAGCCACATAGAAGGTGTCAAGGAAGTGGAAGGAAGATAGTTGATTTATTTATTTAAAATGGTACGAAACAAGAAACATCTCAATTAATACAATGGAAGTTGCGCTCTGCTAGAATTCGCAATTTAGTCAAGTGTTGAACAATTACTGATATCACAGAAGCACTAAAGTACTAATTGGCTTTTAGTGGTCAGATAAAATGACTCTCCGTTAAACATAAGACAACTTTGGATTCATAAACGAATATCACGGAGAAGCTGAAACAACTCTCGAATAATGACCGTGCATGATCGCAGTGACAACGCGAATCTGCACACTCTTTAACAAAGAGGAATTCGCCTGCTTGTGACCTTCAGTTCCATGTTATTTCAGGCCACCTGAAATCGATGACCTAATTCCGTGAGCAACAATGCTCATAAAGAGGTCGATACAACTCCACAAACTACTGTCTCATACTATTAACGTCCAGATATAAGTAACGGTATCAGTTGCATCTCAAAAGTGTAAAACACTTCAGAACATAGTAAACTAGCTATGACACGAAGTCACAGAGACACTAGCCAAAAATCCCTTTACAAAAGCCAATAGAAGAGGCATTTTAGACAATACGAAAACCAAATTCGGTGGAAATGATACCGTAAAAATTATTATTGTCTTCGTGGTACTGGGAAGAAGAGAGGCAAATACGTCAATTTACCAATATTAGGGACCACACTGGTTCCTCACTCAGTTATTTGCTGTGCATGCATATATCTCGGTATAATTAATGAAACCTGAATTCGAAACATTCCAAAAATAAACTGCATATATGAGAAGGGTGTAACGGTTAATGCTAGTTGCAATCCAATAATTGAGAAAATTGCATACGACTCACATTATGCTCGGGAAATTGGGAAGCCGGGAACATGTCATTTGAGAGAGCCATTGCAAAAGTTTCGCAGATCCGCCAGTCACCATATAGGGTGCAAGTGCAAATGCTCGCCTTTTTATAGGCGCGGACGGAAGCAAAAATTTCTGACCAATGGGATTCGAGGGAATCGTCGTGCGCAAGTGCGCACATAGTAGCGCTGAAAGGGAAAGTGCATTGTGATTGGCTGTTAAGTAAATATGCTTATTTGCAAAAAATATCGGGAAAGCGATATTTCCTTCTGAGGTTATGGACATCAGAGTTGGAATTGTGTTTTGGTCGGTTTAATTGAGCTATAAACATGCGAATTCTGTATTAGGTGAAGACTTCTGGAAGAAATTTCCACGAATCACGACTTAGTAAGAGTTCCGGAATTGTACGACGTCGTACCGCTTAGATTAATTCTGCCCGTTGGGTTCACGCCATATCTCTACTTGAGGAGCTTGGAAGCGCATTTGTCTTTTAAGACTGCATATTACAACAGCTAAAGCAATATCTGAATTTAGATTGGGAACTTGCTTTCATAACTTGGAATGAATAAAGTACGCGACGCCAGAATGGATAAAGTTACCGAAAATGGTGCATTGGAGTTCAGGTGTCGTCTCGACCCTAGAAGTCACCAACATGAGGAATGGACCTGAATCAATCAAGCTGAGCATTCTCCCAGACATTCGGAACACGAATTCCAGCTCACTGCCTTTCCAGTTGGCAATAAAGGCGGTGTGATGATTCTGCGTTCGCTCTCCTCTAGGCCGAATTTCCATCATCCTGCTCGGAGGGATCATCGACAACTAGAAATAAACGGGTCGCATACCCTCAGGTCCTATACACCGTGCAGAGCCGGTTTCTAGGCGCGATCGTTCATGACATGACCCATTTCGTTGCCCGGGAGCATGTGGTCTCACAGCTTATATCTCATTCACCAATCTCTCGTCACAGCGATTCCCTTCGAAGCAGTAAAATTAGTTTACAGAGCAACGATTGACACCCACTGGCACAAATGGGGGAGGGAGGCGGTGGAGCCACAGGTGGGAATCCGTTTTCCGAAAAGCAAACACGCTTCCAGCTGAGCCACGGTTGGTGCCTTCCTTCGCTTATCCCTAATCGATGATCACTCACCAAGGCTGCTCTGGTTCAACCGTTTTGGACTCTCCAAGAGCTCTGAGTATGCATTGGAAATTGCATTTGCATTTCGAGGACTTCAAGTGAGTCACGCTGCAAACATGGTGTTGGAGGCAATAAAGATGCTATCAGTTTCACCGAGGAAACCAAAGCGGAAAGTCAAGCGCTTATTATCTACTAAGATGCCCTTTCGACAAAACGTGAAAATTGCCCGTTTTCAGGTCTCTCCATTCTAAATGCTCTCAGCATTTGGATAGGTATTATGAAGATGTAAAGATAAATAGCCTCACAGCCGAGGTAGAGATTGAGTGCTTCGACATTCACTTTTTCTGAAATTAACCCATGGATTGAATTAAACCTCAACTGAATCTGCTCAACAGGAATTTTTATCTCGCTAATGTTGTTTTTTTTAATCTTTGATTTCTTAGAATAACTCCGATTGCTAAAATTTATGACGCATAGCACCTCATCAAATCATTTAACACAATTTTTCGGTATATATTAAACTAATTAAAAGACTCTTCATTTTATTGAAGCATCTATCAGAAATAGGATTATTCTTTGTTGACATTAAATGACTCAGGTATGCTTTCAATGGCATTCTAAAGATAAGGGTAAGAAGTATTCTTAAAATACAGGCACTATTTGAAAATGCATATTTTGTATTTATTTTCTTAAAATATTTGCTGAGCAATCCAGCATCGGTTCGATTGGGTGGTCCCAACGTCTACAGTGAATTGGGTAAAGGAAATACCCAATAATATTAAACAGGATCTCTACATATCTGGCCCTACTTCTGATAGTAGTGTTAGGTTATGCTTATTTGGTGCGCAATTTTGGAACAAATGACACTTCATAATTGCTCGTTACGTAATTCGTCTTTGCTTTCCCAAGTTTGATGATTAAATTGATGTGAATTTTTTTTTTTGTTTGTTGTTTTAGAATTGGCACCCAGAGAGATTTGTGAATTTCTGGTCGTTTCAATGCAAATAACTTGCAAGTAATTTAGAAGCGCTATGGATGTTTTCGTTTAACTGCATAGGATGCTATGAAGAAAAGATGACTTTGCAGGAGGAATTCAAGTTCCGATTTCACGTGGGAATTTTCTCTGAACAGGTGGTCATATCGGATTTCCTACCTCGCCGCTTCACCATAACCTCTGGCGCCCTTCCCTATAATGATTTGATCTCAAAAAGAGGCTGGAGGAGTGTGCAGGTGGAAGGTCAAAACGCTAAATGACCGCCTTATCCGACTCGATGATGCGCATGGGACAGGACTAATTGGAAAGAAAAGACAGAGTAGGAAATGAATAAGTTATGCCCTATTAACTACTCCACAGGCCTATAGTAGAAATGGGAAGCCTGCAACCGGATTTCTTTGGATGACAATCATTGCGAGGTAAGGAAAAGAGAAGCTAGAAAATGAAAGGAAACTTGTCTAAGTATGAAGAAGGTTGTAGGTGACCAACGAGTTGGCCCATTTCACGAAAATGGTCCTCGCAAACGGGGGCACCAAACCCGTAGTATCTACAGCACGCCTTCAAGTGATTGACAGAAGCATATTCGAAGAGGATAAGCACCCAGCTGTTATTCGCGCTTAGCATCCCAAAGCTAGGCACTGTGATTCGATGGACCTGGGGACCTGCTGCGCAGGGCTGATATAAGTAATTGGAAAACTGTCTAAAACATTGCCATCTCACTAGCTTCATCAGATAAGGGCGTTCTACACCAAGTTTCAAATGGGAAAGGGAAAAACACTTTGATCAACAATGAGGTCCCGTACGTTTGGGGAGATCGAACACTTCTGAGGCATCCGCGCAATAAACACTAGCAGGCAACAACTAAGTCATTGAGTTTATAATTTAAGCACAGAGAAATTTCACTGAGGTTATTTTTGTCACTAAAGTGCATTTCGCTCTACTGATGGTTATGCCAGTGTCCTGATGTGACAAGATGGTGACCCAATTAACTCAAAAAGCCCACCCATGGTACGCAAGCTATTGTGACCTGAGGCCGCTTTATAAGTTTTCTGGAGTGGAATCAACCAGTGTGAGGTAAATTCCCGCCCACAAATACGCAATCTAGTCAGGGCCCGATTCAGATAGGCTTCTTCGAGTGTACTGCTCACGTGGACATTAATGCACGCTTGCATGGAGATCACCCAACATACAGATTATAGAGAGTGGGATTTTAACATTTGTGTGATGGCCTCTGTGGCACCTAATCCACTTCTAGCCTCTGAAAAACATCGGAAACCAAAGACCACATCTACAACTTTCGAGATCCTACATTTTGACCCAAAACTCTCTCTCTACCTTGCAATTATGTTTTGAAAATTGGTAGTGGTTTACTAGAGCATCTGAATGAGCATTCCCACTTCCTTCGTCCATCGAAGCGTAATAGACATCATTTGTGGGGAATTAAGGATTGGTGATACGGGAGAGTTCGTTTTTAATTGGTGAGCTATGGTAAGTCTTTCATTATCGGTTGATACGGCTTCATGGTTGAATATCACTATTAATCTGAAAAATGCATACAGGAACAGAGTAATAGAATGCGCCCCGAGAAAAGGAGTGTCATAAAGCTGGATCGTGTTCGTAAAAGCCTTATCACGCCAATTGGATTACCTTAAATGGTTGCATTTCGAGTGGCTTTCAATTTCACAATAATTAACGAAATAAAAAATTTCCATTGTCTGATTTTTTATTGTAATTTCAGGTGAACCTCAGAATTACACTTTAAGAATGCTGAATTTCATGACAAGCTCAATGTTATGCTAGTTTATCTGTGTCCAAAGGCAAGCCAACAATTTCTATAAATGGCCTGCCATGTCATAGAGTGTGGAGGACTGTTTTGGAGAGATTAGCCAATGCAAATGCCCAAATTGTCGCGTATACCCATGCAACACGCCTGGACACAACCCTAGCCAATCAATGAGGCGTCATCCACGATAGCATACCTAGTCCCTCAACCACTAGGTCAACCCTCCAACTCCATAAAAGCGGAGCAATAAATGGACATGAGATTACGACAACATGTGACTCACTTTGTGGGATTCATTTGCTGGGGACCTTACCACCCAGACGAGACACAAACAACCGCATTATTGTGGTTGACAAAATGTCGGAAAAAGCGATATGGCTACAATAAAGATTACTGACCTAGATTTAGGTAGAATATGTAGAATTGTGAAGGGCTAACTTTCGATGAACAATACCACGAAAACAAGGATGAAACTAGTCGGTGGATTCCTGGAATCGAGATTGAGAAATGACAGTCCATCTCATTCTCCTTCAGGGATCAGTTCATCTCAACGGTAAAACAGTTCTTCCTCTAGAGATTTAGTGGTTTAGTGTCCAGGAATTCGTGTTAGTTCTGGCATCGGAAACAAGATTTCAGGAGGCAAAACCCCCACTGTCATAGGTCCTGTTGGACTCATTCCAAGTGGCATTTGAGTGTTATAGCCTATCTTCTCTGGTCACTAGAAGCTGCAATATGTCCAGGCTTTAACACCTAGAATTCTAAATAATATCTGGAGGTTAGCAGCATTCACGCAGCTGTTTGAATACAGTGCTGATTGCTCGGAAAACAATGCGCTTATTAGTGGGAATCACGAGTTTGAGAACCTTGTTCGCAAGGCGAATGAGCAGTGTGGTGAGCGATATTCATCTGGTCAACTAGCCAAATTGCAACTTCCTCTCTAGATTAGTACGCAAATTTGTCCTTGCATTGTGGAATAACCATCCGACCTTGATGAGATCCTCGAGTGGCCGATCTCTGTATAACAACTTAACCCAACAACTTCAGTGACATTTGCGGAGTTGTTTATCATGTTCGCCTTACTTGTGCTGCTATAAATGAGGGTGTCAAGGTCTTCTTATGCTCTACTTTACACATGGATTGCAATGGTAAGATAGATTGAAAGCCATCGAAGTAGACCATGGAATCAGGCACATTCATTGTATAGTGAAGATGGATATCATAGGGTTGAGCTCGAGGACCACTCGGTTGAATGACCCTTTTAATTTGTTGGCTTTATGAGAGGGGATTCTGATGGTTACTGCGTGGTCTTTAGTAATCCCTCAGAACAGTGGATTCAGTGATTATTCTTCCGCATTTCCCATAAGTGGGCGATAAGATGTTAAGCAACTTCTTGAACATCATTTTAAGGAGCACAATTGCTCTGGTTGCCTTGTTTCGTCATTGTTAGGAGCTAGGACATTGTTAGAGTTAGATAGTGGGTGAAATGGATAATTGGTGCATAGGAAGA